>VXAB01014049.1:9514-28696 GCA_013399175.1 Odontophorus gujanensis
GGGGGCGGGGGGGAGGTGGCAGAAATAGAGATAATGCTAATTTCAGCCTCACTTGTGAAATTCAGCTTCAAATTGAGAGTCCTTTCTTCCGCTCTTAATCCATCTTTCTTCATGATATGTGCTTGTTACTATTTGTGAAAAATGAATGTGCTAAAACTTCCAAACCAGCTGAAAATGCTAAGATGCCAATTTAACCTTTTCTGACATTAATATTCTTTTCGTGCTTTTGTCAGTGTTCAGCTCTTGCTATGCTGTTATTCATGATGCTGGATATACCAAGGACAGTAACATATTAGTTTTAGGAATTTAGTGTACTACCACAGTACAGAATTCAGCCACTGCAAGCTGCACAAAGGTGTACATGAGTACCACTCAAAATCACTACATGATTTTGTCTCCAGTGGAGATTTCATGTTTGTACTCAGAGAGAGAAGGTCAGTGCTCAAGCTTTGCCACCAGAGGTCTTCAAAGAACAAATTAAAGAAATATTTTAGTGGCTGAAAATAAAAGGTAAATTTTACAGTCACTGATGACAGAAATAGTTGGGTGTAATTTATTCAAGTGCTTCAAGTCATTATTTGTCTGATGTACAGAATTTATGCCTAACAGAATTGATCCTGGAAAACAGTAACAGCTTGGCTTGTTTTGTGAGTCTGTGTGAACGTGTTCTCTATTCCCCTGCTTGAAGAGGCAGTGATTTTGGCGATGATGAGTCAACAAGAGTTTCTGATTAATTCTGGAATATTCATAAACAGCAGGAAGATTTCAGGGCCAGCTGAGAGATTCTGTGGGCAGAAGCTAGTGGAGAGGATGAAGGCGCTGCTCAGAAGTGATCTTGCAAGCACTCTGCCTTGAAATAGAGGCTCTCCCATGACAGGCCCTCCCACCTAGAGACTGGGTGATCCTCTTCAATCGTCTAACTTCTCATAGCTACATGCAGGAATGAGCTTGCTAAGTTAGGATGTATAGGCCAGTATTTCAGACCTGCCTTACTGAGAACCAAATGACAGACACTTTTTGGACTCTGTCTTTTACCATTGCTTGAGTAATGGAAAAGGCTTTCTGACACAGTAAAATGTTTTCAAAAAATGAGATATTTTCCTTCTTATTGGCCTTATATTTGAATGTGGTGACATTTACACTGTGATAAAAAGAAAGACAGATGCTTTTTTTGTTAAGACCCACTGAGACTGTAGGTCTCCTAAGCTCATCCAAATAAAGTCAATACATCAATTGAAATTGAAATTGAAGTTGAAAAAAAGCCTTAGAAAATGTAACGACAGGTGATGATGTACTCATATCATACAACTTATGTTTTCAAGAATGGATACTTGGATTGATTGATTGATTAATTTATTTTCATAGAATAATAGAATGGTTCAGATTGGAAAATCATTTATTTTCAACCCTCCTGATATAGGCAGGGTCACCTCCACTACACCGGGTTGCTCAAAGCCCTGAACAGCCTGGCCTTGGACACTTCCAGGAAGGGGACATCTACAATCACTCTGGGCACCTTGTTCCAGTATCTTACCACCCTCACAGTAGAGAATTTTTTCCTAATATCTAATCTAAATCTGCCCTCTTTCAGTTTAAAGTCATTTTTCCTTGTCCTGTCACTTCATACTGTTATAAAAAGTCCCTCCCTAGCTTTCCTCTAGGCCTCTTTCAGGTACTGGGAGCCTGCTATAAGATCCTCTCGAAGCCATCTCTTCTCCAGGCTGAAGTGCCCCAGCTGTCCCAATAGGAGAGGTGCTCCAACCCTCACATCATGGCCCTTTGTGATTTTTCCTTCATTGTTGAGGAATGAAAAGACAACAGGGAACTGTGAAGCTTCTGATCTCTGCTTACAATCTTTGTGACTGAAAATGGTCATTATTTTGGCCACAAATATGATAGGGTATTGCTGAGAGATTACCACACTGAGAAAGGACAAGAAATGGGAAGGGACTTGGATGTTACTATACTAGGCAATGTAGATATCCCAAGGAAGAGGTGAACTGCATTGTTACACTCCAAATCTGTCACAGTTGAGTACAATGTCTTTCTTCTCCCCTTTCCCACCTCTTAATGTCTGCTTGAGTTCTTGTGTCCTTCCTTATGTGGATATAGGTCTACCACAAGAAGTAATTTTTAGGAACACAAAATGAGAAAAAAGAAATGCAAGACAGACAAAGCCTTCCATTTCCACTCAAACCCCTATGTGACCATCTGCAGTCATTCTTTCCCCTGGGTTATTTATCATCTTTGGTCACATGGGCATGCCTGTCTTTATTCCTGTAAGGCCTTCTTGTTTTCATTTTGTCAGAGATAAGTTATTCTAAGCCAACAATCCTCAAATATATATTATTAACTTCATATGTTGCTTTGATGCCACCTCAGATATACAATTACACTATTTGTTTGGGGGGATTTGGGAACTTTTATATGTCACCCATGTGGGTTGCTCCTAGTACACAGAAAGCTTTATAGAAAGTGTCAGCCTCCAGACATAGAATTGTCCACATTCTGGAGATGGATTTATCCCTGAAAATGAGAAAAAATCCAATTGTCAAACAGCAGGTGAAAGTATGGGGAATAGTTTTCAGTACAAGTTTGGGGAGAGTTTCCAGAAGACCATAAAATTACATAAAAGTACATAATTTTAAATATAAAAATTTAAAAGTACATAAAAGTACATATAAAAGTACATAAAATTACAGTCAGTATTTAATCTTTACTTTCACACCCTGAAGGGAGTAAAGCATTAGAAAACCCAGTTTCAATTTATTTACTACAGGAGAAGACCTGATTGATCTATATTAAAAAAAAGAAGATATTAAAAAAGGTACATCTTAACTGATGGGCAACACTGAAATATCAACAGTAAGCACTTCATGTATTTGTTATGTTCTTTAATTTTTTATTTTGATAATTTGTTTTATTGAGGAAAGTCTCAGACATCTCTACTGCAGGGAATATCACAATCCAGTTGTGAAGTCCTTCCCTCTTATGGGATGTATTTTGAAGTAAATTGGTAAGACTTGGTAAGACTTAACTTGCTCTGACAAGAAAAAAATAACAAAACATATCTCTCTCTAGTAAGTTAAATGAAACCTAGATCACAGAATCTCAGAATTGCTGAATCATAGGGATTGGAAGGGACCTCTAGAGATCATAGAGTCCAACCCCCCTGCCAAAGCAGCTCCCTACCCAGGTTGCACAGGTAGGCATACAGGCAGGTCATAAAAGTCTCCGGAGACAGAGACTCCACCACCTCTCAGGGCAGCTTTTTTTTTTTTTCCTTTTTTCTCTTTTTCAGCCTGTACAAACCAGGCTTGTTTGATCATGGTCAGTATACACACCTAGCTAACATGGATATAAAAGGTTCAAAATAAGGCAGATAAAGTTCAACTTCTGAAACCAGGAAGTTCAGCTTATAACAGAGTAACTAGAAATAAAATAACTGAGTAATTACTTTCAGAATGTATTGTTTATTGTTTATTGTTAGGAAAGATCAGTCTTAGGAATACTCCAGATCTTCCACGGAAGTAGTTAGATATCTATATCAGCTATTACTGAATCATAAAACATAATTTATATTTAAGAAACATTAATAGTTTATATATTCTCAAAGAATTATTTTTCTTTTTTTTTTCTTCTGAATGTTTTGTTTTCTGGCATGGATTTCAAACAGAACAACAGATTTTAAAAGCTATTATTTGTACAGTGTGTTACAAGTGAAACCCATTCTGTAATCTAAGAACAAGGTGTTCTTACCACTGCATTCATTTTACAGTTTGCTGCAGCAGTTCCTGAAAGTCTTGCAAAATGAGTACAAAATTCTAGGATAAAACTGCTCATTTTATATCTCTGACAGAAGAATCTGAATCAAAACTGTAGAGAAAGAGGCCTGATCATTCATAACGCAGAGGGATACTTCTCAGATCACATCTGTAATCTTTGAAGAACCAGGCATGTCCTGTATTGATTTCAGAATGAGTGAGCGTATTTTGAGAAGTAGTGAAAGTTTCTGCTTTTACCCTTGTTTTATTATCTATCAAGAATAAATCTGTTAAATATAATATATCTGTTCCAATCTCAACTAGGGACTCATGTATGAATTTCAAGAATCAGCGGATTTGAAGTAATTGTTATTTGAAATAGCAAATCCCAAATAATGTATACTTAAGTAGAGCTTGAATAGAATAAGTATCTCAATCTCATGCAAAATATGTTTATTTTCAACTCTGTTATTTATATAATCTCATGCTTACCATTCACCTGTAGGGAACATGTTCCTTACTCCAGAACTCTTAATGTTTTGAAATGCTAATGAGCAACAAATCTAAGAGTGAAGTGTGAAAACTTGGCCCAGAACTCCCCAGACCCAGTAACACGTTTATAAACCATGCTCTTCTACACAACTCTGTATTCACTTTTTCTGCACTTTTATGGGATGGACAAGGTGAAAAGGGATACACATTTAAGCAATTACTGTTATCTTCTCTGATATGAGAATCCTGTGCCATGTTTTGAATATCAGTGTGTAGTCACAGCAGCTTCATAAAGATCAGCTCCTTAGGATTGTGATTCTCTGAGAACTGGTGTACAGGAGAGATGCTTATTATCCAACTGTAAGAGATTACAATAAGTCATAAGCATGCAGATTCATATAAATATTCATTTAAGAACTGGTATTTTTTTCAATAAGGAAAATTTTTCTTTGAGTAGGAGGTGATCTCTAACTTAACTTTCTTCCCTAAAGTGAGAAATCTTATTTCTAAACTGAGCTCGAGGTTTTGGGCCTTTTTTTGTTGGGAAAGTTTCAGAACATGATTTTTTTTTATGGGTCATGAACCTTCTTCTCATCTGAAGCCTTTGTTTTTGCAGTAGTTTATGCCATTTTATTCCATTGCAGGGTGCAATCTTGTAAAGCGCTGAGTGCTGCCTGTGAGAAGCCAAGCAGGTCCAGCTTCTGTGATTAAGCTATGTCCTGATAAAAAACAAACAAAATTTTTTTGGAAAAAAAAATCTGACTGGCAAAGAAAGGTACATCTTGAAGGTCAAAAAGGTTAGGAATAAAATGAAATTTGTTGTAAATCAAGCTGAGTTTAACCTTATAAAGGAAACTAAAGCAAATAGTATTCTCTTTTCATATATACATGAAAAAGCAATGAGAAAAAATCAAGTGAGAGTATTGAGGAGCGAGGCTGAGCCAAGACTGAAGAGACTCCAGATAGGAAAAAATAAACAATAACTTCTTTTTTTCGAGTATATAATATGAGTTATTATTAAAATTAAGATAGATTTATTTTTTTTTAAGGACACAGAAAAGGGCATGGATTTCATCAGAATGTGAGGGGGAAAGGGATTCAACTGTGACGAAGGAGGGAGTCTGGTTAGCTCTTTCTCAAAAAGGTGATGGATCTTAGAATTTTCTGAAGAAACAACAGTCTGTTTTATCACCCAAGAACTGAAAAATACAGTAGAAAGGGAAAAGAGAAGGAAGGTGAGAGAATTTAGGTGATTATAAACTTGATACTTTATTCCAATTGAATGTTCTTAGGAAAATTTTGAAGGAGATAATGATTGAGGACAAATAGATCATAATTCACCCATTTTTCTGTTTACCAGATGGTTAATCACATTGAACTGTCTTTATACTTTTCCTATTCAAATGATTCACTAAAAACAAGAAGACTACCTTTATTTTACTGACAGAACAGCTATGATATTTTTAGTGTAAGTTGAGCTAGAGAAGATTAATGTAGAAACTGTAAGGCTTACTCTTTGGTTAGCATTAGTAAAAATGATCCAGATTGGCTTCCAGACAGGGCTTGAGAATTAAGTTATTGCTGGGTAACTGAGGTTTTTATGTGTCTGTGTTAATTAAGCGCTAAAGTATAGGTGGTATGCAAGAAGTCTGAATATAATACAAAAATTGCAAGTAAGAGATGTATCTTGAAGCAGTCTGAATTTTATCTGTTTCTGGGTTATGTCTTCTGTCTCAGTTTACTAGATCCTGATACAATTTTCTCATGCATGATTAGAGGATAACATATTTTTATGTAGACAGGCAGGAGATACCTAGGGAAAAGCTGGAGATAGCTATACCTTCCCACCTCTTTTCCTACTCAAAACCATATGGTATGTTTTAGCTGTGATCTGCTAGTAGCAGAATTGTGTTTGTGTTGTTGATTAGTGATTATTCATCATTCTCTAAGGTCAAAGGGTGATGGCACATGATTGCTAGGCCTATAGGAGAGCAGAATTGAATTTTTCTTGAGCCGCACATACTAGACAGAGAGACTCAAGCCAGGAAATAGAATGGACAGTATCATAACTGGATGAGGGAACAGTCTGAATTTTTCAGTGACTAATAGTGGCATAACAGCTGCTGATTTTTTTAAAAATTGTTCCTGAAGAGACCTTATTTATGTATAAAGCATAGCTTTTAGGAATATTCTAAGGAAGTGAAACATAGAAATGTGAAATATATAGTTAAAAAATAGCTACAATTTGCATAATCAGGACATTATTTGCCAGGTAGTATGGTATAAAGGAGTATGTGTTCCTCTGAACGAATGTCAAAGATGAGCACTTATCGCAGAATCACAGAATCACAGAATTGTAGGGGTTGGAAGGGACCTCTAGAGTCCAACCTCCCTGTCAAAGCGGGTTCCCTACACCAGGTTTCACAGGTAGGCATCCAGGTGGGTCTTGAATATCTCCATAGAAGATATACTTGAGCCATACAGATTTCTGTAAGACACTGAAATAACTAAATAATTTAGCAGTCCTTTTCTCTGAAAAGACAAGTCAGCTTCTGGTAAGCATTTTCCAGAACTTCTTCTAATTATATTTTTCTTTCTAATTTTCAATGTCATTGATACCATAAAAACAAACAAACAGACAGACAACAACAGCAACAACAAACACTCTCAGAAGTACATAGAAATGCAAAAATTAAATGGACCCTTATCCTGTTTAGTCAATCAACTTTTTTGATACAGATAATCCTATTATTTTTTCTATTCCTCATTCTCATTTTTTTTTATAAATGTGTACTGTTCAGTTGTGTGGATTCCCTGCTATTCCTCTGGCAACTGCTCAGGAATCTCCTTTGATCGTCTTCTCTTCTTCCTTATTTGAGCTCTTGTACAAACAATCAGAGGTCCTGCTTTCTCCCTATTCTCCTACTATCGGTATTTGAAATATTGCAAGGAAACATCATGAGAGCCTTAGCTAGCCTCTCTCAAGCAAACAGTTTCCAAGTTTACTTCTTCACCCCATTCTGTCTCTTTCAATTTAGTTTCACATTTCAGTCTGTCTTTCTGGATGTCCAGTTCTCAGTTCAGACTTGGTATTCTGAAAATGAACTATTTTTATTTCTTTTGAAATTATCACTGTGGCTTAGTTCTTTGTAGCTGGTAGTTTCATTATTTTTTTTGTGATTTGTACTGTGACATGTGCCCTTTTCCAAATGCCTTTGTGCTGACTGCGAAAATTGGTCTTCCAAAAACCCAGTGGTTGTGGACTTCTGGAGTATTTTGTTTCAGTGCAGTTAAAATTTACCAGGTTACTTTAAATAATGAAAATTAAGTCTGTTTTGATGGAACTATGATTGGAAAAAATCACATGAACATTTCACATGCATGCAAGCTGTAACTTAACCTGCAGGAGTGGTCCACAGATTTTTTCAGGGATCACTGTTGAGCAGAAAGTCTTTGTTTGGGAGCTGTAAGTGTAGCTATTACCTATTTAGAAAGTTGAAAAGCACTCTCTCTACTCCTTTAAACTGGTGAAAAGTTGTGGCACAATCTCTGTGCGCTTGATAAAGGTCAGTAGATAAAGAACTAACCTAGTGTATAAAAAGCATATGTTCAACTCTCCCTTGCCTACATAGATTCAGAACCTCATTTCTCATTTTAAGAATACCCTGATAAGCAAAAAACATGGATTTCATTCTCAGAATATGCCACAGACTGGAAAATGTCTTCTTTGAGTGAATTAACGAAGTGCAATTCATGCTCCATCTAGTGGTTATGATTTAGCCTTTACTTGAGAAGCTGAGAAGGAAATTGTATCCCATTTTCTCTGCCTAGGTGACAGAGTTCTTGCCACTGGTCTATTGAATAGCTGAGAGCACTGGAGATAGGGAAGATGGAACGGGTAGACAACAAGCTTGCAGAGGTGCTCTGATTGACCATCAGCTGGTGAAGGGAGGGTAGAAGTGTGGCATGTGAGTTTACAGTGCTGTCAAGATTGATAATTGTCTGTGCAGAAGATGACATTTTGATATGCAGGGAATTATACAAAGGCATTGGTAAATTTTAAGCAACAGAAGAATTAGAATCCGAGTAAGGAGCAAATCCTATTGCTCTGGTTTTATGAAGCATGATTCTGTACCAAGTCAAGTCCAGTCTAGCCTAATATTCTCCCTCTGACCTAGTAGTTGCCCAGGGAAACAAAAAAGAACATACAGTAAAGCATTTTCATAAAACCAGAGGTGGATGTATTCATATTTTCTGGTTTTCCTCTATTACTATGTCCTGTTACTTTTCAAAGACAGTATTCAGCATCCTGTATATCCTTGCATGGCAATATTATTGGCGTGGTGGGGGATGTTACAGTGAACTGCAGCATTCTGTGGCAAAGAATTTCATGACAGTGATACCACAGATCTTCTTGAATAGACTGAAATCCACCCTTGAGCAGAGGCCAGGAGAAAACTCTTAGAACTTTGCCATTGTGAGGTAGAAGAGACATGGACCTGTTGGAATGTGTCCAGAGGAGTGCCACAAAAATGATCCAAAGAATGGAACGTCTCTCCTACAAGGTCAGGCTGAGAGAGCTGGGGCTGTTCAGCCTGGAGAAGAGAAGGCTCTGGGGAGACCTGAGAGCAGCTTTTCAGTACCAAAAGGGGATATAAGAAAGAAGGAGACAAATTCTTTTGCAGAGTCGGTTGTGATAGGACAAGGGGAAATGGTTTCAAACTAAAAGAGGGGAGATTTAGACTAGATATAAGAAACAAGCTTTTACAGTGAAGGTGAGGCACTGGCACATGTTGCCCAGAGAGGTGGTGGATGCCTCATCCTTGGAGACATTCAAGATCAGGCAGGACCTGGCCCTGAACACCAGATTGAGCTGTAGGTATCCCCTTGTTCATTGCACAGGAGTTGGACTAGCTGATCAGTACAGGTCCCTTCCAACACGAGTGATTCTGTGATTCTGTGACTATATTTATACCATGGAAATTGCCTGCTCTTACTTGTTTTTAAGACTATTACTTGTTTTGTCACCTGCTATTTCCACTGGGTCCCTGATAGAGGTTGGTAGAGGATTAATTTCACTACCTTGCTCATGATGTCTAAATAACCATAATTAAATGGCCATAAATATCCACACCAGAAGGTGGTTGAGATTCCTAAATATTTTCTGTTAAGGTAGGCTGTTACAATTAGGATTAACCAGTGGCTAGTACACTGTCTGAACTTGTTGAAAAATTAAGTTAAAATATGCCATTAAAATGAGTCTTGATTTTCTTCCTATATTCTGTGTTGATTGTGTGTTTGATATCTTTTCATCGTATATCTAAATTGATGCATGTAATAGTTAATCCTTTCTGAGACACAGTGACCAGAATTGAATGCATTTTTCCATGTGAAAACACTTCATTACTTTATATGTATCATAATATAATTTCTAGAAACAGAAATGCAACTGTTTTTCATATCTAATTTCATCTTACATTTTTTCAAGAGATTGGATGGCTTTTATTGTTTGCAGGTCTGAAAGAGAAGCTTCTCAGGAGTAGAGGTGGTGGTTGATTAACATTGCTTATCTAAAAGAATTTTATTGTTAGAACCCTCTGGACATTATTCTCTTCACTTGAATCTATCTGTATTTCCACTCTTCTGCACAACTAGGCAGTATATTGTTCGGGCTTGATTTAGATGGCCAAAGGTAGTCTTTACCATCTGTTCTTCATTTACTTCTTTTGACCTTGGTATCTGAGCAGCTGGCTTTCTCTTTACTCTCTTTTTAGCTGTTCTCTTTTCCCTTTCTTCTTTCATCTTTTCGTCTAACTTTGTCAATAGTATTTCTTTTTCTTTTTTGGACTGTTAGAACATAAAGGGTTCTTTGCTTACTGCGGCTCTTAATTGCTGGGGAAGAGAAAAACTCTGTTTATAATAAAACTGACCAACACTAAATATAAGGAAAGGAACGAGAATTCAAATATTTTAAATCTAAGGAAGTGGAAGTCCTTTATACGTGATTGAAAGACTTAGGTTCTTGCTTAATTGTTGACTGAAGTACCATATTTATAAAAATAACTAAAAGGTGGTAATTTTTTAGTAGTGTTTTCATATTAACAAACAATCAAATGATATCAAAAAGATGTAGTCTGATCCTGAGGTTTTTCCTTCTCCAGAAATAATCTCATGTCAGTACGAGTTTTGACTGTGTTGTTCGCTTTGATACTTAAGTAGCTAAAGAGATAGTAGAGCACAACACAGGCTCCCAGAGCTCATGTTGTGGGGATATTAAGTATTGCGGTATCAGCAGCATTAGTTTCTTCATTCATAAAATCAAAATATTCGGACCTGTGCTTTGCCCTTCCAACATTGGTGACCCCCAGAGCCACCAACATCAGTAATATATAATAACTAAAAGTGAAAAAAAAAACCCACAAAAAATTGGGAAGCAAGTCCAGGGACACACCTCTTTCATTACCATTTCCAATTGCTTTGCTTTTAGTAGTTTCCAGCTACCATCTCACTGTTGGTTATGATTGCTGTTCTAATGTGCCCAACTTCGACCTGGTGCTAGGTCAGAAGTCTTGATGCTCAGTACAATGGCCTGCATCCCATTGCCTGTGATAATAATTCAAAACTCTTAGGTGTTTCAACCGTTAGCTTTGTGTGCCTGAGTTTTATCCTGGATTTAGCATTTTCACTCATGTCTGACTGTAAGTTAAACTATTTCCAGCAGAGGGTGATGGTACATTTATGCTCAGACAGTTGATTACAATGACTTGTGAACAGGGCTGATCTGGGACAGAAGAGGATGTGAATGTGCATGGATTTCATTTAAACACATTGAAGTACACAGGTCTGAACAATCTCAGTGCAAAACTAGTACTGTTACTCATGGTAATTCATTACTGATCCAAACAATAAACAAATAGATCCATGAACACCAGAAGTAAGGAAATCTAGTTTCCTGTGGTGTTTTATTCATCGATTGATTACTTAACTGAATTATAGTAAGACTGTCTGTTGTATTTAGCTATTGCTTTCAGAAGGAAAGCACTCAGCTCACTTGGTATTGCTGCTTTTATCTGGAGCAGTAGATTAATAAAATCAAACGTTATTTTTGAATATGTAACTACCTATCTGTTTCTGAAATGCTACTAGGAGCTTAATTAATGTTGTGATGTCTTTTTTCCAGCATTTTCAGTTGAAAATGACTGAAGTTTTCAAAGATGATTTTTCAGAAAGGGATCTGGAATAAAACGCAGAATGGCTGTGTAAGTTTTGTTTCCATAGGAGTCCAACTTATGTAAAAATAAATATATCTGGATGTTATGGGGCTTTTGACACCATTATCACCAGCTCTCAGTACAATATATAACAAGTACCATAGTATAGGCAAAAATACCACAAAGTTCAATTGAATTGCTCTTGATAACAGATTGGAAAAAGAAAAATCACAAAAAAGATGCACAAATGAATGTAAACAAAACAAACAAAAGGCAAAAGAGCTACAAATGTAGAAGATAACTACATTCATATCTTCTATTCATTGTACTGAGGTTATTTATTTCATTGCTATTTTGTGTCATTCATTAGCTCTTGTGATTTCATCATTAAAGCAATATCTATCAGTTGCCCCAGATATGCTTTACATAATTACATATTCTGTAGATTTGTAATTGATCTAGACTGTTGTGCCTTTCAAAGTCAGTAACTTTAATAAAGAAGGGCTCAAATCTTCAATACCTGTCTCCTAAGAGAAAAATAAATGTCACATAATGTACCTTAAATGAGAAAAAGATAAATGTCATAATAATCCTTCGAGCAACCTATTTCTGTATGTCTTTTAAGAGCTGGAAACTTGCTGAAACTTTCATTTTTACTTTTTTTTCCTCATTGCTTCTTTACTTTCTGATGATTTTGCTTTAATGCTATGTCTCTATTTTCAAGTAGGTGTACATCTGACAACTAAAGTACAAGTAGAGAAATTTTGTTTTGTGCACTGTGTTTAGATGTAAAATTCTTTCAGAATTCCTAGGTAAAGAACACTGAGTTCTGAAATGGTAATTCCTTTCAGAAAAGTACTTATTATCTGCTGTCAGAAAGGAAATTGAATACCAGATCCAAAATAGACTGCATTTGGGGAGGAATCTGTAATTGTAGTATGATGTTAATTTGGCTGCTTAATGAAATATTTATAGCTTTCTGTAACGTATAAATAACAACAACAGTCACTGACATTTTTACACACTCACTCCCAAGAAGCAAAGAATAGAGGCATGTCAAACTAACTTTTACAGCAGTAAAATAATCGGCTGGATGCTTCTGTCCATCAGAAGCTACACTTGCAAACGAGTAGCTGGAAGGAATTATAGCAGCAGATGCTGTTGTTTCTTAACACTCTTTCTGGCTACTAACAAGCACATAGCAGGTGTTGTAACATTGATGCTTCTAGTGGAATAAGTTTTTATAATATATTATTTTATATTATTATTATATCTGCTTAACCACTCCATTATAATTTCATTGGGGAATTCCTGGAGGTTCACAGTACCTTGGAAATATTGTCTTGCTTGTTGTTGTTTTGTTTGTTGTTTTAAATTTTAGAGCAAACGGATCTCATTAATTTAGGGGTCAGGACTGGACATAGATAATCCTGTGCTTACATTTAAGTCATGCAGATGTAGGGCTTATTTACATATCTGTATTCAGTTGTTTAATATAGTTAAATTAACTCAAAATTTTTCAAAATGCTAATTAGTGTTTGAAGTAGCGGATTCTGTCATAAACCTGATGAGATTGTGATCAGAAGACTAAAATATGCCTTAGAATCCCACGTTCCCAGGTGAACTGCATGGGAAACACAAGATGAGAGGGGCAGAATGAGGAAAGTTGTGTTCCTCTAGGATGCAGGAGTGTGGCAAAGGGATGTATATTAACCATGGAAAGCAGAACAACTTTTTATCCCAGTAGTAGGGTATTTTGCCCGCTAAAGTCCCTTCCACAAGTTCAGTATTTCTATTTCACAGACATGAAACTGCTACTTATTCTAACATATCTCTTTTGGATCATAGGAGCATATTTGCTTTCTTGAATGACTGTATTCTGATTAATTTTTTTTAAAAAAATGATCCTCAAGAAACCATCTAATTAAGTGGTAGTGGTATAAAACGAAAATTAACCAACTTTGTGACAACCTATGTCTTACTGATTCTACTTGTTCTTACGGAAAAGTTACAGCTTTGGGAAGTACATAGTGTATAACTTCTTGTATCAAAACAGGGTCTTGTTTCATACATTTAGGCAGTATTGCTTTTATGCACTAGTAGGCCATATTATTTTATGAAATACATGAAGAAAAATGAAGTATATGAGTTTTCTGAAGCTATTTCAATGAAGAGCTGCTCAATTTACAACACAGTCTAAAGCAGTTACTTTTCTAGATTCACAGAAGTATTTTTGGCACACAGGCCTACTATCGGGGAAATTTAATGAAACAATGTATATGTATATATTTGGTTTAAGTTCCTTTAGCCTCTATTTTCAGTGTGCTGGAAAATGTTGCAAGGACTTTGAGGTGGGCATCTTCGTTGTCTTTGCAGTCAAGTTGAACGGAAAATGCCAGTCTTCATCATAAATCTATGCATACATATTTTTGCTGCAGTGACTAAGAACTTGCATCAGTGTCATAAATAGGGCTGAACAGGACATAGCCCCCCAACTTTCTCAGTGCTAGGTTGTCTAGGTCCTGCCTCTCATTTCCAGCTGATGACTTGCCAGGAATCCTACCAACTCTTAGCTCTTGCAAAGTTGCTTATGACTTCTCTGATAATCATGCTCCCTGCTAGATAGGACCTTAGGTCAGTTTAAGATAAAACTGAATTTGAGACAATTTTTGTTAACATTTTCTTATATTATTGTTTTTACTTTAGGGAATATGGAAATTCACAAGCATTGTTGAAAAACAGCCGAAGAATGCCATCCTGGCCCTATGAACACACCTTTATACAACTGAGATGTGGTATCTGGCATTTTCTTACCAGTTGTTAATTGTCTAATGTGTGTAGCACACAGTTCGACTTTTTTTAATTTACTTTATCTATGTGTGCTGTGTGCGCTAAAGCCATACTGTGAATCCTTTCATGGGTGGCAGTAATCTTGTTGTCTTCCTACATGGCTATTTATTTATTTATCTACTCTTTTATTTTAGCAGCAAAACTGTATAAATTAATTAGTTTCAGGCCTACCTGTGATTGCTTTAAGTGTATGCTGCTGTGTGTTGAAAACACTGGGCCATCCTTCTCATCCTAGAAACACTTTTGGTTCACAGTAACAGCAGTGTTTGATTTAGTTTCCTGTGTAAAAAGAAGGGTAAATAGCAAGGCATTCTGGGCTGATAATCTTGTTAGCTTTTGTGCATGTTTGCTATGCTAAGAGTGAATTTTGTAAAGCAAGTGGAAAATATCAGAAGACTCTCTACCCGTGCACACATTCAAACTTCCATAAATAAAAGACTGTTCTGAAAAAAACAATGTTGAAAGTAAAGTAGATAATGCATCCAGAGTTTGCTAAACTCTTCAGAATAAACAAAACAATTATGATAAAATAATAATCAGGGAGTAAACGATTCTAGGACTCATTTACATTTGCAGGAGTAGTATTGGAGAATATACTTATGCATCTGAATTGTTTCGTCTGTTACTATTCTGCAACTTCAAAGCTATTTTTGCAGGCTTTGAGAAACTTCTGAGAAAAGAATAAACTCTGTAAATTAAGTTAAATGCATAAAACATATTTGTACGTACTTTGACAACTGTCTCTTTTCACTCAGAATTCTAAGTCTTTCTGAATATTTTTTCTAATATACATAATGCTGCAGACGTGATTTGTGATTGAAGAGTTATGAAGGTATATACCTGAGCTGACTTTAAATTGCTTAGCCATGGTACCTTAGCAACATTAACGCAACAGCATGGAGTTTAGCAGGACTGCAGAATTCATCTGGGAGGTAAGACAAACACCCTTGATATTAGTTTCATGAAGCTGCAGCCTGGCATCAAAAGCTCTATCAGCATTTGAATTAGCTAATTTAAAGCAAACAAAGTATGTCTGTAGTGGGCTGCACTATAGCCTCTTCAATGCTGAAAGGTGACCAGAGTGACTTTTTATTTCGCAGGAGCAGTGGATGTAATCAGCAGTAGCAATGTGCTCTGAACTCCACTTGTAAAAATCTGTTCTCTTGTAAGATATATTTTGAGGAATAGATTTTTTTTATATAAGATCTTGGGGCAGGGGAATACTACTGACCATCCTGGGGTCCTGTCTGAATCTGCTGAAGGTTGCTGATGTGAGTAGTTCTTATGGATGCAGGTTATTCATGCCTGTTTACTCAAACTGTGCAACAGCACATATTCTTAACCCTTTATTCTGCTCACACAGTCAGTTTGATATATTTTTCATTGAAACAAAATAGAGAGGAAAAGGACAATAGGACCAATGAATGTCTTGGATAATGCTGCCTGAGTGAGTGATCTAATTGCTTGATATCTGAGACCCGTCCCATGTTTAGTTTAGGAACCTTTACTTTTTATGCTTAGCAGCCAGCACAACTAGGTTATTAAAAGAAGGGCACATAGTAAATGGTTCTCAAAAAAGAGGGACTCTCAGAAAGTAGAATTAAGGTGGTTCATTAATTGAAATATGACTTACAAGATACAGATGTAAATGTCTCCGAAGATGGAGGAAAGAAGATGGGAATAGCTGTGCTATCAGGTGCAGCATGGGCTAGCTGTAATGCCCCCAGTTTTAGCTGATGGTATCTGTTATAGATTACGACTGGTGTGGTGAAGTTGATGGTAAGATGAGGACATTCTTGTGACTTCCAAAATATTTTGTACATAGCTTCTTTAAATGTCTTAAACATGTCTAAAACTCAAGCACTGTTCAGCTTCATTCTCCTGGGAATATTAAGGCAGTGCTTAAGTGCAAGGTTAGAGTTTTGTCTCTCCTTGCTGGGCTGCAAGGATATAGATTCAAACCAAGCCTCCAGTCTTTGTAAGAGATGTCCTATCAGGTTTGAAATCATCAGGAAGGTGTTGTTCTATTTCTCATGCTCTCGTTGTGTAGAACCAAGAGCTGTGCTCCAGAACAACAAAACCAATTCCTCATCCCAATGGCAGAAGACTGCCTGACAGAATGAGAGACTTCAACTGTCTGCAGAAAGGACAAGGAAGGATTTTGTTCAGCTAATCATTTGATTTCAGAAGCAGAAATGTATGTCTTGTTTTGATTGTTTTTACATTTTCTTAGTCAGTACATTTCTAAACTTTGACATGTGTTTCCTGCTGTGTCTACCATAGCAACCAAGCAAGCTCAAGTCTCTGAGCACAGAATTCTGAGTCTTGTTTACTTCTTTTTAATACCTTAACCCTTTAATAGGGGATTTATTTTAAGAACCATAATTCATTACAACTCTATGGCTATCATATTTGTCATAAAATATCCGTTTTTCAAGAAACATAGGATGGAAAGAGAATTTATAGGTCATTGAGTTTGCTCCCTGCTACTGCAGGGAGCCTGGATCCCTTTCAGAAGCTGATCAAAAAGTGTCTCAGCATTTGAGCTGCTGGCTTCACGATTACCTTTCCTTTAGGAATTTAATTCAGTTTAAGGTAAAATATTCATTTTCTTTTTGGATCATACTCAGAATACCTTTATTTTGCACTACTTGGCATCATAGAAAGACTTGTGCTCTTCGTTGTTTATGACTGAGATTTCCTGTTCTAATTTTCTCTGCTAGATTTTGCTCATCTTCACTGCCAACAGTTCTCACTTTCCCTTGAACCTCCTTGTCTCCAGGATGCTAATCAATGTCTCTTCTCATTCTTTTTCTTCTATTTCTTTACTTTTTTTATTAGTGTGGAAGTGAGTATCCATCTAGCTTGGCCCAAAATACTTTCCCTGAAAAATCTTTCTCTCTTTATTTTTTATTTTTTAATTAAAACTAGAAGCGTGTACAAGAAAATATGTTGCATTTACATGATATAGAATGTAGCCTCACTGAATACCTTTTCAGCATCTAAGAGCAGGTAATGTCCCAAACTAACATACATGCATATCAGTATTTATTATATTATTTTGTAAGTCTAGGATCATTTTATGTCCAAACTTCTGTAAATACATATACATACATATATATATACTTCTATAAACATATACTTCTGGATATGGCTCTGGGCAGCCTGGTCTAGTGGTTGGTGACTGCTCATAGCAGGGGGTTTGAAACTAGATGATCTTTGAGGTCCTTCTATGATTCTGTGATTCTATAAACTCCACAGTAGAGAAAAAATAGCCACTGAGGATGACTTAGTCTCATGGAACCAAGTTAGATTATTGTTGAAGCATTCATTTTGAAAACACAACAAATTAATTATAGGAAATATGTGGAGTTTTGGCTTCAGGATTTATCTCTTAATCTACAATGAAAAAAATAAATTGCTTGCCCATCCAGGAAATAAAACATAGTAAATTTCCCTCTGACAATATTGAATCTTGAAACAAGTTTTGATCAAGAAAGATTCTTCTGCAGGAGTGCTGCTCCTCGTTCCTAACAGATAGGCTGGGTAGTTTCTGTGGCATTCTGCCTGCAAGAAAAGAGCTGGCTTTAGTTCTACTCATGAATTATTGCAGAAAAGTGTATGAAGCTGAGTGCCGTTGAATGGGACCCTAGGGGGTTTGGAACTGGATGATTTTTAAGATCCCTTCCAACCCAAGCCCTAATGTGATTCTAATGTATGAGATAGAACATTTCATTGGAAAAATTAGCTTGTGGTTATTAAGACAAATCAGTTGTTGCAAAACATTTTTTGTATGCTTGTTTGATTTTTATTTTGTTCTAGTTCTTTTGTTTTATTGTTGGTTTTTGTTGTTGCAAGTTTTTGTTATCTCTTTTCAGTATTGCACTCAGTTAGGAAGCATAATGCTTTGGGGTAGGAACTCCAAGCCTATTACATTGAAACTGCATGTTTTCCATTGAAAGATTTCATAACAAATTTCTCTGAACACATCACCTGTATTTGAGTAGTTAATATAAGCAGAAGGGCCGAGAATGTTTTTGTTTTTCAAAGGCAGTCCCATCTGAGTAAGAGAAGTCTAATTTGACAAGTGTCCCTGCATAACCTCACCATACCAGGCAGGTTTCCATCAAGATCCTCAAAAGCAATTCCAGTGCCAAGTAGACTTGGCACCAAGGAAATATACATATTAAATGTATAAAAACTGGGATACTTACACTTCTCTCTTTGCTTCCTCTTTCATTACTTTTGTGCTTTCTCTTTGTGAGATCTGAAATTTAAATTGAACATCCTTTTTTTCCATGTATAATGTGTAGACTCCAATAATCAGAGTATGACAGTTACTCCTCCACCTTAACCTTTCTATTTCAGCAACATTAAGCTGGAGAATGGGTATAACAAATCCAAACCCTAAAATTTTTATTCAGAAAAATCTGTCCATTGAATTCTGTAGCTTTTCTCACATACAGGACTGAAATGTTCAAGATCTGAGAGTTTAGCCATTATTCAGTTACATAATTCTGTTTTATAAGTGCCACATGTATGTTTAATGTATCCCTTGGTACACTGCAAAAGAGAGCTTCAGGACTGTGAAAGGAGGCTGACTCTCACTAAGTAATCCTGCTGCTTGAGTGACTGCATCTGACCAAATATCTGAGAGAGGATAGCACTTTTCTCCCACCCTCCAAGTTTTTGCTCTGAATATTACAGCAAGTTTTACATACTTCAGAGTATAAATATGTTCCCTAGCTATGTGCAGTTGCTGCCAAAAGTTTTAAAGAAATTTTCTCCTTTAGCTTCTACTGGGGGTCTGTTTTTGTTGTTGGTGGTGGGGTTTTTTTGGTTTGTTTTTTTTTGTTTGTTTGTTT
>VXAB01014049.1:38655-54346 GCA_013399175.1 Odontophorus gujanensis
TTTTCTTATTTATTTATTTATTTTCTCTCATCTAGTCAGGTAGAATAGTAAGAATAGAATAAGTAAGGTAGAATAGTCCTTTCACTGCCAAAGAACAAAAGAAGTGATAGTACGTTTAGATGCCTTCCTCCACTCTGTTTTTTCTACGCTGCAATGGTGCTACAGAAGAAAAGGTAAATACATAATTTCTCTGCTGAAATTCCCTTATACGTGGAAGAGTAAGGTCAAACATATTTATGGGAGAATATATTAACATCATTCTCATGTGTAAGATATGAAGGTATTTCTTCTGATCTTCCCAAAGACTTATGAGGTTTCAAATCAATAATTGAAATTTTTTGGAGATAGATATCATATTTCTTGTTCATTCATTTCTGTAGAAAGTTGTGTCAGTTCAACATGCTACAGTTTACCCTTTCCATGACTGTTGGCTTGCACTTCTGATCTTGGTCTGTTTCAGATGAGCACACAAATTATAATTGTTGGATAATACTTGGTTAACTGTAATTTTTTGAGGTGGCAAAGTAGTATATGTCATAACATATACTGTTGCATATATTTAATGAAATTCCCATTGTGCTTCAATTTACAAGCTCAAGAGTTGACATAGACATGAAAGCCATGCACTGAAGAAACCTGTGCAACGTTCAGAAAGAGTTAAACACATATGCTGATATATGCATGCTGGCAAAGCATGGAAATGCTGGTAAACGTAAATATGTTTTGAAAATAGCCTCAGCATTGCTATAATAAAGCCAAGTTTTTCGTTTGTTTGTTTAAAAAAGTGTATGGTAGTATGAAATAGGTACTCTCAAGTTCAAGTTTATCCATGTGTATCAACTCTCAGCTGCACTCTATAACTCCTTATGGGACTGTTATAATTGCTAAAGCAACATCACCGTCTTCCTAGCTGAGTCCTTTGCATATCAAAGAATGGAGAACTGGAGGCAAATAGAAACCATCAGAAACTACATGTGTTTAGGAAATCATAGTATCTGCTACTGTTTCTTGTGATCCAATAGAGTCAGAGTAGATCCAGTAGCACAGAGAAGACTTTACTGATATAAAATAAAACTCCAGACAGTGCATTTCTGAAAAGCTATGTTTAATATAACCCAAATTATCAGTGAT
The DNA here is from genome assembly GCA_013399175.1 of Odontophorus gujanensis. NCBI lineage: Eukaryota > Metazoa > Chordata > Aves > Galliformes > Odontophoridae > Odontophorus > Odontophorus gujanensis. Next base: position 39,787 of record VXAB01014049.1, read on the forward strand.
TTAACTGGATTAAAGAGAACTGCCTGATTTGTACTTTCTGGTCTTGCTAGAAACTACATTATCCCATACTCAATCTATTATTACATTTTCAGTTCAACTCTGTTGAAAAACTATCTGTCTTGTCTAGTGGATGACTTAACAACATCTTTTATTATTATATCTTCTTATTATTATTTTAAGGAAAAAGTTCTTAATATTTTTTGTCCATCAGGTATAGTACTACAGAATTTCCTAAAAGTACCCCACTGAACTTTGGTTTCATTTTTACTAGTCATTCTTTCTGGAATTATATTGTAATTGATCCCCTTGTTTATCAGAAGGTTGGTGAAATTAGAGGAAATGCGAGAAAATACGTATTACTATATTTACTTTTTTCTGGAAGATAAATGCATTCAGACATATAGGAATAGACTGGTAATAATCCAGAATGCTCTTCTGGAGTATCCTTAAGTATACTTATCACAGTTAATTTGGGGCTTTTAGATGTTCTCTACACTGAGGACAGTCATACATCTTTGAGGCCATTTTTTAGGTAGGTTTACTAAAAGCTTGCATTAGTTACATTTATATTGTGCTCTTCCAATTTAATTGTAAGAATATCAGGTCATACCATGTCAAAGTCCTGGCTGCAGTTACTAAGCTTAATTTCCAAGTATAAAAAACTTTAGAGTGTATTTACATTGGCTGCCTTTTTTAAGAATGTAGGAAATGTTTAATAAATATTTACACTGGCTGCCTTTTTTAAGAATGTAGAAATATTTTCATGAAGTACTTTATTGTAAAATCTTTATATATTTTGTTTGTTATTCTCCCACCCTCTCCTGGGAACTATATTACAGATCAGTTAATCTTAAAATTTCTGCCTCTTACAGTTTTCTCACTAAAATATAGGAATTGTTTCCGTTTGTGCCTCTTGCTTGATTTGATTACTCAGTGCAGTTACCTTCTGCCTGGAATATCCTGGCCTCCTTTCTGAAAGCATTTAGAAGAGACAACAGCAACGGTCCTATCTGGTCTTGAAATATAAGTATGGGACTTATAAGTATGGGACTTAAGTATGATCTTGAGAACACCTTCATCCAAGCTGAAACATGTTTTGGATCTAGATGAGATTAAGGATATCTTGAATCATTTGCCTTTTGAATTCTTAAAAATTCTATAAAAATGAAATGAATTTTTCAGTCAACGAAGATCCTACTGTATTTCTAGTTGTCTAGTTTCAGAACTTAACTATAATTCCAGAGGGAAAAAGGTGTTTTTCCCAATGCACTGTCCAGGTTTTTATTACTTGAATTTAAAGTAATTATTCTTTGTTTTATCCTTTGTTTTATCTTTTTCCAAACTAGATAAATTTGAATCTCTTTTTGAACGTTTTTTCAAGCTTCTTTGTTGTTGCTGATTTTCTTTATGTTCCTTTGGCTTGTCTAATAATAGGTGGTACTGAAAACTAGATGGAGCACACCAGATAAGATTATGCATTACAGTTTCTAGATAGTATGAAATTGAAAAAAAATCCCCATATTATCAATCATACTTCTTTTATTATAGATGACGTAGACTCACACTTAGCCCTTTGGATCAAGACTGTATAATGCATGTACATAAAAGATGCATTATACATTTTCCTTCAATCCTGTTCTATTTGTCTACATTAATAGTCCATTTCAGTGGCAAAAGGGAATTGCAGGGAAAAAGACTGCCACTCCAAGCACAAGACAAAAATCTCAAATACAGTCTGTTTGAAAGAATGAAAAAAAAAAAAAAAAAGCCCTAATCCTGTGCTTTGTAATTACAGCTTGGCTAAACTGAATTGCTGGTGTACTCATACAAGGGGCTTTTGGATCACAGCTCTCAAAATTTAATTTTCTGCCCCAAACATGAAGGGAAATTCTTTGGACTTTACTTTGGACAATCAGATTTCCCTAACACTACAAACAGAACATTACTTCCCTACAGAGTTAAGTACAACTGCTTTCCAGTTCACAGTTGGGATTACAAACCTTCCCTAATCTCTGGATCACAAGTTGCACCACAGTTCCACAGATAATAGATGTCGGATTAAAACAGCAAGTGTGCGACTTGGAGGCAAACTCAAAGCAGCATTGGTTACACAGGCAGTGGAGGGTAGCTGTTGCTTGCATAGGTATTTGTACAGCCAGCTTTGATGAGCTTTTATAGGTAACAACTGCTCTACCCATGCTTAAAGCTAACATTGTTTCCAATTAAGTCAATGGAAATCCAGCTCCTCACAAGATCTGTGCCGGAGTTTAGACATTTATGTGATACTTCAAATCTATCCACCTCAGCCCAAGTCTTGATTCTGTCTCATTAAATCCTCTGACAGTTGCAATTTTCTGGACTCCAGCTACAGGTAAAAAAGATGTAATTTTAAACTTAATGTTTTAATCAATAGTTGGAAGTGCCATAGCAATGATTTGTGATCCTTTCCTCCTTTTCATTCTTTACAGGAAGATGTGAGATTTGACAGACAGTGATAAACCCAGCACACAAGTTGGCAAAATGTAATTAACAAGGCAATTTCTTATTTAACATGTGAAGCTGACACCACACAATGAGGCAAACATGAAGTTCAGCAAATATCCTTAGCAGCCCTGGCCTGTTGTGCCAGGTGAGAAGATTCCCCAAGTGAGAGAACTTGATTGATATCTTCAGCAGCATCAGCACCAGCTAAGAAAAAGGAGACACAGGTTTGTATGGTCCTTAGTGACCAAATCTCATATATGCAAGGAAAAAAGTAAAATGTGTCTCTTGGCCTCAGGAAAAATGATTAATATGATCTAACAAGGGATAAAATACTATGAACTCTGGGAAACTGGCATTTTAAGAAGGTATCCATATTGAAACTCTGCCTGGTTTACACTGCTCATCTTGGACAACTAACTTCTTTTCCAAAGTAAAATGGATAATTTGTTCTGGTTACCTGGAAAGGAGAAAAAGAAATCTAACGAAATATTGAAAGTGTTTCTTAAAAAATTGTGAAAAGTGATCAGCTGGCTTCACAAACCTTTAGACATGGGCATAGGCACCAGATGAGCTGAATTTAGATTTCATGCCCTCACAGGTGACTAGTGCTTAAGAAAGGAATTAATCTGTCTGTTATTGTGATACTGAATGAGTCTGAATTCTCTTGACTCTAATTAGCTTAATTTTCTAAAATAATCTAAGTAAACTTCAAAGAGTAAGTATATAAGTATATAATTTTTTTTTTTTTTTTGAGAGCATTAGAAGCATTCCAGTGCAAGGAGTTAATGACCTAGCTTTCAACTGGGATAAAGTCACTTGTTTAAGTAGAGGAGATGGGAACATTCCCCTCTTTGACCTTTTGAGTTATAGACCAAAATCTTTGTCTTGTTGGGACCTTCATCACCTTTCTCACTGTGGGAAAGATGGAGAGCTCCAGGAATAGCAGGCCATGATAACAGCTCAATCACTGCATTGTCTGTAAGTGAGTCATGTAACAACGTTAGCTTGAGCAGTTTTGGCAGTTTATTTTATTTTGTAGCTGGAATCTCAATTACCTAACAGCTTCTTCAGTGGTACAACTGGCCTGAATGGCTCAGGCTGGCCATATCTGCTTAGGACAGCAGATAGAAAACTATTAACAGAAGGCTGCGTGTATCTACATCATGGAGCTGAAACTGATTAGTACCGCAAAAGCAATAACTTGAATAACTTGAATAACCTTTTTGAAGCAGTACAGGGGTAAGGTACTCATGCATGCTAAGTTCAAACCAGCCTCCACAGTGGTGAAACTCATGCCATTGAAAAACATCTGCTCTGTTGGAATGGTGGATGTGAAAGGGGTTATTTTGCCCCTTATTTTCTGAATGCTTAAATAGCTGAAAAGAAGTATAACTCATTTATGTTAAATATTAGACATTTTCCTGAAATAATTATTTAATGCTAAGTGTATCTCACACCTTCACATATCCATAAGAATTTATGTCTGGTTGTGCTTGTGAAGTTGCAAATGTATTTGCAGTTTCTAGATGGATGCATCTTCCATGCAATGGGGAAAGTATTTTCTAAGAGATAGGAAATTATTTAATAAATGCATTTTTTTCAGATACAATTGGCTTAAGGAGTCCTGCAGTTCGAAACTATAGATCATAACTGTGGCCTTCACATGATGATGCATAAGACAATAGTTCTTTTTTTGTAGTATCTTGGCATTGTTATAATTAAAGTAAAACACGTTTATGCTGTTAATGAATCAACAGTTCAGTTAGCTATTGAATTCCATGTTACCTTATTTTGCCAGTCACTGTTGTTAGTTTTATGAATTATAAATTGTTCATAATGCAGAACTACTTTATATTATGAAAAGTCTGTTTCTGACATCTAAATCCATTTTATCAGCCAAGCCATCAGTGAACTGACAACCCTGGACAGCCCAGTAGGATGATAAAATCCAGCTTTGAAGTATATAATCCTCTTATTAGTTATATAAGACAGGCAAGCAGGAAATTTCCCAAATGAGGTCTTGAACTGTTTTGTTCTCCACTCACTCAAAACCACCCACCCTAGAATCTCAGTAATGACATTTCAAGTCCAACTTTGGGAATAAAGGTGTTATAATTTCTGGTATTTTATATTAAGCAGAAACTATTTCATCCTTTCTGATACATTTCATTTCACATTACTTCTTTATTATTATTTAGTTTTTATTTGCTTACAATTCTATCTATAATCACTTGTCAGAAATTCATTTCAAACCTCCTGGGCTCCCAATATTTTGTTTCTTTTCTTCACTGGAATGGTCATTTCTGGGGTGAGAGGAACTGAGAAAACATTAAGAATACACCCACCAGAAGCTTTGTTATTCCCTTAATTTTTTTGATCTTCAAAGCCAGTAACCCAATGGCAGTGTACTGAGTATACTCTTGGTTTGCAGAGAATTGTTGGATTTAGAGGTTAGAGAGATGTGTTTCCTCATTTAGTGTTCTAAATTTGTGACATATTTTAATTCACAGAAAGGTCATGCTGATCTAGCTGATAATGGCTTATATTAATTCCACAGGCTGTACCAATTCGAAGCTGGGCACGCAAATTAAAATGTTTACTGTAGGTGAATGGAAAGCAGGGGAGGTTATAAGCCCAAAATGTTTCTTTGAAATAAGCTTCTATTTGAGGGAATTCTTAAACACTATGCTCTGGGTTTCTGTGTGTATTACGTCTCAATCAATCTTTATAAAATGTGTCTGGTTTACAATAAACAAGGTTTTATTTCCTTAGCTGCCAACCTTGACAAGCTGGTGTGACCTGTCAGAGCCAGACTGGGATCTTTCCATCACACATAACATGACCAGTAAGAAAGATTCTGCAGGCCAAAATCTGTCCTCAGCTGCACTCCTGCAAGCCTGTTACCTCTGTCGTGTGTCCTCAGTGACACTACAGCAAATCCCTCCTCTGCGAGGCAGCTCTTCAGCTTCAGGGGAGGAGAGGTAATGATGTCGGAGGTAGTAAAGAGAGTTGTGGGAAACTGGTGCAACCTGTCCTTATACAGCTCTTTGGTGGGCTGTTTTATATAGCTGGTATATTTATTGAAAAATAATTTTAAGTAAATAAATAAAAAATGGACCCTTCCTGCTGTGCATCATAACAGATTAACAATAAACAAACAATTTTATTAAAAATGAATTGGATGGGGCAGAATACAGGGTCATCTCTTGGTTTCTCTCTGAGCAATGGTCTTTGTTTCCAATGTGTCAGCAGATGAAAAATAAACTAAAAAAAATCCTGATCTTAAGGTCAGATTTTTTTACTGAAATCTATCGGAATTGCAGTACTGAGTTCTCAATTTGTTTTCTGAAAAGTGATGTACGTGTTCTTTTCCATACAGAAAAGAACAAAATTACAAACAAATTACTTCTAGCAGTAATAGCTTTGTGACCTGTATTTTTTTTTTTTTTTTGACAAGTGCTGATTACTTAGCAGGTTATTTGTTTAATCCTTTTGTTTTCCGTGTATGAATATATTGCTAATCTTTTAGAAGTGAAAGCATTGATACAAGTAGTATATTGTGAACAGTACTCTTCTACTGTAGCTTGCAGTGAGTAGGTGATCTATTACATAGTGCCAGGCTATGTCTGGACCTTTGTGTGTGGTCAGCTCTGTACGGTGTAATTTGTGTCCTGACAAGCTCACTAAATGGTAGAGTAACTGACTGAAGTTGTAATACAAGTATTACTTACAATACTGCTGGGACTTTAACACTGCAGGAACATTTTTCACACCTGTCCATAGTCCAAATACACAATTGTCTATGAACAATGATAAGCATGCATAGGAAGGCAAAGCAACAGAACAGTCTTATTTGAAAAGCATTTGCAAATCACTTTTGTTAGCAGCTGAAATATCTGTGATTATAATGTATGTGATTGACAGAATCAAAAGAATTGCTTTGAATTTCAGAGAGTGCTAGTGCTTAAATAATAAATGAAGCGCGTTTTGCATCATATAAATCAGGAGATATATTGTTCAATTTTAAGAAAAAGATTTTGTTTCTCAAAGTAATGCTGTTTTAAATCACAAGTTGCAATCTGTATATTTTTTAAAAAAGGCTCTGGTCACATGCAGCATCTGACAGTCTCAAGTAAAAATGCAATACAGAATCGACTGCTTCTAAGGTAATTGCTTTACATGGTAGGCTTCAGTCTGACCTGATGAAAGGTACTGTAGTTCCACTGTATTTCTGAAACAAGGGAGTTTATGTATGAGTTTGTAATAAGAAAAAAGATAATATTCAGCAAAGGAACAGTGTTGTGAAGTGATTGCTCAGGAAACTCTCTGTATTTGAGGAAACAATAGGAATAACTTCAAGAATAATCAGATACTTCTATGTGTTTGTTTTTTTTTGTGACATGGCTTCAGGTCTCCTTGCTGTGAATGAGTTAAATGTGTCCATTTAACTTAAAGAAAGGAGTGAGCGTGTTACTAGAATTTGTTTTTAAAGGGATGTTGGTCCTTTAAAACATGATAGTTAGAAGAGCAGCAGCAGAAGAGGGATACAGGGAATTTTTTTTGAAGTTAGTTAACTATTCCTTATTAAGTCATGAAAATGAGAGTGAAAATTGCCATAATGAGAATCAAATATTGTTTTCAAATATAGAGTTTTGCATTTCGGCTATGCAGGAAAGCTATCCTGGAAACTATATTAAAGCACAGGCAAGAGTAGGAGGTGACCTCACACAGCCAGCACAGCTTCACCACAGGCTGATTGTACCTGAGCAATCTGGAGGCCTTTCAAGATGGAGCGATGGCGTCAGTGGACAAAGAAAAAGCAAGCTAATCTTGTGCAAGGACTTTGATATGGTCCCATGCTATATCCTTATCTCTGAATTGAAGACAGATGGCATCGAAGGGTGGACCGTTTGGTGGATGAGGAATTGGTTGGATGGTCACAGCCAGAGGATTTGGTCAATGGTTCTATATGCAGGGAGTGTCCAGTAATGAGGGGTGTCCCTCAGGGTTAAAACTTGGGACAGTGTTCTTCAACATCTTCATCAGTGACCTGGATAACTGGGTTGCATACATCCTCATCAGGGTTGCAGATGACACTAAGCTGAGTGGTGTGGTTGATATAACAGGAAGAAGGAATGCCATCCAGGTAAGGGCCTGGACAGGCTTGAGAAGCAGGCCCATATTATCCTAATGAGGTTCAACAAAACCAAGTGCAAAGTTTTGCATTTATGTCAGTGCTCCAAAAGATGTACAGGTTGGAAGAACTTGTTGAGCAGCACTGTGCAGAAGTATATGGGGGTCCTGGTGCAAGAAAGGCTGGACACTAGCCATCACTCTGTGCTTGTAGCTCAAAAGGTCAAATGTATCCTGGGCTGCAACAAAAGAGAGGTGGCCATCGAGGCAAGGGAGGAGATTGTTCCCCTCTGCTCTCCCACTACTAGCTCATGCTGTAGCTCACATGCTCTGAATTGACTTTCTGGATACTACTGGGCTAATACAATTGTGAATAAAATTATTCAAGATGTAGCTATCATTCCTGTGAAAGTTTAAGTTTCCTATAAAGCGCTGACTTTCTCTAAAATTTTATTTGGTGAGTTATTCAATGTAATCATGCTCTAATCTTTTACAAAGCTAGTGGGTGGAAGTGTACCACATTCATGCTTCTATTTGATTCCCAGTAGGGATGCAGAATATACCTACAGTCCACATGGATACTCCTGTTACGGAATGTTAGCAATGAATGAAGTGATGACTTACAGTCAACACTATTGTACAATGATTTCTACTCATTTGCTCATCCTCTATCATCCCTTCAGAACATAAGAGTTGCTTCTGGTTTCTTAGCATTGTTCTAGCAGTTACACTTCAATAACCTTATTATAGTATTGTCTACTGAAGTCCTGTGTGAGAATGAAGAAACCAATACCAAGGGTTTTTTTGTTTTTTCCTTGTTGTATGAAATTTTCCCCCTTCTTTTTGTTTTACTCTCAGTGCTTTATGTCTGTTTAGAGAGACTAAGTAGTTCTGTATTCAGTTTATGCTCATGCAACAGTATCTAGCCTAAAATTCTTGTGTAAGTTAATAATGCCTGTTTAGTTTCATTGTTCTTCAATTCCAGATGAGCTGCATCTGCTCATAGTAACTAAGGTTAGTTTACCTGGCACAAATTCATTTAAACCAAATAAGTTGCCACATTTCTTACCATTAGGTTGAAGTTTGTCTCTAGTCTTTGAACTACCTTGCATTTTCTGATAACTTGTATGAAGAACCTGGCCCTAGCCAATAGTAAATAATTTGGAAAATAAGACAATTCTCTTCTCTGTGAAAAGAAACCCAAAGAACACTTCTGATCTGTCTTACCCCAGGACGCACTTACCTGTTACTAAATGCATCTTTCTACTTGTAAAACCCAAGATTTTGAACAGCAGCAGTTGGATTTGCAGAACACAGTCCTTGTTTTCTCTTACCTGTGATACAGAAGTATCACAGATTTTCATTTGTTGAAGACAGGACACCTGGAGATGATCTCGGAGGTCTTTTCTAATCTTAATAATTATATGAAATGATAGCAATTCATGATGGACTGTAAGTGATGTTATTTTTCCTCTTGGCAGAGACACTGTTAAAGATAGAAAGAATTTCACTTTTCACACAGAAAATTAAATGCATCCAATGTTTTTTATGATAAGAAGCATTAAAGGTTTCTTCTTTATTTTGTTTTGTATAGAATACTGATAAAGGTAGCACATGCAGTCTTTTGCTGAAAGGCCTTATTTATTGATACTGACATAAAACTAGTCTTATAACACTTGGAGCATGTACTACAATTTCTGCCAGTTCTAGAATATTTATGCTAAAGAGGAAAGGTGAATTTCAGAAGAGTAAAAGTATATGCTAACTCGTGCTTTTTTTGTTTGTTTGTTTTGTTTTTGTGTGTGTGTGTGTGTGTGCTTGTGTTTTTCTTGTTTAGAATCTTAGCAGGGTAACTCTGATCAAACACTGGAAGAAGAAGAACAGGTGTGCTTGGATGCAAAATAGCCATATGTTTGCTGTGAATCACTGTAAAAACCTTTGAAGTTACGAGTTCTTTCTCCTGACATGCACATAAACACAACAGGCTGAAAGCTAAGTGTTCAGAGGTCTTACCATAGCTGGCTTATGCTTAAAACAACAACAATAAAAAACCCACTCAAAAAAGATACAAAGTTTGTTTTTTGTTTTTTTTTTTTGGTGAGAGAATTCAAATTCATTATTAGTGCTTGCAGTTACTACAGATGCTGGAGAACAGCGAAAGAACAGTAGTATGAAATATTTCCAGAAGTAAGAATAAAGCTCTGTTTTCCTATTTCAGTAGTGCTTTCTGCTGCATGCAGAGGATACTTCCCATTTGTTTTATGTGTTCTCATTCTGCTTGGAACAGCTGAGGTACCTGCTCGCTCACTGACAGACTCCTCTGTCACACTTTGATTTCTCCTCCAGCTGGTATGTATGTACGCAGGAGGCTGCAGGGCCGTGGGGACTAAGATTTACCTGACTCACCTGGCACCTGCAGCTTGTGACTTTATCTCCCTGCCATCTGCTACAAGAACCACGCCTCTGACTTGCTTTTCTTGGCTGCTAATTCAGGTCAGGATTAGAAAAGTGTTTTGTCATCTGGGCACCACAAAGCTTCCAGTGACCTCTGAAGGTGAGCTTGCAATTAGTGAATAAAAGCCGAGCTAAATCTGGTAGCTTACATGTGATAACACCTTTGCATATATCAGATGTAGGCTTTCTCCTTTATGAAAAACAAACAAACAAACAGAAAGAAAATTAATTATTGAAGTCAGATGAAATTTGCTGCACTGGCAAGCTGCGCTTCTTTCAGGGTCCCAACAAACCTGGGGTGTGAAATAGATCCTCACATCCTGTAAGAGTAAGCTGGGGCAGGCAGAGCAAAACTTGCCTCCTAAGAGGACTTGTTACACTGCAGTCATGGTTTTAGCTGCTGTTTTGCATAGTATCTTACATTGCTACATAAAAACCATTGTAAATACTGAAATTTTTTTTTTCCTTTTGCCCCCACTCCTAGAAATCTGATTTGAGAAATCTTTCAGCAGTGGAACGCTATTTCTGTTAATTCAGTATCCAGACAGAAATGAAGAGGCCATTATTTTAAGTGATTCAGGTCTGATAACACCATTCTACCCCTTACGTTCTACACATCGACAGTAAATTTCTAGTATGCCTTGGAAGTATACTAACTTCTTTTTTCTTTCCTTTTTTCTCCCGCTGTCAACAACTTAAATGACTTTTCTGTAGCACTCACTTTCCTCTGAAGCAGTAATGACATGACACACACTGCCTCAGAGAGTGGAAGTGGTAAAGAACTAAACACTCGGTTAGATTAGGTTCTTGAATCAGAGTTCATAGCAAAAAAAGTCTAAGGAAGAGAGGAACAAAAGCAGGAAGCTTCATGTAGGAGGAAACATCACTTAGAGGCAGCTGTAGTAAATGCAATTTAAAATTGGGTATGATTTCTGTGGAACAGCATAGCAATCAGACAAGTGTCTGATCTAAAATTTAGAAAAATGTAAACACCTTATCTTTCCCTGTTCTTGACATATCTAATAATTTTTTCTCTTTTAAAGGATGTTTAATTTTTTTTTTTTGTTTTTAATATTGATTGTTGCTTGTTATTTCTTTAATGTACCTGGAATTTTATTATGCAATTCTAAAATATGGTTTTGAGGGAGATGTCTCTGCCCTGATTTGTTAGGTCTCCTTCAGATATGTTTATCACAGTACCATGACAGGAGCATGGGCCTGCTTTCCATCTCTGCCACTTCCCCATGTTCTTGGCCTAGTAAAGACCTGGCCACCTCTTCTTGAACCTGGTATACTGTGTCACTCCCTGCATTTGACATTTCTGCAATCCCACAGGATTGTAACCCTTCCTTTTTCTACCACTTCTCAGAAGATAGCAGCCACCAGACTGGGTTAACAACAACCAAGTTGCTGCACTTTTCCAAAGTAAAATAAAATCAACATTTGGATCTCAAGTTGCTTACTGTGTGATAATTCCCCTGCCCTGAAAATCCTGTTCATACGGCACATTGACTCAGCCTGTGCGTCTTAATATCCAAGTTTGTCAGTTATCCAAATGCAATCTACTGCAAATACTACTGACTCCCATGGTGCATTAAAATGTATGTAAACAGCAACACTCTCTGGGCCTTATTAAATTAAAATAATTTATTAATCCCAGGTAGTGAGAATTAAGAAGAAATAGAGTATGGGACTAGAAAGATTTTTTTTAAATGGCAGTTACCAGATTCAGCTGCTGTAATGTATAGGTACTTTGTTAACAGAAAATAGACCAGAGCAAGAATTTGTAGGTGTATATTCCTGTGGCTGTTGAAAATAACAATCTTCTGGATCTGTTTTGCATCATTTAGGGGCATGATTTCTGTCTGTAGATACACATTTTCAGTGCTTTAGCAGAGAATGCTTGTGCCTGTGACAACCCCCTGCTTCTGTCACTATTGTCCAAGAAACTCCACTCTCTGCCAAACTGATGCTCTTTAATGACCTGTCACAGGCTAACATTAAGACTGGAAATTGTTTGCACTGATTTAGATTGTTCTGTAAATTTTTAATTTTTTTTTTTTAAGTCGTATGAATGCATATGCATTATCCTTTAATGAGTCAGGTTATTTAAATTTCAGATCAGACTGGGGATGTTGTGAGTGTGATACTTCTATATTCCTCTGCCATCTGTCACTGAGGAGCTCCTTAAAGCTGCAGCCTCAAGAAGAACAGCTTAGTCACATAATCTCTGTCCCCATTTCTAAGCAAAGATCAGAGACAGGTTATGCTTCCTTTTCCCTTTTGTTTTTTCTTTTCTTTTTTAATTTTTTCCTTCAAATTTTCTTTCATTCTTATTTTTCTTTTATTCTTTTCCTTTTGTCTTTTTTTTTTTTTTTTCCAAGAGGAGCATTCATAGTAACTGTACAGGCACTAAGGGTGGGTGGGATATTCAAAGGTGTTTGTACTGACATTATGGACATCATGTTGTCTAAGCAGCTCTGGTCAGAGGTATAGTAGGAACTCACATCTTGAGGTAGTAATTAATGCAAATCTCCAGTGCTGAAACAAGGCAAATACATAATTTTAAATTTCACTCTGACAAGAAAAGGAGACGTGGCCTGTCTTGTGTTTTTAATTCCTTTTGGTGCCACAGAGTCAGGTCAGAAGGAGAGGTACAGCGCACTCATTTCACTCATTTCTGAAGTGGAAGAGGATTAACCAAAGCAGAGAGAGTGCAAAGATGGGCTGAGAGCACTCAGCCTTACATTGCCCATGTAGAATTTGTATAAAAACCTACAGAGCTAACCTGAAGAGCTATGGATTGTTATCTGAGTGGTTTTCACTGCGATGCTGATTTTGTCCCAAAGTAATGACACTGTATCAAAGCGAGCTGGTTCTCATTCATACTATTGTTTGCTTCAGCTGGGCTTTTGATAAGGTGGATCCTGGTAGGCTGCAGACCTCAGCTAGGAGGAAGAGCAGATACAGACCGGTGGCCTGAAAACACAAAGGTGAATCCTCTGGGAGCTCCTGAAGGCATCAGAAACACCATGCCTGGATGCTGACAGCAAATGAGTGCTCATTCCAGTGCAGGAAAAGCACTTACTTTGCCAAAAAGGAAAAGGGAAAGTCCCTTTTTCCTAACCCCCACTCTCACGCTGAGAGTACAGCAAGATATTTCTTTAGCTTCCTGAAAGCAGACGTAACTTTGTTCTTCTGAATACAAGTGTTATCTGGTCATCTGTTATCTGGTTACCTGCTCCTGCACACCAAGAGGATCCATGGCATATCTGATAAGGTACCAGCTTTGCGATACATAATCCCACATGTTCTGCAGTGATCATCAACATTTTCTTTATTTTTCTTTCACACAGAATCACAGAATTGTAGAAATGTTACTGAAAGACATGCATCCAGGCGGTGTAAACTCAGTCTGACCTATGTCACGCTCCATGTACTCAACAGAGGGAAGGTAGTTGAGCAGCAGGTTGATGAGGTATCTGCTAAGCACGGACTTGCCAATGCTCTTGGGGCTGCACACCATGATGTCCATCACAACGTCGTCCTCTGCACAGCAGGCCTGCACCAACTCTGAACTGAATATAACTCTTATTAGTTTGTTACATAGTTTGAATGGATGTTGTACAATACTTTAATAGCACTGTGGAACCAAGTAGGACAAAGGCAATCAGTCTACCATTACAAATAGACAACTGTATGTATGGAAAAAGGCATATATACAAATTAAACATGCAATTATTTTTAACAAGAACTTTCCTTCTGATTTCAAGTGCTAACTTGCAATCTGATCTACATCACTTATATGTGAAATGAGGATCAGGAGGAAACTTATAGTCTTACATGCAAATAGGAAAAATGGGTGCCGCCTTCTATTCTGCCGCCTCACTCATGACTCAGCAACATTAGAACAATTTTTGTGTTTACATTTCTAATTGGCTTCATGTTGCTCTGACTAGTTGAAATAATTTCCTTGTTGTACAAAAGCTGTTAACATTTTCCCCATGAAATAGGTCCTTAATTACTAAAGGAAAACACTTTTATTTGTTCCTGAATCTTTGGCTTCTTTCATTCTTTGAAACATTATCTTCTCTTCAAAGCAAATTCACTAAACAACAGTGACTTCTTCCAATCAGAAATAAGTTTTCAGCTATGCAAGTAGGATTTCAGCGCTATAATTCAATGTATGTTACTAAACAAAGATATGATTCAGTACTGGTGCTGAAAAATAACAAATGACTTTTTTCACCTCTGTTCAATTTCAAAATGCAGTCCCTAGCACATAATCTTTTCTGTCGGTAAAACTGGGGTTCTTGAACTTACCTGATGAAAAATGTGCTATATGACAGTCTTGCACAGAGAATGTGACAAAGCATATGGAATAGAATATTTTTCAAGTGTCAGACTGTACAAACACTGAGAAAATTTAATCACTGAAAAAAGAAGAAATTATTAGAATACTCTAAACACTCTCCCCACCCCCACCATC
>VXAB01014049.1:60121-78488 GCA_013399175.1 Odontophorus gujanensis
AGAAAAGACTATTTGCCCCCGTTTCTACTTATCTTTACAACCATAAGCAGAGACAATGAGGCACCATAACACCCATCTAGATAACTGGCAGTTATCAGTCAGAGTCTTGTCACCAGAAAAGACCTTATGAAGCAAGCTTTGAGACAAAAGAAAGGAAAACAATTTCTGTCTTTCACGGCCACAGCACTGAAAAATGACTCAGTGCAATAATTTAACTTACAGCCTCAATTGAGTGTAACGATATTTATTCATTACTCGTCCCAAAATCTTATTTTCTTCCCTCCACTTGCGTATCAGGGACAGATTTGTTTCAGACCTAGTGAAGAGAATATTTCTTTCAAGGATATTATGAAGGAGTTTGCAAGAAGCTGATCAAAATTTGCAAAACTGAATTAAAAAAAGAAAAATGATGTACTGTAATATGGAAAATAACAGTGACAAAACTTTTCTCAAGTAAGAAACCAAACAGAAAATAAGACATGGAATCATATAGTGTCTTTGGTTGGAAGGAACAGTAAAGATCATCCAGTTCTAACCCTCTTGCTGTGGGCAGATCCACCCTCAAGACCAGGCTGCCCAGGGCCTCATCCTGGCCTTGAACGCCTCCAGAAATGGGACATCCACATCCCTGGGTAACCTGTGCAAGTACCTCATCAATCAATGAGAAAAGTATTTCCTCCTAACATCTAATCTAAATTTACTTGCTTTTCATTTGAAACCATTCCCCCTCGTTCTGTTACTGTCAGACCATATAAAAAAGTCTGCCTTCATATTCTTTACAAGCTCTACAATGGGAGGTTACAATGAAGTGTACCTGAAGTCTTCTCTTCTGTAGACTGAACAAGCCCAGCTTCCACAGCCCATTTTTATAAGAGAAGTGCTCCAACATTCTGAGCATCCTTTGTGGCCTCCTCTAGGCCCATTATAACAACTACATGTCTTTCTTGTGTTGGGGGCTCCAGAACTGGATGAAACAGCCCAGGCGAGGCCTCACAGGGGCAGAGAACAGAGACAGGACAATCCTTTCCCTCCCCCTGCTGTCCATCCCTCTTTTGGTGCAATCTGAGATGCAGTTGGTCTTCCAGGCTGCAAGCATACACTGCTGACTCATGTTGAGCTTTTTGTCCATCAACATCCCTAAGTCCTTCTCTTTAGGATGACTCTTAATGAGTTCTTTCCCCAGTCCGCTCACATCTGGATTTGCCCTGTCCCAACACCTTTCCCTTGGCCTTATTGAACCTCATCCTAATGCAACCATTTACTCTGATAATTGTTTTATTCATTGGGAGATTTTCAACACTTGAAACCATCCTATTCTTAAGCACAGTATTTGAGAAACAGCTATGTTTTCCATGAGTGAAAAAGGTGATGTTATACATTTTTTAGCTATCTAATTCATATAACTCTCATATCTTCTCAGTGGACAATGCTGGGCAATGCGGAGACAGCTAAGCTAGTCCCAAATGCACTACTTCTGCTCTCAGACGGGATGTAACAGGAGATGCATGCAGGTGCATTTGTTCTAGTTTTCAGTTTTCAATCATCTGCAATGCAGACATGCTTTATGAATCATAGAACAAAATGTCCTACTTCCTCACTTCTAGCTTATTTCATCGGAGAAAAACTTTACAAACATTCCGTGAACAGCGCTCATGCCATTTATTATCAATTTTCAGGCACTGTGCTGAACATCTTATTTCATGAAACCAAATTTCTAAAGGATGAGTTTTTAAAAAATAAAGTGATACCAATCTGTATGTTTAATAAATGGGTGCTGCTCCAAAAGTGATGCATCCTATTTAATTACATTGACCCATAATGTCGGAGGCAAATGTTGGTAGTATGGCAGTAGAGCTTGAACCTTACCACCAATATTCTGATATATCTACTTACTGTGTGACAGACAGCAGCAGAGGAGCAGGTTGACAGAATGGCACCTGACATGGAAATGCATATGAAGCTAAGGTGTGTCACTGAATTCCTCCATGTGGAAAAAATAGTACCCATTGAAATTTAAGATTTGTGGAATGTTTATGCAGACCAAATAGTGGATGTGAGCGCAGTGAGGTTGTGTGTTTCAGCAGTAACAACTGCTACAAAGGGCCACCTCCACTAGTGTGAATTCTTAAGAGTGCAGCATCAGATTCTTGTTCATGGAAAGTGAAAATGTTTAGCTAATGGTAGTAACTACTGGAAAATAGAGAATTGCTTCCATCAAATTGTGTTACTGCGCTCCTTGTATCTGTTGTAGAAATAGAAATAAATACTTCTGGAGCATTACTTCTACGGCAACAACTCTACATTATGTTTTGCCATGTAGGTGAACACCACAGATTAGAAATGTATTCATGTAATCTTCTCATCCTGTTGTCCAATTTTTTATGTCTATCTCAATTTTAAATGCATTTGAGTAACTACTTCACAGAAACATTAAACCGTCTATCATCCTTCCACTTAAAATCTGCACTAAAACTTGTAGGTTGTACATTTTTGTTAGACTCAATTGTGTAGGAGGCTGTAAGTTTCATATGGGTGCTTTTGATTTAATTAGTAGTCTTGATGTATGTGCTTGTGTCTGCTCTGAATGTCAGATCAGAGTATCAGCTGATGCATTTATTCCTTCCAAAGAAATATTTGATTTTGCACCATCTGAGGTATAGAGTTCTGTCTACATTATCAGTACCTAAATATATCTGAAAGCTAAGTTCAAACTCTTGGAGAAAAGTAGGATAAGAAATTCTGATTTGTACTCTACCGTTGGAGTGTCTTCATTTAATTATATATTCCATAACTGTGCTTTTTGTAATCTACCACAGACTAAAAAGGAAAAGGTTCTTTATGGCAGCCCCAAGCAGTTAGCCCTGTGNCTCAAAGCAATTGCAAAAAATGAGAATTTCTCTTTTCCTCTGTGTGTGACTCCTGACAGCTGTGAAGAAAAGGTGTCCCTGCAGGGACAATAATAGATGTCAGCCAATCAAGTGTACCACCACAGAAAGAGATATCCAGTATCTGAGGGAATTAGCTGTGCTGGAGGTGGTGGATAATATTGACCTGAGCAACGATCAATTGTCCCAAAATCCAGACAACATTAGAACCATGCGACGGAAGTTTGTACTGAGTTCACCATCATCATATGCATATTTGCTAGCAGTAATGACCTGAAAAAATGGAAAAGTACAAAGAGTGGATGAACTGGCTGACCAACTCCAATAATACTAACAAAGTCTCTCTTTCTCCCCACTGTTCTGTGTTTCAACTGCAGAGATACTTTCCCAAATGGTCTAACAACTCAAACGGAATTTATTTTCCTTCCCAACCTGTATGGACCAGCATCTCAGCTAACAGAAGTGTTTTTCTGGTCTAGGGAGAAGGGATAATGGATACATATCATGTGCCAGCCTGTGCTTTCACTGATGTGACCATGAAGAGTAAATGATGAAGTGGACACAGTGCTCCAGGTGAAGCCTCACCAGGGCAGAGTGGAGGGGGAAGATCACCTCCCTTGACCTGCTGGCCACGCTCTTTTTAATGCATCCCAGGATCCCACTGGCCTTCTTGGTCACCAGGGCACACTGCTGGCTCACGGTCAACCTGTCGTCCACCAGGACACCCAGGTCCCTCTCCTCAGAGCTCCTCTCCAGCAGGTCAACCCCCAGCCTGTACTGGTGCATGCAATTATTCCTCCCTTGGTGCAAGATTCTACACTTACTTTTGTTAAACCTCATTTGGTTCCTTTCTGCCAACTCTCCAGGTTGTCCAGGTCTCTCTGAATGACAGCATATCCCTCTGATCCTCCCAGCTTTGTCTCATCATAAATCTTGGGCTCACTTTTCAAGCCTGTTCGGGTCCTTCTTGATGGCATACCTTTTCTTCTGATGTATCTACTGCACCACACAGCTTGGTGTCATCAGCAAACTTTCTGAGGGTGCACTTCATTCCATTGTTTATGTTACTGATGAAAACGTTGAAGTGTACTGGTGCCCAGATGGATCTCTGGGGGACACCATTCTTCACTGGTCTCCCCCTAGACTTAGGGCCATTGAACATAAATCTCTGTCTGTAGTCATCCAAGAAATTCCTTATCCACTGAATAGTGCACCCTTCCAAACCATATACTTCCAACTTAAAAGATAAGAATCTGATGTGGGACCATATCAATGGTCTTGCATGAGTCCAGGTAGATGACATTAGTTGTCTTTCCTTTGCTCACTGATGCTATCACTCCATGATAAGGGATCACCAGATCCGTCAGGCATGATCTGCCCTCAGTGAAGCTGTGCTGGCTGTCTTGGATCACCTCCTTGTCTTGCATGTGCTTTAACAAGGTAACCAGGAGGATCTGTTCCATTATCTTCTCAGGCAAAGATGTGAGGTTCTCTAGCCTGTAGTTTCCCAGATCATCCTTTCTCCCTTAAAAATGGGATTGATTTTTCCCTTTATCCAGTTACTGGAGCCCATATCTGAAAGTCAGAACTTTTCAAATATGCTATAGAGTGGCTTGGCTACTACATCAACGAGCCATAGCCATGGTCTTCTACATTTTTCACTGTGCTCTGAAAGACTCAGAAAGCAGAATAAATCTCATGGATATTGAAAGCTCTTTTTGAGAATATTAAAAAGTAATCAGATCCTGTTTATTTTGCTACCAGATACTTAGTAAATCAGGCTATTTAAAGACATTCAACCTCTTGAGAATGTACTTAACAGCATGGGTTTCTGTATGCATTGCCATGGTGTCAAGCACAACTTTCCATAGAGCTTACATAATTGCAATATGGAAGGACTGAACACAGCTCTGGCCTTGCTGTGCATGTACAATCTAATCGTGCAAGAAGAAAATCAAACAAGTTAGGAATGTGTTGGATTTCCTTCACAGCAGACTGAACAACATAGGCTGTTCCAGAGCTGCCTGGTATGCTGGCAAGCCACATGTTGTCCTCCACTTGGGTGCCCTGTGGTGCAGCTGGGAGTCCTGGTTTTGCAGTGAGGAGAACATCTTTTGGGTTGCACAGAGCTTCTCCCCAAGATTCTTAATCTAATGATTAAGGAAAAGATAATTCTCAGTTCTTAATTTTATTTCCCCTTTGCTCTAACAGTAGGTGTATATGTTCTGTGCACAGTAGGCAAGAAATTCAGCTCACACTCTCCCTGATTGGGGCAGAGGGTAAAACAGTTTAGAGCTATAATGGAAACAAATTTTTATGTAGCTACTGTGTCAAAGAGAGTATGATGCAATATATTTATACAACTATATGTTTTTTTCTTCATTAGCCAAATGTTTAACTTTTCTCTCTTAATAAATAATGAGTACATATTTAGAGAGAGCCTAGAAATGTTAAGAACAGCACTTACATCTTTAAAAATAATCTCATAAATAAATGAATATAATTTCACTGGCTTTGCAGTTATTTATATCTCTTTCAGAAAGCTAATACTTTAGAAATACACTTAGACATGCATTTATGTAGTAATACATTTTGAAGCTTAGGTATGAGCCACAGGACTTCATCTGTGGATTTCTTTTTACTTTGCCTTCTCTTCTTGAACTAATGCTACCTACTCTTTGTCATCAGTGTGCCTGTGACTGTCCTAAAAGCAGTGTCTGACAGGGGATTTCTAGATGATCATCTACAAAAATAAGATCTGTGCTTTCTCAGTGTTCAGACTTTTGTAGCATTAGAGATTAGCAAGCTCAACAGCGTCAAAATAATGTTCTGCAAAGCTGCAGATCTGAGTAATTTACAAATCTAACAGCAATATTAAACAAGATGGATATTTTCCTGCAGTCAGTAAGCAAATGACTCTCCCTTGCATGTCTACTACCTTCAGTGTTCATATTATTTACATTTCAATGTTTACATTGATATTTAATGAATGCTTCTGATCCAGTTGAAGATATAAATTTTATGTAATTATTTATTGCTAGTGCATTTTGTCTGTATCAAACCATTGGATTTTGTAGATTAGCTGAGGCTGACTGTGGGGTCTACAGCCAGCAACAGTTGTGGTCTGTTCTTTAACACTGACACACATGCAGAATTTTCTCAAACAGCTTTGTATCCATGCAAATAAGTATTACAAGATATAAAGTACTTATACCTTATTCAATCAAGTTTTTTGTCCTAGTAACTTAGTCTTGAAAGTTATTTTTATATAAGGAGTTGGTTCAGGTGCATGGGATGCAGCACAAGGATACTCTCACTCAAGCTAAGCAGTATTGCTGTCGATGCCAGACTTATTTCCATTGCCAAACCTGCTACACAGCAGGTGATCCTGCGTGTGTCCCAGAAGGTGGGTTGTTGGGACCCCTTAGCAATGCCCACCAGCCCCACGCAGTGACTCATGCTGCTCTGCTCTGCTTTCCATTGGAGTGGGAATGTCTGCCTGGTGTGGCTGAGGCTGCCCAGTGCTTACAGAGCTGCACAGAGCTGTCCCAGACAAGGCCTGTCATGATGGACATAGGCACAACTGACAGTTTCTTCCTGAGCCCTTGGCTGCATTTTTAAGCAGGGTCTTACCTCACTCATGGATGTTATTTTTTATGTTATTATTTTTTTTTCTTGTTATATACCACTACAAAAAAAAACAAAAAACAAAAAACAAAAAAAAATCCCAAGAAAAAAACACAAAACAAAACAAAACAAAACCTAAAAGGCGGCTGCTTTGGGATGGAAACCAATTTGTTTATGGATGCTATTTATGACATGCAAGAATAAGGAAGCAGAGTGACTCTCCTCTACAGCTTGCCAGTGAAGTATATTTTTCAGTTGATCTGACCTAAGACAATACATTTCACACAAATATGGAAATATCCCCAATGGCACAAATGATTACACCTCTTGCTATACACAACTTTTAAACCTATTGTTCACTACATGATAAACTTAGTATTTGAGTGAAACTGTTTTCCTTGTTTGCTTATTTATTCTACAGTCAATAAATAACTTCTGAATCTGGAACTACTGAATATCACGGTGCCAACAGAAATTCTATGTAGACAAACATAAACTAGTAGATTTAAGGAAAATGCCTTAATTTGGCATTAAAAATAACCGAAACTGAGTGAATATTAATATTCAGGAATGATATATTGTGATCACAGAAGTGCTGCTGGAACATGAACTCATTACCCAATAAGTCCTAACTCCCTGCACTTCCAAAATTTGTTAGAAATAAGAAGGAAAAAGACAGAAACTGATACAGAAAATATAGTTTTACCAGTGTTTGAATCAACAGTATATATGAACCTTGAAAACAGTGTACATTTCCAATCTTGCAAACTTAAGCAATGTGGTAGAACCAGAAAAGCCTTTGAGAACAGTAATTAGGATGAACAAATTATGGACTGGTGTATGTATGTGGCAAGCAGGCAAAGGCACCTTTAGAAAGATGAAAAATAGAAGTCTGTAGAGTCATAAGCATCCAGGAGAAGGTGATAAGTAACTGCAGATTGATTTCTGATCTAAGATTATCTGTTTGGGTTTAGTGCAACTGCCATTTTGAAGGAGAGGTAGGCCCTAATAGCAATAGGAAAGTTTGCTAAAAAATTTGTTTGAATACACCAGTGAATCTGGGCTATGTTCTAAGACAGAAGAAATGTGGAGAATATGTTGCAATCTGAATGAAATTTAATTTTAGCTAAGGTTCTTCAAACTATTGCCAAATCCATCACAACCAGCAAATTGTTTTATTGGGAATTCTAAATAAATATTGTTTTCAGTTTTTTTTAATATTCTTTGTGAGTAAAATATTGACCTCTCTGTTAACGAAAATTTGCCATACATTTTGACAGCACAAGGATATTCCCCCTGTGTTCTTTCAGACTGTGTTGTGAGGAGTAACCCCTAGCTGTGGAACTTTCCATCTCCCGCACAATCCTGCGTAATACAGAATTATTCAGCATGCTTAGTTATCACACATTCTGTCCATGAGACACCCAGTGGTGAGGGGGAAGGGGTAAAAGAGAAGTGGGAAACTCAGGAGCAGCTATTCTTTACTTATGTGCTAAGCGAATAAAAAAGTAAGTAACTACCAAACTTCCAATATTAGCAATCAAAGCTGTTATGTCCATCTGAAAATGTAAGGATAGGCATCTTAAAATTTTGCTTAAAGCTTTAAATCATGTTTACACATTCAGGACTTGTCTTAAAAACCTCATCACTGTAGAAGTATTCAAGAGAAACAGCTTGCAACAGAAGATGCTGGCTATGAAGTGGGTTGTGCTTCAAAATATTTTTATAAACACACTTTGAGTTATAAAGCGATTTCACAGAAATAGCCCTATGTTTTCATCAGTACCATACTTCTCTTCTTCTTCTTAGTTTTGTTTTTGGTCTTGTTGCTGTTTTGGTTTGGTTTTCTTTGCTTTGCAAATAAGCTAACTTTGCTGCCTACTGTTAATTCAGCCTGAAAGGACAGGAGCCAGTGTTCAGAATTCTGAACACTGTACTGATGCTAGTACTGCACTAGTTGCGGTTAATTGCATCCAGGGTAAGGCACCACAAGATGAGACATGGCTTAATAGCTAATAATAAATAAATTGAACCTAATTTTTGTGAGTGCCCCAGCTGACCCTTAGGACTACTTTACATCAACTTAATTTTTCACCCTTATCTGTGGTATTTTACCCTAGGAGGTACAGAACTCCTTCATTTCCTCCTTTCTGTTCTTTTGTTGTTGGTTAATCAACCACAATCCCTTAAGACATCTTTTCCCCATGCCAGAAATATGCAGCTTCTTAGTGGTAAATTAGCCACAGGAGAAAGACTTCTGTCCAGAGTAGAAGTAATAAATTAATAAAAATGAGCTAATTAAACTTTATATGAGGGTAACAGAGTTCAGGGAATTTCCACATTTTTTTTTCCCCATTATGTTTATTATTTGCATTTAATTTCTCACATACTTAATTTTCTGCCCCATAAAAAGAGGACAGTGAAGAGGAATTAAGGAAGTTTACACATTTTTTTCACCTCTTTAAAGTATTATTTCTTTCCTGTATGCATCACTAAAATAAATAATTCCATGGAACACAGGAAAAATGTAATATTTCACCAGCATGAGGAATAATCTTTCTAAAAACCAATTGCACTTAACTAATTTGCATAAAGATAAAAGAACATTTCTGAGCTAAAATGAAGGAAGTAATCTTCCCTTTGAAAATGTAATTAAATTGTAAGATTCCTCTATTTTCATCTATGTCACACAGTATATCCAATATTTATAAAAAGTAATAAAGCTCCACTAAAGTCTATTAGTTCTAGAATGTACAGTTACTCACAACTATATTTTGGTTTAAATAGAGAGGAGAAAAGCATGACAATGAAGAATCACCAATATGAAAGTCCTGATCAAAGCTACTCATATGAGTAAAGCATGAGTTGTAGATGTTTGAGCAAAGAAAGAAGTTCATTCACAGGCATTTCTGCCTTTGGGCATATTGAAGACCAGATGACTACTCAGCACCTTTACGGATTGATTTCTGTGGAGCTGTAAGTGCATGCCCCAGCCTAACAAGGGAGCAACATCACCATCAAATCATCGAATCATTTGAGTTGGAATAAACTTTTACAGATCATCTGGCCCAACACAATGCAGTAAACAAGGACAATTACATGTAGATCAGGTTGCTCGGGGCATCATCCAGCCTCACCTTTAATGTTTCCAAAGATGGGGCATCCACCACACACCTGGGTAGTATCTTCTAGCGCCTCACCGCTGTCACTGTAAAAAAAGCCTTCCAATCTAAATCTCCCCTTTCAGTCTGAAACCATTTTCGCTTGTTCTGTCACAACAGACCCTGCTACACAGTCTATCCTCTTCTTTCTTAAAGACCCCCTTTAGATACTGGGAAGCCACACTAAGGTTCACCTGGAGCCTTCTCTTCTCCAAGCTGAACAGCTCCAGCTTTTCATCCTGTCCACATAGGGGAGGTGTTTGATCCCTTGGAGCATTTTTGCGGTTTTCCTCTGGACATGCTGTAACAGGTCCATGTCTCTCCTGTACTTCACATCTGGATGCACACAGGTGAGGCCTCACCAGCACAGAGTAGAAGGGCAGGATAACCTCCCTCACCCTGCTGAACACACGTCTTTTGATGCAGCCCAGGGTACGGTTGGCTTTCTGGGCTGCAAGGGTACATTGCTGGCTCATGTCCAGCTTCCCATCTGCCGGTACCCTTAAGCATATTTTGGCAGGGCTGTTCTCCATCCTTACATCCCCTAGCTTATACTATATTGGTAGTGGAGGATGCCACAACACAGATGCAAGACTTTGAACTTGGATTTGTTGAACCTCGTGAGGTTCACCTGGGCCAACTGCTCAGCCTTTCTATCTCTCTGCTTGGCTGCAACTACAGCCTGTGCCTCTGCTGCCACAGTGTTCAGCCTTCCCTGATGGTGAATTCTTGGACATTTTGCAGAGCAAACAGAGCTAATTATTAGATTAAGTTACTTCAGTCTGATAACCTTGCGTCTTATCTTTCTTCCATGTAGTTCTGTTTCAGTACAGTGAGGTTCATGATATACAGATAGATTCTGGCTGTATATGGCTAATTTCCAGTACTCAGCAAACCTCCATTCTTCTCTGCCTTAGAGTAATTCCTAAGTCTCAAGTGCCCTTCAGATCTCAGTGTGCCAAAAGGATGGAGATACTTTGTCAAAATGCTGTCTAGTAGGTAGTGTAGGTTTTCAATGGCCCCAAATTTTTTTTTGGATTCCGGCAGCAAGTCAAAGTGAATCTATAGGAGGTAGAGTATTTACAGTTGTACAGTAAAACTAAAAGTAAAAACCTTTCTTTGTGTTGAATTCATATGAAGTAGGAACACTAATTTTTTTCCAAGATTTACTTCAAAATATTGTAAGTAAATAACAATTTACTTAAAAATATTTTAAGTAAAAGGTTTTAATGTAGATATAAACAGTAAATGTTTTTGTTCAAGTACTCCTTTTCACATAAAACTCACGTAAATTTGCCTCTTTTTTAAAGAAATGAAATGTTGAAGAATGCAGCAGCAAGGATTGTTTTACTACATCCTAGGGAAAAATATGAACTGGTTTTGCATACTACTTCTTATTCTAATGTTGACTGTTACAGGCGGCTGAATAAGTAGAGAAACAGTTCTCTAAAATGTGTGAGTGTTAGAAGTGACTGCCATTGCAAAGACTTTCTCTAAATATATTGCTAGCCATGAATTCTAAAAATAAGCATTAATCTGTATCTCTGATTTTCCTACAGACTGCTGTGCAGCCAACATGTTGTCAAAGCTTCAAAACCTGCAGTTCTTCATCTGGTTCTGTGATGTGCTAGGAAAGAAGAAAGTATATCTCTGAATACTGATCTGACACTTTCATCAAATAGTTGTTTATGATAAAGCACAGATAAACAATCTCCCCTAATAAGTCATCTTTCATCTTCAGTCTACTATGAAACTCATTATATACAAATCCTATTGAACTGCCTTCCTGATGAAATAATTCTAGTACATTTTCTTATTTTTCTCTGTGAACTCTCAGTTACCTTGCAGCTAGTGCCATCAGCCTGTCTAGTACAGAAAAAGAGGTATAATCTGTCTGATGAAGGGATCATATCCCTTAGAAAAACTGATTGGGTTCATTGTTGCTCTTTTATAAACCATGCAGAATCTAAGGACAGTTTTGATCCTCCTGCAGGACTTCTCTTTTGGAAGAGGGAAAAGTAGACATTTTGACAACTTCAGTTATTTGGTTTAACATTCATTCTTCACTAAGCTATTGGTAGGAACTTCATTCCAGTGTGGTTTTAATGCTGTCTGTGCAGTCAGAGATGATAAAGCAGAAGAAAGACTGTGGAAAAAACCAGGAAAAAATAAACTGGTGTAATAACCTGGAACTGACACATGATATTTGTGAGATCTAAGCATGAGAAATGCATTTAATTTTTGAAGCCAATGTTTATTGCTCTTGATATATTTCTAATGAAAGGAATGTGCAGGAATAACAGAAGAAAATCATTTTAAAATATCTGTTTTCTTCTCCCATGTCAGTCTTCCTTCTCTCTCCATTTTTGATGTCAGTGAATGCTGATTAGTTTCAATGACATGCAATTAATTGGCAAAGTTAAAATAAGTTATATAGTTATCTGTTGTAGAGTTTATGAACTGTACATGAAATAGCCAAACAATTAGTTAATACTTGTTTCAGGCTCAGCTGCAGCATTTGTTCTTCATCTACCCATTCATCAACTTGAATAGTGCCACACAGGCTTTTAATACATACGATATATACTTACAAACATATGTATATGCAAATATATACTTATGCACATATATATGCATATATATATACACACACATATATATAAAGTTTTTGAGTGACAGACCCCTTTGTTATGGCAAACAGAATGTTAAACAGAAATACTGGGGTGCTGAAAATGAATGAGATGAACATACAGGATGACAAATAACCTTGTTTCTTGTTATGTGCCCCATTTTACGCATGTAACACTGAAATATAAAACAAGCTCTTATTTCCTTCAGACAAAAGCACTGCATAGGCCATCTGGTAAATATGGTTGTTTTAGAACAAAAATAAAAATATAATGTTTTTAATATGTTGAAATGTTATTCACTCTCACTGTCACCACTCTGAATTCTAAATTTATATGTTCATTTTAGAAATGGAAGAATTAATTCCAGTATTGCTATAGACCTTTGGACTTCAGCCTAGAAAGCATTTCACCTCCTTACTGAACACATACAATCACAATGAAACACCTGATAAGCAGCTATGGGTATGCCTGTCCTCTTATAAACTTGTACAAAACATTTACCTCCTAAGGATGTCCAAATCTGAGACTTCTTTACTGGAAGCACTTAATTTCACATGAAATTAAAATTCTTGATTTTTCTGGTCATTTAACTGTATAATCATAACATGTTCACAATTAGTTGGTGGTTAAAGTCCTCAGTGACAAACTCTTCCCACATCAGCTGCCAGAAAGGCCTAAAACCACCCATAAAAATGTGCTTAGAACTAGAAAGAAAAACTGATTTCCCAAAAATAAAGAAATGCCAGAGTTATAATTGCCCATCCAAATATGCCCTCCTTTACTTGCTATCTGGTTCAATCCGTGCAAAAGAGAAGGCAGAGTCCAGCAAGCACAGTGAAGCAAAAAAAAAAAAAAAAAAGTGTCAGTTGCCACAATTTTAACACTATTTTCTCAGATTCGCATGGGTAGAAGAGGTGGGCATGGCAGGGTTGTGCTCTATTCTTACATTCCCCAGCTTGTATTGGTACCGTACAATAAAAGAATATTATTAATACTTGTGAGATATTGAAATAACTATTTTTGAAATCATAGTGTTCATTAGGAACCCTGTAACCTAAGGCCTGGCAGCATCAAAATATAAATCAGGTATCTGCTAAGATCTCTGAAGCTTAAAAAGGTGCTTTGTAAGCATCTGGTATTATCTTTGATTCTAGCATTAGGTTATGGTTACAAAACATGGGATTAGAAAATGGATTTGAAGCAGAAACCCGCTTCTGAGTCAATATTCAACCTCCATAGTCAGACAAATACAATTTCAGAAATGTCACTGTCCTTTGTGCGGTGCTTGAACCTTGTGAGGGACTTCACTGTACAAAGTGTTATACAAACACAGAACAACAGAAAGGGTTGCTCTGAAAAGACTTTCTGCACTTGCTGTATGTTGTGTTTGTCTCTGCAATAACTGAGTGCCTTCCAGTAGTGCACTGAGCAATGCGACTACCATCTGGCATGTGTTTGTTCGCTCATTCTCTCCCTGGGGGGGTGAAGTGTGCTCAGTGGAGTGTTATGTTTCAGAATTTTTATACACAAATACTGACACGTGCTGCTATATGTGCTTATGCTAGAAATGACAAGGTCAAAAAATATGCCTTGCACTTGAGTGAGAAAAGCGTGGCATTTTGGATGTTTCTTACTTAATTCTACTTGTGAAGGATCTTGAGAAAGGTCTCCCTTTTGCATAAGAAGATGTTGCAATTTTAATTTAACACAGCAATTTCACATCCTGCATAGCCTGTAGTCACCCTCTATCTTCAATAAGGAGTTGCCAGGGGCTTCCATCCCTTTCTCCAGATGGTAATGGGAGCTGGAGGGAAAAAAAAGGCAGAAGGAGAAGCTAAATTTAAAAGTGTACATGCTCACAAAAACGAAATCTGTTCTACCCAAGACTAGTAAAAGTCATGACACAACAAAATTTCCACTCATTCACATCTTGTGCCATTCTTTCTAAGACAAAATATCATTCCATGTGTGAACACATGCAACATTTGATCAGCCTTGGTGGTCACAATTGCACTAGCATTTCCAAAACTTGGAATCAAATATAAATATATATGGAACCATAGAATTGTAAGAGACTATTATTTTATACCATTGCCTCAAATTTTGCTGATGAACATGTCCGAACATGTCCAAGCAAGTCCTGGGCAAGGGTTGTGAAATCCTTTGTCTAAGGGACAAGCAGATGGGCATGTCCTGGGGCAATGAAAGAGCGATAAGCTGCAGCTCAATCAGCTGCTGAACACTCTTTTGTGTGGTACTCATCNAGAATCAATAATACAATGTTTTGATTTGTAAAGGACCTTAAAAATGATCTATTTCTAACCCACTTGCCATCAGCCTCCTAGAACATCAGGTTGGTCAAAACCCTATCCAGCCTGGCCTTGAATATATCCAGGGGTGTTAAATCTACAACTTCCCTGGACAACCTGTTCCACGGTCACAACACACTTTTGGGAAGAAATTTGCTCCAAATATCTAATCTAAATTTACCTTCTTCTGGTTTTTAGCCATTATTCATTGTCCTTTCACTGCTCTCCTTGACACAGAGTCCCTCCCCATCTTCCCTTTACCTTTAGGTACTGGAAGGCTGCAATGATGTCTTCTCAAGACCCTTCTCCAGGCTTAACAATCCCAACACTATCAGCTTGTCTTCCCAGAGGAGGCTTTCCAGCTCTCTGACCATCTTTGCGGCCCTCCTGACCCACTCCAAAAGCTCCATACCCATGTGCTGGTAGCCCCTGAGCTGAATGCAGTACTCCAGGTGGGATCTAAAAAGGGTGGAGCAGAGAGGGAGAATCACCTCCCTCAACCTACTGATCGGTTATCTTGGGCATATGATGAGGCAAAACAAAACAAAAAAATTAATCATCAGCATTGTTCACACATAATTCCAGAAGAATCATTATTGGAAAATTAGTTTTTCAAAGTGTGATTTTTTTTTTTAAATGTCCCTGAGTCTTACATATAAAGACAGTTTGTTACATTATTGCATTAACCTAGCTGGAATACTGGGAAAGAATATTTCTGACAAGATAGGCATCTCTGTTTCTTTAGTTTTGTCATAACCCAGACAGGCGTCATGTGGAATATGTGTTCTTATACTTCAAACCTTGTGCATAAAGATTTCTTTCCAAATGGAATTTACAGAAGGCTTAGAAAGAAGTTGACTTATGTTCACTTGTATTTTTTCAGAAACCTCAGTATGTATTGTAATCAAATGTTTCTTCTATAAGAAGTGGATGGGATCTCTATCCATTCCACAGCTGCTCTTTTCCATTGTAGTCTATTGTTTATTTTATTTTATAGCTCCAGAGCCTCTTCCTGCAAGTTGTGTATTTAACTGCACATTTCAAAACTTCTTTTACTACACAATTTTCTTTCTTGTGGATTGATTATGAGTTTAGCAGCAGAAATTGGTGATTACCTGGCTATAAACACTTTGGAAACTCAGAAATTCTGGAAAAGGAAGTATGTGGCTGAGCAGGGCACAAGCATTGAAATTCCATCCTTACTTCTGTGAGTAAATCCTTATATGGTTTTAAACATGTTATGTAGCTTCTCTGTAGATATCTGTCAGTATGAAAAATATAACCTCATCTAGAAGAGGTGCTACAGCATTTAATTTATGAATTTATTTATATCTTCCCTTTTTGATGTCTGAAAATTCAGGCTTTTTCTTAAACCTCTGTCAAGTTTATACCGGTCAAATTAATTTATAATAACTTTCATGTTGGTTCTGATGCTCATGTATAAGCTAGCAGTTCTCTCCTTTAAAGGTCATAAAAATGTTGAACTTATGAATTTCAAAACCTAGTACAGATGTTCTGAAAGAAAGAAACAAACAAAACCAAAACCATAAACAATAAACAACAACAAAAAAAAAACCACACACAGAAAGAGCTTTCCCTGGGTTGTAGAATGTACCATTGTCTGTAAACTTTGTTATGTATGACACAAGATGATACTTAATCCCACGTTAAGTGGTTGGTGACAAGACCAAGCTCCCTAGAGCAGTG
Organism: Odontophorus gujanensis; assembly: GCA_013399175.1. Classification (NCBI taxonomy): domain Eukaryota; kingdom Metazoa; phylum Chordata; class Aves; order Galliformes; family Odontophoridae; genus Odontophorus; species Odontophorus gujanensis. The sequence goes on from VXAB01014049.1 coordinate 76,441, forward strand.
TACACAGCACCAAGCCTGTCTGTACTCAAGAAATGTTTAGACAATCATTCTATATATATATATAACTTATTTTTTAAGTTTTCCTGTGCGGAACTGGGAGTTGGATGTAGGAAAGATTCACAGTCCTACCACTTAAGTGCAAGAAAAGTTTACCAGTCCTCCTGGTACCCAAGTAATTACAGGAGGAGAGGGAACTTCTTTCTATTACTGAAATCTAAAGTTCCACTGAGAGGTGTACTTAAACTCTTTTCCAGAGAAGGTGGTTAATTCAGTGACAATCACAGTAGGTCTTATCCTTCAGTGGAGTGCAATAGAAATTGTGTGAAAGAAGATGGTGGCTTAGATGCACATTCCAAACTGAGTAAAAACTGAAGATTATATAGTAATCTCTTTCTAAGTGGGTCATCTGAACTATGTGAAAAATAGCTAGTGGTGCTACAGACTGATGAAAGAACAGCCTGGTTTGCAGTTTCATGATCTGCACTGGGGATATCATGACTCCCATTTCTCAGCATGTTACAGTACCTTCCATAGTGAGTGCTCTTCAACCATTGCTCATTAATTGGAAAATAAATGAATTATCTCTCTACAGTTTTATATAACTCTGTGTATTCACAGCTGTACATATGCATTTCTAAAATGTTACAGAGAAATTTTCAGTTGGTTCTGTACATGTAGCAGATCTAGACATTGTTAATTCCAAACAGAAATGGGACATCTTTATATAAATAAACGAGTTAGCAAATCCTGGAATGATGCTGCCAGCTCAGCCATTTACAGCATAAAACATAGCTTTCCTTTGAAATGAATTAAAGCCTTCTCTAACATGATTACACTTGCAGGAACATTTGTCAGACAGTACACAAGCCAATTAGGGACTTCTTTGGGATAATCCATTACAGTTCATTCTAAATCAGCTATAAATATTACCAAATAGTTCCATTTAAATTGTTATCTGCTACTGTCACTCTAGGCTTTTCACAGATTAATTTTATCAGAACAAAGAGCTGACAGCACTTTTTTAAACTCAACTATAGAAGTCAAGGTTATAGTCTATAATTTCCAGTGTCCTCCCATACCCTTTGTATCTCCTGGGTGAAAATTGTTAATTCATTTGGGACTTTCATCCACTTTGTGCTTGAAGGTTGTAAATGGGACTTGACTCCTTTAAAGCTAAACAAGATAAAACTGGTCATCTCACCACAGAAAGCTTGACAAAACTCTATGTAAGCAACTTGTTAAGAATACTTGAGTGTCGTACAAACAAAGAATGTGACTATGGAATTAACTCAAGTAAGAATTTTGTTGTATTCAACACATAGTAATAACTTGTTAAACTTTCATATTCAATTTTTTGAAAAATGCCTGATAACTCAAAAAAATAAATAAATAAAAAAATAAAAGAATACCAGTCACTGATGGCCTTTAAACAAACTCCAAGGTATTATAAAGGTTTGTATGCTCTACTAAACTCCTTGCAGCGATTGTTCTCAGCTTTTTCAATTGAAATAAGGATATTAACCTTTATTTTTTCTTTTCTGTCTTTTTATTGAAGTGTACTAAGTACCTCTTCAGCTGCAAGGTAACCATGCATGCATTCCTTTTAGAGGCCGGATGCTGTGACTTTTTTCGGAGGAGGACTACTAAATATTGAGAGGGTCAAGAATTTCATTGATTTTAGCTGTGGTCTTTTTCTTTCCGAAAAATGCATATTGTGACATACCTATTATGTCACATAGATATAGAACACACAGTAAAAGAACTCCTGTATTTGATTCCTTTAGCAGGAAGTGGTGTAATGCCAATGATCTTAGAGATGACTCTTTAAGAATAGTAAGAGATGGTATATTTAGTTAAGTTTGTACAGATGGTATACAAATGGTACAAAAAGAAGGATGGCTCACCTTTGGATGGGGAAGGCTCGCTGTATACTCCACACGGGAGGGATCTCCAAGAAGAGATCCTTTCCTGGTGGCGGTCAGCCCTTAAATGGGGCTTGGGGAGAGGTGGAGCCAGGCTCCACCCCTTCCAATCACACAGGTATTATT
>VXAB01014049.1:78608-89867 GCA_013399175.1 Odontophorus gujanensis
TTTTTTTTTTTTTTTTTGTCATAGATCCTTCTGCTTTGTCCAGTATTGCTGTCTACATCAGGCTATCAACTCTTCTGATTGAAAAACATTGTCCATTCCAATTTTTGAGGATAAGGCAATGAAAAACAAAGAAGGAAAACATGCTGGAGTAGTGCCAGCTGTTAAGGGAAGACACAGCAAAGGTTCTTCCCTCTTCTTCAGCTACTTCTATCTCTTTTCCCCCACAGCCCTCATTTTTCAGAAAAACAGTGTATCGACATAAGCCCAAGGCACCCAATGGGCTTGGGCTGGCCTGCTGGCCTGTCTCCAGAAGGTCGAATGGACAAGTTTTTAGGCAGAACTGATTTTTTTCATTTGCCAAATTGGTTTCAGTTGTTTTCAGCACAGATCTGGTGAGATCAAATGTAGGAAAAGAGGAGAAAAAGTCTGGATAATAACCAGTCATTCACCAGACAGTAGTGTTTTCTCCTGTACAGTTTATGTACAAGACCTGCTTTGAAAGTAACACCTCCAATTTTATTATGTTGGCCCAAGTCAGAAGTGGATGTTGGTGGTACAGCAGTAGAGATTGAAACTTACTACCAACATTCTATTACATGTTGTTACATGTGTGTAACAAATAGCAGCAGACTGACATAATGGCTTGAGAACTTGTGTACCTCTTTGAGATCACTCTAACTTCAAAAAACAGCATTTGTTACTGCGATCCAAACTAAGCAGGAGGCCTGAAGTCTGTAATGGAGAATTTATTTTAGGAGATGTGGATTTATTAGGAGGAAGATGGAATTGATCTTGCCTGACTGATTTATTGCTTGAAAGAGTCATGTAAATGGTGTACACCGGCACACTTATTTAGTGGTCCAGAATGATGTCAATATTTTTTGAAAGAGTAGACCAAAATGTTATGCAGGAATGAATGAGGCGTGATTGCCTGCCTGCCTGAAAGTCAAGACCAGCTAATAGATCAGGGACAGAGTCCCTAAAGAAGGTCACAGACTACCATGAAGACAGGCTTGACAGCAGGTCTGCTCTTTTGTGTGGAAGTGATTCTCTACTTCCGTAATAGATGTCTGTGTATCTGCCTTACCTGTATGGGGACACAACCTCCTCAAGGAAGGTGTCAATGCACGTCACACTTATTATCAGAACATACTGTATACAAAAGGCTAATGAAGGTACGGGCAACAGTCAGTGACATGGAAGAAGATACTTAGGAATTCGCAAAAGAAGTACGAAAAACTTAGAGTAACATCTCCTCAATCTGCCTGCAGTTTTCATAACTTTAACTCTCTAAGTGTTGCCAATATCTCCAACTAATCAAGGGGATAATTCTTATCATTCTTTTACATTGGATTTGTGAGACCTATTTCCAGCCACCTGACAGTAAATATTTTATAAATCTACGTATCTTTTCCTGCTCAAGTAGTCGCTTGACTACTTGTTAAGTGGGAGCTGAGTAATGGGGAGCTTAGAAAATCTTGTGATGGCAGCAGCAAATTATATGATTTCAAACAAACTCCTGATAAGCCAAGAAACAAGCATTAGTATTTTAAAACCTTTTGAACACAGTTACAAGGAAAAATTCTGTTTACTGTGTTAGTCCAAGGGCTCAGTGTAGAGCCCTAGGGAGAGGGAAGCAAACAATTCAAATAGAGCCTATTGACCCAGGCTGACAAAAAAGAAAATAGCAATAAACAAAAAAGAACGGTTAAAGCTAGAAAAATTGTCAGTTTTATATTTTAGTGCATTTGAATGTGACTCAGTCTTCAGATCTCTGAAATTTGATCTATTTCTACTAAATGGCGACAGAAAGTCTCTTTCTAAAACATAAAGAATTGTTTACCACTGCAAATGAATAAATTTAAATTTATAGAAAGTTATTATCTACTTGTGGAATATCTGTTTACAGAACATGTATTACATTATTTATGCAAATAAGCACATAATAAAACTTTAAGTACAAACATTCATTAAGTCAGTTTTGACTGCAAGTAGTGTAATACGAAACTATTGGATACAGAAAGCTCTCTCTAAAAAAGTAATAACAATAAAACAAATGTATTGGGAAAGCAAACATAGTGTACTCAGCTGAGTCCTTCTACACTGAATAAAACTCACCTTCTTCTGATTGTAACAGTCAGTTAGACTCCCAGAGCTGTTTCTTGTTGGAGCAATTATTGCCAAAGCCTGACTTTGTCGTTTTGGTACCTGGAGTGGTTTCACAGAGATAACTGCTCCTTTTGTGTGTTAATTCATGTTTGACTTGTACAGCATTTGCAGCAGTCTGACTTACCTTTTTGTTAGAATAGCTGAATACACCAATTTGTTCTCTAAATGAGATTACTGCAGAACCAGCAGAATATTGCTAGACAATAAAGTATGAGTTGACCCCACTTACTAGTTTTAATACAGCCAAATAAAGTAGTTGAAAAAGAAAATAGGATAGGGAAATCTGTGTGTTTGTGTCAGGCATTTGCTCTTTACAATCAATGTGTTGAGTAAAAAAATCAATACTTAATCAAAACCTCCAACAGTCTGTCTGCAAGTTTCAGAAATCATTGCCATTTTCAGAAAATGCTATCAGGAGCCCTGTCACTTCAGTAGGAAATACTGTACACAATTCAGGGTAAGTGTGAAAAACAGAAGGTCTGATTAATTTTTCAGGCTGCTGGAACACTGACTTACTTGAACAACATATCGGGGTACATTTTTGCCTTTCCAAGAAAATGGGGGAAATATCTATTCTGACTGGATCTGATTTTTAGGTCTTGTGCACCTGAGTGCTTCATCAGCATCGTGCCGTCTACCTCAAGCTAAAGGCTTGTGATTTGTCTGTCTGGGAGAACTGTCCCAGAGAAATATGGGTTTCAAATTAGTCCCCAGCTCTGCCACTGACTTCTCCTGTCCAAATTACTTACTTGTGATAATTTTTCCATGCTATTTAACAATCAACTTACTTTTCCTTGTTGTTTGACCAATCATCTGATGATACAGGCATTTTGGTAGAATGTATCTTTAATGTTCTACGTCTGTAAAACCGGGCAGAGCAAATTCCTACAGTCTGCTTTCCTTTTCTATATAGCTCAAAAATCCTGGTTTCTATGGCCCACTGCTTCCCTACGCAGGAATGGGAGAGCCTTATGTCTATAAAACTGTTGAAAACCTTCCTACAGAGAAGAGTATTTGGAGGGCAGCAATTGAAATTCTTCAGCTGTTGCTTTGAGTATGCACTGGAGGCTGAGCTGTGTTGGTTTCATCAAGAATTGCTTCACACTCATAAGCACTTCGCAATGTTTTCTGCTATATAGGATATATCAGGGATTTATGCTTTGATTGGATTAGGGTCTGGTTAGTGGTTACAGAATATAGGCAGTACTAATTCCTTCAAAATCTTTTGGAGTGTCTTCTGTAAAACACTGTTAGGAATTACACCAAATGAAAGAGTAATATTCAAATGCTGGAGGAGAGAAAGGTCAGAGTGTTTTGATACTTGAAAGATTAATATTTAACATCCAGCTCTGATCTCCATTGTCAAACAGCTTGTCAGGTAGTGTGCTTTTAAACGGTTGCATTACGGTGATAACATTTATGCATTACAGTGGATGTACATATTTACTTATTCACAGAAGATAGAAAGGCATACTGACTTTCCTTTTTTTTTCTTTTTTTTTCTTTTTTTTTTTTCCTTGATGGATTTGTAGTATTTGAGGGGAATTGAGGGATGATTTTCCTGCTGTTCTCCTGTGCAAGCACAGGGAACTAGACATGTCTACTGTACTGACTGTATTCATGCCTGGGTGAATGGTGAGGACAGTCAGATAGTGGTGGAGAGTGAGAGAGGTATGTGTCAAGGGTAGCAAGAAAGAATCTAGTAGATGAGTCACTAAGGAAAAGAGGCAACGAAATGAAAGGCAGATCAAGGAACAGGACCAGAATAAAAGGAACGTGCATAGGTAATCTAGCCAGACACTCAAAAATGAATTTGAGGGAGATTTCCAGCATGAGATTTTCAAACAAATTTCATTGCTAACATGCCAAGATGTGGAAAGCCAATCTAAACAGGTCATTGTTACCTCAGTGGGTTGGATCCTTTTCTCCTTACCCTTCTCCCCAGGGATTCCTTGTCATTTTCAGCCACCTACTCCTGCCACTTGCAACTGCTTGCTCTTCCCCTCTGTGCTACTCCCCTGACAAATATGACATAAAAATAATCTAGACAAAAAACAACATAGTCTTTTGCTGAGATGGTGAACTAAATCACCCTGCAGAAGGAAGCACTCAATGTCTTGCTTGGCTGAGGAAAGGAAATCAGATTATGGAGGAGGCGGAGTGAGAGTGTGAAGAAGAAATGGTAAGTGATGGGATGAGAGAGAAACAACACTAGTTCCCCTTTGGTGACAGTAACCCATGATATAGAGTCATCTTCCTGTCAAGATGTAGCCTGCCTAATTAAGGCTTCAAAATATGTATGTTGCTCTGAAAGTAATGCCTCTCATTTATTTCCATGGAAACTACAAAAGATAAAAGTACAGTAGCACTATTAGATAAAGCAAATGTTCAGCTACAGAAAAAATATTTTGCAACATAATCATCACCTTTAGTTATGCATTTTCACCCTCTATAAACAAGAGCCTGCATACTGCACTTGTAGAAATCTGCATGGCTATTTGGGGCATTACCTGTCTTTCACATCAGTGCCCATTGATATTATGTGCCATCCACCATCTCACCGTTTAGTCTCCAAAACGTTCATCAAGTGTCAATGAATATCAATGGGTGCCATTTTTTTCCACATCCTTGTTTCATAAGCCCTTACATGTCAGGTGCCATTTTGTCAGACTGCCCTTCTGCTTCCATTTACTGCGTAGCAACAAACTGTAATGAGATATTGTTGGAAATTCAGCTTCTATTGCCACACCACCAATACTCACCTCTGATATGTTGTGTGCCAACATAATAAAATAGGGAGGTGTTACTTTTGGAGCAGTCCTCATAATTTGTACAAGGGCTGACTCCTTCACTTTTCTGTTCCATTTTAAACATGAAAGCAATCTGAAAACACATCAGTGGAAATCAAAGACCTTGATACTGCCACAGTATTTGCAAATACAGCCTCTTGTGGGGAGAGTAATTTCTTGTGAAGTGGTGCAGATAGTTGTTAAACAGAATTCAAAAAGGCAAGGTAATGATGATATGAATGGAGAACCTGTCTATTTTTCTCTAAATTTTTCTCTAAATTCCTGCCATCAGTAAACTCAGTGAATTTCCTTATGCCTGTTGAGATGAAACCTCTGAACCGTTTGCAATGTGTTTTCCCCATTGATTATACATATACAGGTCTGTAGAAAAGCTTTGGCAGATATAGCCATTCCCTTTTGCTAAGCTTAGAGTGAGAGAGTTGGAGGTGAGGGTAGATGTGGGTAGAGATGTTCATGTGTGATTAGAATTTGAGCTTCTCCCTAGGTTTTGGATTCAAAGCTTTGTCAGTATAGGTTGTAGACAATAAATTGACTCCTGCTCATTCAAATCCCAAGGCAAATCTCTCAAATGTGTTTTTAGATTCCAGTGAATATTCACTAAGTTTGCTGAATTTTAAGCCAGTTTCATGTCTGTAATTAGAAAAGCAATGAATGAAGCATAAACCATTTTATCACATGTCTAATTGAAGTCAATTTCTCCGTGCTACATTAGTATAAAGAAAAAACAAATTTGTTTTTATCAGCATACATTTGATACAAACTTCATATAGCCCTGGGGTGTGACTACTATTCTTTTTGAGAGTGAAACTGTGTGAGATTATGTTCTTAGCAATTTAAATTCATCGAATCGCTGTCACAGAAATAAAATATTTGATTCCATTGTGGTACCTTTGTAATATGATGTCTCCCTCCTGTAACTGAATGCAGGTGAGGTGGTGACAGATCAGTAAAAGGATGTGTAAAAGGATCATAAAACTGCAGAATCATAGAATGGCTTAGGTTTGAAAGGTCCTACAAAGATAACCTATTTCCAATCTGCTGCTGTGGGTAGGGTTGACACCCACCAGATCAAGCTGTTCAGGGCACTGTGCAACCCGTCTTTGAGCACCTCCTCCAGGGATAGGGATCTGTAGCTTCTCTGGGCACCATGTGCCAGTGCCTCATCAATCTCTGAGTAAAAAATGTTCTCCCCACATCTAACCTAAACCTTCTCTTTTTTAGAAAGAATAATTCTCTCCTGGTCTGTCACTATGTCTATGTAATATATTGATCGCCCTCTTGCTTACAAGATGTCCTCAAGTACTGGAAGGCTGCAATGAGGTCTGTCCAGAGTCTTCTAATCTGCAGTCTGAATAAGCCCAATTGGCTCAGCCTTCCTTCATCGGAGAGGTCCTCAAGCCATCTGAGCACCTTTGTGCCCCTTCACTGGAGCTATTGCAGAAGTTACAAATCTTTCTCGTGTTGGAGCAACAAACCTGGACACAGCACTCCAGATGAGGCCTCAAAAGAGCAGAGCAGAGTGGAATAATCACCTCCCATACAATACTGGCCATCTGCAAGTCCACACTGCTGGCTTATGTCCAGCTTTTCATCCACCAAGATGCTGAAGACCTTCACAGGGCTGCTCTCAATGAGTTCTTCTCCCAGTCTGTACAGATATCTGGGTTTGCCCTGACTGATGTAAAACTCCTGCTCTTGGCCTTGTTGAACGTCATTAGGTTCACAGGGGTCCACTTTTCAAGCCTGTCCAGGTCCTTTTGGATGGGATCTCTTCCTTCTATTTTGTCAACTGCACCACTCAGCTTGGTGTCAACAGAAAATTTGCTGACAGTACACTCGATCCCACTGTCTGTATCACTGATAAAGGTGTTCTGGATTCCTGGAAGACGCCACTTATCATTGACCTTCACCTGTACACAGAAATGTTTACCAGTACAATCTGGCTGCAATCATCCAACCAGTTATTTATCCACCAAATCTTCGACCTTTCAAATCCATATCTTTTCAATCGGAAGACAATGATGTACTGTGGGACCATGTCAAAGGCGTTGCACAATCCAGGCAAACATCAGTTGCCCTTCCTTTTTTCACCAGTTCCAACACTCCACCACTAGATTTGCCAGTAGACTGGCCAGGCATGATCTGTCCTTGGTAAAGCCATGATGGCTGTCTCAGAACAACTCCTGTGAATCATATTTTATTCCTATATTTTCTGTCTTCTTACTATAGATTAACAAAAAATATGCATACCCAAAAAAAAGAAGAAAACACAAAGCACTCTTGTCAACTCAATGGGGAAAATTCAATAAGTAGGGTATAGGCAGGTGGATTATGCTGTAGAGAAAGGTGTCATCATCTGACATGATATTGAAGCACAGTTTTAACTGATTAATCCTGGTGATTAATTAGATGCCACATTTCTGCTTATTATTCAATAGATGCCTTCTCTTTCATAATTTCTGATCATATTTCAAGCTTTTTGTTTGTAGTCTTTATGTTCTTCTCTGTAGTGGTGAACTGAAATGAGAATATCCCTCTCTAACCCTGAAGTGCACCTTGTTGAAACATCTGATGAAGCATAGAAAAAATAAGTGAGAAACTAGTGGCTTTAGAGGAGTTGAAATGCTTTCAAGATTTGCACCTCATGCAACCAAATCTTTTAAGAAGTAGGAGGCCTACATATTTTTCATATGCTAGGAAACAAACAGACCTCTGAGAGACCTTCTGATCTCCAATAAATCTGTTAGAAAAGAACTCCATCTCCAATGTGTTTGTTAGCAAAGAGCTCGGGCGTACCTTTGGATAGCTGAGGTTATTTGTGTACAGAATAAAATTTCAATATTTTCTGTCTTATATGTCTCCACGTTTGTGGCTAAAAAAAGCAGATTTGAACAGAACATAAAAATTAAAATAAGTAAATATTTATGAAACAGGATTTTTACCTGAATTATTTTTCTGAATGGAGTATTAAGGAATCCCAGTTGTTTCCTCAATGCCCTGAAAATACTTTTTTTTTAAATGCTTTTTGTGTTAAGAGAAGCTTAAGTTGTGTTGGTATGAGAGAGAAAACATGCTTCTTTGTCCTGATTTTATAAGTTATGCAAATCTTTTGAGATAAAATCTGAGATGTAGATTCAAGCCCATTCTGCAACTGGAGGGAAATAACTAGATCTTTCCCCACTTTACCAACTACTTTCATAATAAGCTAACCTAGAATTAAGTGGAGTGCAATAGAGTGGAGTGCAATAGGTCTAATTATCTTCTAAGTTTTTGGGTTCCTCATGATGTCCAGACAAATATAGTGGGATGTCTTTTTAAACATGGCATGCCACGTCATCAAGTTTCCTACTGCAATGCAAGAATTACATTTTCCCCTTCTCATTGATCACAGAGTAGAAACCACATCCACCCTCCCACTTTCCACTGCTGGAAATTAGACCACATGAAGTAAACTTCTCCTACTTACTTGTTTTTTCCTTGCCTGCACATGTAATGAGGAGAAGGCAAGGAAAGAATGAGGCTTTCCAGAGAACTCATGCCTTTCACAGACATACTCTTGAAGAACTGCACTAACTTAGAGTGGGTAGTGGTGTTACACTCCTGCATCCTGTTGCGCTTTTCTTCAACACCTTCCCATAAGGTTGTAAATGGGACAGGTAACTCCCAGTATAAATTAATGTCCAGTTGAAATTACTGCTTCAGACTGGTGGGGAGAAGGTTTCTATGAGGAATTTTTCTTCAAATTAGACAGAATATAGTCACAACTGAGGCTTGGACATCCTAGAGCGATTGCCTGAGGACTCTGTTATGCATATCAGCTCTTCTAAAAGTTAATTATAGTTTTCAGTTTTAAAGTCCATTATTCTCACACTAAAGGGGGTCACTGTCATTTTGTTTATGCGTTTCTGAGTTTTTAAAATAGTTTGTTTTTATCAACTGCAGTACATTTGCTGTAACAGAACTTATTGCACTGAAAAAATTAAACATTTCTTCCATATAACCAAAAGAACAAAAATGCTAAAACCCTGAAATATTTATTTTTCACCCATTGCACAAAGGCTGTCAACAGAGTTTAAAATTAAGGATGAGAGCTGCTAAAAGGCCTGGATGTGTTGAACCTCTATCTGACCTACTTTCTTCAGAGTCATCTTTGCTGTAAATAAATCTTTAAAATGTCAGTTTCTCAACATTATCAGTGTCATTAATACATCCTTCCCAGCAGCATGCTAAAAATTTTTGCTGATGTTGCTGCTTCTTTGGGCTCCAGTGACTCATTGTCTGAAATGTACTAATAATTATACACTCCATACCAGAAAAATCTCCGTGTAAGCAATCTCAGTCCAGTTTCAGCATGGGCTCTTGACTCATGATCTGTGGTGAACCTACAATTGTACATTTAGTTTGGCCAGTGGTTATAGTAGACAAATTTTTCAGTCTTTTCTTCATATGTATGCTGAAAACAAGTAGGAGTTGAACACCATCTCCTCTTTACATCCATTTCCTCTGTACTATAAAAATATGTTTCCTGTCATTCAAAAACCTCTCTTCTAAACAGATCTATTCACTTATCACTTATTTTGAACCTATTTGCATGTACTATTAATTGTGATTTTGCTCATTATAAGCCCATCACTCATAAATCAACCTTCTCATCTGTACAGACTTATTTTTACCTCTGCATTTTGTTCCCCTTCTTCTTCCTTTCATTTTCCAGTCAGCTTACCATCAAGTATCTATAAATCAATTACTTTAAACTATTCAACTGAACTGATAGGTCAAGGTAGACCTATCTATAAAAATATGGCATATACACTCTCACCTATGTCACTAAATTAATCTCTGAAAGGTCATTTCTGGAATTAATGCTTTATTGGGTGACAGAGCAACAGCATGTGACTTGAAAGAGATTGCATATCTCACACTATAAAATACACTTTAGATAAAGTACTCCAGCTACAAGCACTTTGATGTGAAAATCAGAACAGTTATATTCTTACTAACAAATTCACTTCTGAGATTATTATTTTTGAATGAAAACTGTGAGAGAAAAAAAAAAAAAAAAGAAAAAAGAAAAACTAATAAGTTTACCGCTCAGCTTCCTAGCAAATGTAAGATTATTTTTGAACTACTGTCTATTTTATTTAGGATTTAACCATTAAGGTTTCCTGATAATGCTGAAACTTTTTAGTTCAGCACAATTCCAGGATTTATCTTAAAGGCCAAGGGCAACACACAAAACCTTCCATCTTTGTTAAGGATAAATCAACAACAACAACACAAACAAAAATGTAAGGAGCTGTACTGCAACTCTAGTCACCATGACTATAGACATGGAGCACAAAGAGCAGATCTTTCTCTGTTTTAATGCAAAATCAGTGGAACTGTATTTTAGACATTTTAAAACTGTTCCAGAATATTCCTGTTTGTTTGAAAATATATATACATAAAAAGATATTGGACTAGGAAATACACAACTATTGAGGTCAAGGATAGCTGGAAGAAAATAGCAAAGTACTGCCTGAGAGTATTTTAACAGTTTTTTATGTTTTTATTTTTTAACAGTCGTTGCAAAGTAAGAATTCATCAAAATCCAAGCTACTTGTAAGAATACACTGATTTCAGTTTACTTCATGTTTTCAAGTGTTTCAGGGGAAAAAATTTCAAAGCTGGTGATTTTGAAGACAGAAATAGTTATAAGCAATATGTTATTTCATGAGTATGAACTGTAGTATATAACATGTAACAGATCAAAATTAAAGCTAGATTCTTGTGATAACCCTCAGTGATTGTTGAGCACGGTCTTTTTTTGTTCTTGAAAATCTAACTGTTCTCAAATTCAAACAGTTAAAATGTGCAAAATTTCAGTTCATTGTCTTGAGGGAAAAGAATCTTTCGTGTATACAATTTCTTGTTGAAAGGAACTATAAAAAACGTTATTCATCATTACACTATGACACTTTCATTAGAAAGAAAAAGAAACACATTGATTATGAAAACAACTAGAAATTAGAAGAAAATAGATTGAAAGTTTAATTCTTTTAGTTACATAGTGGAAATAGTTTTAGAAGAGTACTCTTTTGAAGTATACAGATATTCAAGTCTTGTTAGCATATTTTGCTAAAATTTTCCATTTTTCTTGTTTTAATGTATCACTGTATCACTGTATTTTCAGTTCTAACTCCTTATATAGACACTATGGTATGAAAATATTTTATTTCTGAAGCATCAAAATGCTATTAAAAATAATAATTAAAAAAAAAAGTAGAAAGTATCCAGTATC
>VXAB01014049.1:90736-115337 GCA_013399175.1 Odontophorus gujanensis
AAGTATCCAGTATCCAGTATATCCAGGAAGGGAGCTAAGCATTCATATATCATCTCTGTAGTTGTAAGAATGTAATCTTTATTAACCTCTCTTTACTGAAATATAAAGAGAAGACTATCCTCTTGCCTGAGCAAAACGCTGGGAACATAATGAGTTCTGTACAGCAGGTCTCTGTTAATACTTACCTTAATTCTCTTTGTAACTGTTAATAATGCTTTAAAAAGTTCTAAAGCAAAATATGTACTGTGTACACTTCTGATATTATTTGGTACATAATACCTCATATTTATTTGCTAGCACTGTATAATTTTTACTGGCTAAAGTTACATCTCAGAATGCTGTTAGAATCCAGAAAGCAAAAACAATAATTAGACTGCGCAAAAAAGGTGACATAAAAAGCTAACATAAAAAACAGTTGCTACTGAGTATGGATTAGTACAGTAGTATATTGCTGAATGAAATCTGGCTCTTGGTATGTACTCATACTTAGTCAAATATGTACTGAAGCACACAATATTCAGATAAGGAGCACGCATTTATAATTTAATGGAGCAGATTAAAATTGCCTGGGAAAATTAAAAGGCAATATTTGTTAACTATAAGAAGTTTATAGAGAGAGAGAATATAATGTGCACACGGAAAGTATAGAATAGAAAATGGCATTTAGAAATAGAAGACAACATCACAACAGTGATGTGTATAGCATGTTTATATTTGGATTTGGGATAATAAACAATAATGGGGCAATAAAACAGTAATGAAGAAGAAAATGCAGCTCTTTAAAGAAGCCAGAGGCCAGAAGTATTTTTGCAACATCCATCAAAGATTAAAATAGTTTCAAATGGACAGTCCAAAACTTCTGACTATCTGCAGGCACTGAACATTCATAAATAGCTAAGTTTTCAAAATGATAACATAAATTGCCCTGTAGGCTGCTTCTTTGCCACATTAGTGCATTTTACCAATTTACTGTCAAATTTAATATTGATTTACAGGATATTTTTCTATACTTAGGCTGCTAATTTTCAGAGCCTCTTAGCAATAAACATATACTGAGCACTGAGCTAGTTCAGTTATTAACACTCAAGTGAGAATGAAACACACAGTCCTATTATTTATCTTTGCTTATCTTCCCATTATAATTCAGTGTAAACTTAATATATTTCCCTTCTTCATTCACTTATGTGCCAGCACTTACACTCATCATATTCTTTTATAAAGTCTAAAATATTTTTTTTACAAATTAAAGACTGTCTTGGAGCATATTTTCAAAATACTTTTGCAGAAATGAATTTCAATTTGTATTGCAGCTAAAGTAGTCAGTTACACATTAATTATGTACATGAACATTTAGTCTAGCAAAATCTAAGACCAAAAATACACTATATTTCTGTAACTGATAGATACTATTATAATATCATTCACTCTGCAGAAATCCTTCTAATTAATATTAGATAAGAATCACTAATATTAGATAAGAATCACTATGTCACTAGATAAAAAGCACTGTGTAAGTTAATTATAAATACTGATTCATTTATTAAGTTTATAATGCAACATAGAGATTGGATGACTAGTTTATAGTTTTCACCTCTATCTTGACAGTTTGATGAATTTCACATCTCTTTTGTTTCCTTGTCCTACATTTAAGTGAAGTCTTAGAATTAGCAAGAATGGGCCTTAAATGAAGTAGAACAATGATATGATATTAATCACTATTGGTTATTAGCAAGTCCAAGAGGACTGACTGAAAAACAAAAACAAAAACAAAAGTATACTTTTGCTAATTTGGTGTATACATTTCTTCAAATAACAAACCATTCTGGAATAGGATCCTAAAATGAGAGAACATCTTCTGTAAGTACTATCTACTGTCTATGGCTAATTCCCATGATATCAACCAAGCTAATTAATTGCCTACTTGTGAAAAAATAATTTCAACTGGAACTAGCTGAATAAGCGATGTTAGTATGTAAAGTTCACCTTACAATGGACGTGTCCAGTCTTTAGCACAAGTTATGATTCATATAACTGGATAATCTCAATTCTGAAATATATGCAGTCTCTCAAAAGACAAACTGATTCTGGTAAAAGCTTTCTTCTTGTATAAACCACTATTAGTAGAGAATAAAGAGAGTATAAGATTTTCACAAGTATGAGAGCACATAAAGGATGTCACAGAATCATAACGTGACTGAAGCTGGAAGAAAGCTCTTGAGATACCAAATCTAATCTCCTGCTCAAAACAGAGTCACTTAGGGCAGGTTTCTCAGGGATCGGTCAAATTTTGAATCTCTCCAGTGATGGAAACTACTAGCTTGTCTTAGTAATTAATTTCTGTGTTTCACCACTTTTACAATTAAAAATATTCTATTTAATTAGAACTTCATGTAACTTGATTCGTGCACACTGTCTTTTGTCCTGTTGTCGAGCACCACTGGGAAGAGTTTGGCACCATCACCACTGAAATAAATGCAATCAAAGTAGGTTGCTCCAAAAGTAATGTCTTCTACTTATCTCCATGGAAACCACAACATATACAAACAGCACAATACTACTATTCAGCAAAGCAAATTCTTAGCTACAGAAGACTATGAAGAATATTTCTCAGTATAGTCATTGCCATTAGCTCATTCCTGTGGATGATTCGATTGATATGTTCTTCATTTTGTGGTGCGGCAGCTGTGCATGGCTGTCCAGAATGTGACTTGCCTCTAACGCCACTGATACCAATGCTGAAGCATAACATCCACTGCCTGACTATGCCCACATCCACCGTTTGGTCTCCATAAAAGAACCTCTCCAATTTAGAGAGAAGGGTGTGGAGAGGGACCATGTCAAACGCTTTGCAGAAGTCCAGGTAGAAGACGTCTGTCACCCTTTCCCCATCCACCAATGCCATCACTCCATCATAGAATGCCACCAGATTAGTTAGGCAAGATCTACCCTTAGTGAAGCCATGCTGGATAGCTTGGATGACCTCTTAGTCCCATATGTGCCTTAACATTGTAACCAGGAGGATCAGCTTCATGATCTTTCCAGGCACAGAGGTGTTGGTCTGCGTTGGGGAAGGAAGACCCTACATAGCGCTCTCCCATGTAACTATCAATAGAACTAGAGGGAACAGCCTCAGGATGTGCCATGGGATATTGAGGTTGGACGTTATGAAAAATTCTTTGAAAGAATCACAGAATTTTGTAGGGGCTGGAAGTGACCTCTAGAGATCACTGAGTCCAACTCCCCTACTGAAGCAGGTTCCCTAGACCAGGTTGCACAGATAGGTGTCCAGGTAGGTCTTGAATATCTCCAGAGAAGGACACTCCACAATTCAGCAGACTCTTAAAGCCAAAGATTGGTCATAATGGGCTACCCAGGCAGGTGGTGGAGTCACTGTCCCTAGAGGTGTTCAAGAAATGTTTAGATGTTGTACTGAGGGACATGGTGTAGTGGAAAATATTGGTGATAGGTGAACAATTGGACTGGATGATCTTGGAAATCTTTTTCAACCTTAATGATTCTATGATTCTGTGAGATTGAGATAATTCCCAGGCTTACCATGGAGGAAGTTCAGACTCTGCTCCCTTCAGTAAATCCTGTCTCCATGTTCCCAGTCCTTTTGCTAACAGCTGGAGGTGTGTTCAAATATCACTCACGATGAGTGAGAAATGAGACCTAGTTGGTCTTCCCCGGCTCATAACAGCACCTAACCATAACCCTAAATCTAATATACCTGCGCCTGGCTTCTTTTTGGCCTTCATTAAGAAGGTAAAAAACCTTTTTTTTTTTTTTGTAACATTTCTTTTTCCAATTAAATAATTGTACAAGGTTGCCATGTATGAAATGTGAAATTACATGATTCTGTGATTACAAAGTTTAACTAGTGTCCACTAGATGCTGACGGAGTCTGGATGGGTGCTAGGCATAATGTCAGATAGTTTCAAACTGATTTTGCATTACTGAAAATATTTACCTGACAAAAGAGTATGTACAAGCTTGCAGACAATGTTATTAAGAAAACTAAAATAAGAGAGAACTACAATTTTTTTTTTTTTTTTTTGAATTTTATCTAAAAAAGAGAAATCTCTTGGTCTGAAGATCATTCTTGCTGTCTTCTAAATTACTTCTTGGCTTCTGGAGATTATTTGAAAGGAATAAACCACTCTTTTATCATGATAAATTTACCATCTTGGTGCTACTGCACAACTAAAGTAAATCAGGTTTTGGACATAAATATTCCTCTGTTCTTTTTCGCAAAGCATCAAAGTTGTTTTATTTTTATTTTTTTTTTAATAAATTCTACTTTTTAAAAAATAAGATTAATGAAGGACTTGTTTTCTGTCCACATGTGAAATTGAACATTTATATCCTATTTGGAAGAAGGCAAATATAGTTCTAAAATTTTGGTCACTGTTGTCAAAACACTTTACTGTCTCATATTGTTGGCTGACGGGATTACTTCTCTGAAACTAAAAATGATGCTTTACTGCAAAAAAACTGCATAATCAAGGAGAAATAACAGGAAGAGTTGGCTCCACTGAAGAAATAGGATAGGTTATTATTTTAAACATCTCACTGTCTGGGGAATGGGACTTTTGTATGTCCTAGGTGTAAGTAGAGGGCGGAGATGTTATAGCCTCAAAATAGAATAGAAACTCTAAAGGCCTTTTTCCCTTCTCTCATTTTTTCTTTTCCCCTGATGTGTGGAAGAGAAACTGATTTGCTTACTGTATAAATGCAGACATGCACTATTGAGCAATTTAGGACTGGAAATATTTTATTATACTTTTTATCAGTAGCAAATGTGATGTTCTAATGTGATTACATCACATTAGAGAATTAAATGCCAATTACCAGCCTTTCTTTTTGTTTTGTTATCTTTGTGGTGTCATTTCTTTATATTTTAGGGAGGATCCTAAAGCTGAGTTTTGTTCTTTTGAAAGAAATTAATGGAATTGTTGGGCAATTTGAATGTGTTTTTGCAAATAAATACCCAGTGCTATTATGACTTTAATTTTCTCTGCATATCTACAAGAGGAAGCTCATATAAGTTAGAAAATCTTCCAGTACGGTTAAAATTTTCAAAATTCAGTGATAAAATACTAATAAATGTGTTCACGGATTAAGTAGTAGTGAACAAATATTAAAAACACCTTTTCATATATTGCACTTATTAAAACATAAATCAGAATTACTTGTAGTCCATGCATTTTTTATTTCTGCTCACCAGCTATGGTCCCATGCCACCAACAAAGAACCGTGAAATTTTGAAGAGACAGTATTTCATGTGGGTGTGGCAGACACTTTCCATGACCATACCTATGTTTTCTCTCCTACTACTGAAGGACTGCAGATAAGTGCACCTCCTTTCCTGGCTCCAAGGTACTGTTTCTTTGTGGACTGAATTTCACAGGGCCTATTTTAATCCAGTTTTTATGATATTTTTCTTGTTGTGGGCTGAGTGAGTAGGGCTCAGTCTTCTGTGTCCAAGACTGTCACCAAAGTATTGATGACTGAAAATGTGTCTTCCAGTTGCATTTTTCTAATATAACTCCCTGTATGAATTTTAAAGTCATGAATTTATTTCAATACTTTCTGTTTGTTTCAATGTACTGCAGAAAGAAAATAAAATTTTGGAAGGCACTAAGTTTTAACATTTCAAGATTTTAAGAAAATTTGAAGAATTAAAGTTTGTATCAGCACGGTAGACTGATCCTTCAGAAAAGCTTTTGGACTTTACTTCTGCACGACACATTCAACTACAACTACAGTGTGTCAGAACCCTTAATGCTGACCTCATGACTCTAAGCCATCACAATCCAAAAGAACTCGAACCCATTGTTACCAGAAGGTACTACTATTGAATAAAGGACATCTCTTTTGGTGGCATGTGTATTCGTTATGGACATCCTCGAAGCTGCCCTCTGGATGAAATCACTAAGAAACTGCAGTGACACTTGGAATTATTAACACTTTTCTATAGTTGCACTGCACAAAAATAATCTTGTGGGATACCAGTGTTGTGTAGACTCTTCCACTCCCATTCAAATGTCAATAGTGATAAAAGCAACTTGAAATATATCTGCAATTGTTCCTTAGAACCATCTCAAGGATTCTTGAATTGAATCCTCAAAAGAATTCTCATAAAATTTCAAGTTTCTTGCTACTCTCCCTGCAGTTATATGGTCAAAGCGTCTGTTTAGAAATAGAGTCAAGTTCAGACTCTTAAAAGATCACTTTATTTAGCAACATGTTTTCATTCTTTTGCTAACCATTCTTCTACCATGCTTTGTGAATCACACCCCATTTTCCAAGCTTATAAATATTTTAAAAGTTACCCTTATATCATGGACATCTACTGTTGTTGGCCATGGTTCACTTCACATCAAACAAGCATCAAATGTCCTTAAAGAAGTTCCTGTCCTGTCACTTCAAGGGAAGTAGTGCAGATGTATAGAAGACGCACCAAATGGTCATGGCTGCAGGCCATGTTGAAAAAACCTTAGAGGGCCGTGTTTTAAACTGTCATAGTCTTTGGCTGTCAGGAAGATATGTCCTTTAACATGGGCTAGAGATTTGTTTTATAATGAGGCATGATTGGAGCTTTCCTTTAAAGTAGGTTATTTATCCTTCAATAATGTGTTTAGCTGACTCACCAGCACATAATTAGTACATATAAAGTGACTAGAATACCTACTGGTTTATCTTTCTGTTCAACTTTTTTCTCTCAGATGATTTACTAGTTTACAGACAGACTTGTCACGTTTTACTTTATCTCTTTTTCTCCTCAGTATGTCTACACAATGTAATACAATGCCATGAAGTTATTTGACTTATCTGTGAGCAAGGTTTCTTGCATGTTAGTGCATGATCTAAGACTCTTCTGAATGGAAACTTATCCCGTTGGAATTGTTTCAACTTGCATATAGGGCTCCTAGGACTTAGAACAGTTACTATACAGCCCTGTCATGCTTTTGACCTATGTTCAGATCAAGAACTGCAGAACTATTAGATGTATGTGCTCATTATTTGTCTCTCTTGGGACAGCAACAGAAGCACATCACTGAAGCGTTATATCAGTGAGAAATAAAAATCTTTTGAAAAACTAGAAACAGACGTTCGACTCTCCTATTTTCTCTCCTATTTTTTTTATTTTTATTTTTTATATTTATTTATTTACATCAGATAAATAAAACCCTATTGCTGGTGAAATTTCAAACTACTGGTAACTGAAAACTGCAACAATTCATAATGAACATCTGGTTTGTTTTTTGTTTGTTTGTTAAGTTTTTTATTTTTTTGTTCCGTCAAAGCCCATTCTGACCTCAAGAGCATTGCTTTGGTGGGTGGTAAACTAGTACAAGGGAAAATAAAGCATACCATCTGTCTCCTTTTCTGTCTGCCCATAATGTGTCTTCATGTCACTAAGCAGGGTCAAGTGTTTCATTGTAGACAAAAGTATACAGTAAGACAGATATGGCTTATACCATAGCTTCTACAGACAGTACCTTAAACTGCAAAGTATCCTTAACACTGAGTTCTGTTGACTGGGTCAAACTACAGTATCACAGCTTTTAGCCTGATTGGGAACCTAATCAGAGTTATTTTTACTCTGCGCTGTTAGGAGAATAGAAGGCATATCCAGTGGGATTCCTGTAGTCTCTTTAATGATGCCACCGTTCACTGTTTCTGTTAATGGTCAAATGGTAATATGGAGTACAAAAACCCAGTAAGGGTCCACTCATGTAGTGTCTACTATTTTAACTAAAAGGCTGAGAAATCATGACTTGGTGAAACTAAAGAAATAGTATTTGACATGGAAAAATGTCGCATCCTGACCCTGGCAAGGAGAAACAGTTCTGCAAATGTCGGAAGTAGTATAGGCACTGTAGCTGCCTCAGGGTTTGAAGTGCTTTGGATCTCAGCACAAGTCAGTACTTTGGATATCAATACAAGTCACTACTGATATCTCACATTAAAATCATCCTGGAGAATGTTTGAAGAATAATCTGAGATAAATGATCTTATTCTAGTATTACACAAAATGAGTAAAGCATTATTTAAAATTATCTGTCTAGAATAAACTAATGCACCCTGAGGAAGATTTGGACAACTGGAAACATTTGGTCCAATACAAAGGCTGATTAGGCATTGGAACAGACTGCCCAGGGATGCAGTAGAGTTGTCATCACTGGAAATATTTAAGAGATGTGTGGACATGATGCACAGGGGCACACATGATTTAGTGGTGAATTTACAGTGTTCACTTGATTACTGAATTTGGAGATGTTAAGGATCTTTTTCAACCTAAGTTATTGTATGTTTCTATGATTTCAGTAGGACACAACCACTAGACACCTAGAAAATATTTCCTAAAGCAAAGACTTAAAAATTCATGACTGTTCAGGTTAAAGAAGAAATGGTGGAGGAGACGTTTGTGGAAGGAGTCCTAACTTTGTAAAGTAAATGGTATAATTTTGTTGCAGTGATGAAGATCCAGATTAGGTTTTAGGAAAAACATCCTAACTACAGGGAAGAACAGCCTCTGAATAGTCTCTCTGGGGAGATTAGCAAGGCTTTAACTACGAAAGTCTTAAGTGTTGTGGTAGAAAAGTAAATTATGAAAGAGGTGGTTGTATGGCTTGTCTTAACCTTGACTATGTGAATGACCCAAAAGACATCTTTTAGGGATCTTTCTAGTTTAATGTTGCTGGATCGTGACATGAAATTAGCTTTTACATGTTTCATTTATTAAACAAAGTTAGGGTAAATACAAAGATATAGAACTGTATTAACCTTTTTTTTCCTTTGCTTTCATCCTGCGATCTGTTTTACTGTTAATCTACTGGTTTACTAAAAAAGAATTCTATGGTTACTAAACTGTTCTTACAGTTCCGGCATTTGTCATGAGCTGATTATATTTATGTACGTAATTAACTGTAAGACAACTATTCTTCCTAGGAAAATAAGACTGAGAAAATCATGATTTGAACTAACATATGGGCAGTCTTGGAAGTAAATGTTAGGCTCCTGAAAGTTATAGTTTTAGAGAATGGGTGACCTGTGACCTTTTTTTGTGCTCATAATGGAAGCCCCCCTTAAAGACAAGCCTTTAAGGCATACATTCCTTCAGTGAATATTTTGCTAGAATAGAATAATAATCATAATAAAGTAATTTGGCTATCAATTTTACATGGAATTATATATGAAGATGAATCAGCCTTGCTTAATGAATTACTGTTAACTGAAAAAAAGCAATATATTTTTGAAATTTGATTTTACCTGAGAAATTTGAAAACAATTTGCTTAGATATCTTGTCTCCTCTTTCTGGTACAAGGGCAGTGACTACATAGCTTTTACTGAAATGTGCCCCGACATTCACATTAACAATTCCCTTGCAGGAAGTGAGCTATGAGTTTTGCAACTGGAAGAGATTGTATCTATTCAATTATGCAGCTGAAATACCTCCCCAATAGGCTTGGGGAGGCACACAAGCCTTGGAGCAACTAACTTTAATAAATCAGTCTTTATGTATTTGTGTGGGTGGGCAGGTCAAATAATAATCTGATGTACTATGTGGAATGTAAATGGTAACAGTAAGCTAAAGTATTTCTAAGCTATTTAAATTCTTCAAAATAGATGTTTGAATTGGAAAGCTTTTTCATTTATGGAAAAATTCTGAGGCACATTCACAATCATAGCACTATCTAGGCTTTTTATATTAGTCTTTTTCTTGCATGTACATTTATTATTTTAACAGTTACTTCAGTAAATATAACAATTTTTATTTCTAAAATGACACTTCTTCAAGGTTTAGTACAAATCTTAGAATATACAACCAGAAATACAAAAGTAAGTTAAATAGAAAGACTTTAGTACTCATTTTTACTCCTCAGTTCTTGGAATCATAAAACCATTGAATATCCTGAATTGGAAGGGACTCACAAGTATCACTGAATCCAAGTCCTGGTTCCACACAGGACCACCCAAAAATCAAACCCAATGTCCGAGAGCAGTGTTCAAACACTCCTTGAGCTCCGGCTGTTCAGGACCGTGCCCACTGCTCTGGGCAGCCTGTTCCATGCCCACCACCCTCTGAGGCAGAACTTTCCCTAACCTCTGGCCCTTCCCTGGCACAGCCCCACACAGTTCCCTCGGGCACTATGGCTGTCATAGAGAGCAGAGCTCAGTGCTGCCCTTCATTCCTTGTGAGGAGCTGCAGCCACCATCAGGCCTCCCCTCAGCCTGCTCTGCACTGGGCCCAGTACACACAGGGACCTGGTTTTATTATGGTTATTATGGTCCTATTCAGATTTTCTGACAAAAAGCAAATGGTTCAATTAATTTTGGCTTAATATTTTAGCAATGACTATACTATAGCTAACTATATAGCAATACTATATGTTTGAAAGAAATATTTAAAAGCGTATCTAATATCACTGTTTGATCACAGATTTTGGAAAGTAATATAACTCAAATGATTTCAGATTAATACTATAATTGTATTCTTAAAGACTATGATTTTCATATCAGTTTTCTCTGTGAAAAGAGTTTTTTGGAAGTTATATTGTTCATATTATCTTTTACAAATATTTGATTCAGTAAAAGGCAAGCAAAACATTAATTCATAGTGTTAGATTCTTGCTTGTGTTATTTTTAATTTGTCTTGGGTAACACTGTTGTAACACTGAATGTAGCCATAACTACAGTGACAAAGATATCAGGATATAAAACAATTCATGACTTTGATAAACGTATCATTTTCTTTATGTTCTTTATAGAGAACATGCTTCTTACAGACAACATGTACTACAGAACCTTGGATGTTCAAAGGATTGCTTGTTATCAGATAGTGTGTTATTATTCTGATATATACTTAATTCCACTTCAGGGTGATAAATAAATAAAAAATAAATAAAATGAATAAAACTAGTATAGAAATTATTAATTTGCAATTATCAAAATAATCTGGATTAGCGAAATTATATTTGTTGGATCTATTTCATTTTGTTATAAACAAAATCCAAACTTTTATTTAAGTTTCATCTCTTCAGCCACTCTTCCAGATGTACAACAACAAACTCTGGCTAATGTTCCTGGGGGAGATGGCATGTGAGCATAGCTTTAGGAATAGAGGATGCTGAAGTAAGTCATGTCATTCTCCGTGACTTTCAAACTACTGGAAAAGGAAAAACAAATCCCCTAAGTACACAATCCTGAGTACACTGTTCATTTGCAAGCTTTTTGGTGGTGGTGGTGATAAAGAGAAGTCTTTCAATTTGGCAAGCCTTCATAGCAATCTGTTTTTATTTTGAGTTCTGTCTCTGAAAGAAGAGCTGGAATTTTACTTTTACCATCATATGACTTTTAAGTCTTTACCTCTATTACTCTAAGGCTGCTGGAATTAATTTTCCTTAGCATCGTGGTCTGCTAAAAATAAACTAGAATTAGATTTTAATAAATAAAATGTAAGCAAAAGTGAAGACATGGATCCTTTATTTCATACTCTCTTCAAAGATTTGGGTGTCAAATACCAAATAACTATCTAAAGCAGATACCTTTTTTTGTGTGAGTATGTGTGGTCTGATGAGTGCCTTTATATTTCAGTAACTCATTCTAGACAAGTTCATAGGGAATCATGGGAGAAAAATCTGCCTTGGTATAAAGGCAAAAATGTTAAACCTATGATTTTTTATCAAGGTTAGATTTTGTTATAGACTTGTATTAGAAAATTCACATTCAACTACAGAAGATATGTCTATTCTAAACAAACTTTACTTCTGAGTTCTCTAGATCTTTCACATGTGGCTCCAGTGAAGAATAACAGGTTTATCACAAGTTCATCCGAAAAAAAAACCAAGCAACCTGTAAGTTCTGTGTTCTGCTTACATTTTAGCTTTCTTTGGGATAACTGTCCCATTAATTTTCTTTGGGAACTTCGGATAAAGATCATCTCCCCTGAGTGGTGTTGGCTAAACGTCAGGTGTCTAAGTTCGTAGTGTTAAGGCGTTCCTCTAGTCAGTGAAGATAAGAAGTATCAGCATCAGGTCATTCCCTTGCTAAACAGAGTTGTAAACATGTTGGAATTAAAACCTCAACTGTGTTTTGAATGGTAGGAGTCATGTAATTTGAATCACATTGCTTCTATTCTTCTCTGTTTATTCATATATTTCTTTTATTTACACTTTTGTTATTGTGTTTCTGTGTCATTTCAGTAGATGGCATCAACATCACCCTCATACATACAATTATTTATCTAACTTTTAAGCTAAAATTCAGGTTCTACTGATGAGTTAGTGGGAGTATCTATGTGCATTTTTTATTTTTTATTCTTTTCACCTTTAAGGATAGCTGGGAGCTCTGTATGCCCCATAAGTAGGGGGAACCTAGATTCATAGATTCATAGATGCATTAGGTTGGAAAGGACCTACAAGATCATCTAGTCCAACCATCCTCCTATCACCATCCCTACCCACTAGACTACTAAATCAAATCCATTAGCACCTCATCTAATCGCTTNTCTCAGAATTTAACTAAAAACTACATTACATCTGTGAAGCATATCTCAGTGGTTTAATTAGTATTTCATTTTAGTAACTATACTTGATTGAGAGAGGATTAGTTGTGTGAAGAAGCTTGACACAGATTAAGTCAGTTCCATGGTAATTTCCTTGGTATTAAAAAAAAAATATTGATCTGGAAATCCACTTTTTCATTACGGATTTGATGGCAATAAAAGTAATTACTGTTACACTTGTGACCACAGCAATAGCTTCATCATTATACAAGTCCTGAAAATGCATTGTGTTCATGAACTCTTGCTTGATGCTATGCAATGGACATTCAGGAACTGAGTTCCCTGGGCTCAGTTAGTCTCTGGTTGAAGTAACTATGTGATAGCAGAGAGAGGTGTAAAGTTGGTAATTTTGAGGTAGATTTAATATATTTTTTTTCTGCAGGATAGTGTCTTCATCTGGTATAATAAATTGAAAGATATTTGTACTTGACTATTAAACATTTACCTTTATCTCAACAGATGTGTTTACGATTGCAGTGCTTTTGTTATAACAATCTTGTGAAGTGTAACCTACCTTATTGTAGTGTGTTGCACTGTATATCAAACCTTTGGCACTTGCTAGTGTTCTCAGGTGACCTTATAAGCTTAATACATAACAGTGTAAGAAACTAGCTAGAATTTCATGTACTTCATGTACAAAATCCCTGAAATATGCATTGATATTTACTTTTTCATAAATTGCCCTGAGTATTAATTCCAGGAAAATTCATATTACATATTCAGTAAGTTCTTCTTAGTAGTGAAGTTTACTTCTTACATACTGTAGTCTCATAGGCAATATAGATTTGGGAGCATTGTTAAGATGAAGTAACTAGAATATAATTCTGTTTGTACCATACCAGAAGTAGAATACTCAGTGACCCTTTTTGTTTTCTAACTATGATGGAATCAAAATGCAGTTTATGTGAATTAGTTGCGTTCACAGAGATTTTTAGGTGGTTGACTCAGAATAAGATTCATGCAGCTGTTGGAGCTCAAGGCAAATCTTGGAGAGAGACTGCCTGAGGTAGAAAAAGAGCAGAAATAGTTACTCTGTGACAGTACAGCATGGAGCTGTAAGACAAATCTCTGACATTAGGTATATTCCTGGGTGTTTTTCAGGTTAAACAAAATGGTACCCTTATGTAAATGGTACTGTCATAAAAATGAAAAATCTTGCTTAGAGATAGCTGCAGCCTCAGAACATCTCTGCTTAGCCAGCTTGGCGGGTCAAGTTGTGATAACATCACCTCTGTAATTTTTAGTGTTGCTTCCTTTCACTTTTCATCAGCTCTGCACTACTGACATTAACTAAGAACATGTCAGTTGAAGCTGAAGCACAATACCATAAAAAATGGCAAAAAAGAAACTGAGCAAGATTTTTTGATGAATAAAAATTGAGGAGAATGTTCAAAATCCCATTGATTCCTATTGGTTCCATTGGGTGTCTGGTAATGGAGACAGAAGGTTTCATTTTCTAGAGGTGGGATTCACATGAAGGACAAAATGTGATTTTTATATTAAACACCAAGTAATAAAAAGTGAGTAGTGTAGAATGTGGCTTGAAAACTTCTCTGACCTGTTATTCCTGAGAAACAGCAGCAGTTTATAAAGAATTAATAGAATAAGCAACGATGGGAGTTCAGGTGATTTTATTCCTATTTCTTACTGACATTATATTCTTGCCCAAGATATTCTGGGGAGACAATTTACCTGCAGAATACTCATGTTTCATTTTTTCATTTTCGTTACATGTGACTGTAGTCAACTAGTGTATAGGTGGATTAACAATCTTTTAATTTCAGTTTCTGAGATTTCTCAGAAAAAAAAAAAAAGAAAAAGTCCTGATACGACATACAGAGTTTGGTCTCACATAATAATAGCCCAAATATCAGATATGTTCATAAGTGTGACAAAGGGAACACGTAAATAGACAATCCCCTGCGCAGCTGGCACTGCAGCCCCCACCCCTGGCGATCTCCCCCCACCGCCGAGAAACCGACCCGGGCCTGAGCGCACACCCACCGCTCCGCAGCGGTCAAACGTCGGTGCGCGGTGATCGCCGCCGGAGCTGCAGCCGGGGAGTGGGGAGAGAGCAGGGCAGCGCAGCGCAACGTTCAGAACAGAGCAGCGTGCGTTTTGGTTCATCGGATAAACAGAACAGTACATGAACAACAAAAAATATGCAGTCGTGCTTTCCATCTTGATAAAGAAATTTGAGAACAAATTTCAAGATTGAAAATAAATAAATAAATAAACCCAGACATCCAACTTAAAAGTTTGACCGGTTTGACCGTGCCTCTTCACTTCTCTAACCCCTTTTTTAGCAGAGAAAGACATTCCACACTTCATATTCACGCCTCATTCATGTCATCACTTTTTTGACAGTATGCACATTTGTGAACAACTGTTTTCAATGATGAAGCACAGAGAAGAGTAAAATTTCATCAGAAATCTCTGATGAGCACTTGGAGAACTCACTAAGAACTGCAGTCGCTGACACCAAATCAGATAGTAAAACATCAGTTCCACAAAAACAAGGTCATATGTAGTGCCAGTTCTGTGTTTTTACTGCTCTTTTTATTATTTTTTTTTTATTTTAATAAAAAATATTAAAGATTGGAATAAGTTTTGTTATCTACGTACATTAACTACATTATATATTTTATGTGGGTTGCTCTTGTTTTAACATAATGACCCTTGGTGTCAGCGTTGGTGGTATTGCAGTAGAGATCAGGCCTTCCAGCCTGTATCCCAGTACGTGTTGTTGCCAAGCTACAGATGGCAGCATAGGGCAACCTGACAGAATGGTGTCTGACATGGAAGTGTTTATGAAGAAAACTGAATTCCTTCATGAGGAAAAGATGGCACCACTGACATTCATCAGTGCTTCCTGAATATTTCTAGAGACCAATCAGTGTTTGTGAGCACAGTGAGACTGTGTCAGAAACTAGTGTTTTGCTGAGATTTTCTGTCAAACAGTGTTATTCCTCTCTTTGTATCAATAGGTTTTACATAAATAAATAGGAAGTGTTACTTTTGGTGTGACATTTGTGTATGCCATCTAAGAACATTTCTGTCCACTCAGTGCAGCTGAGTAAAGCCAAAAGGTTTGACACTGTGGTATATAGAGCAAAAAAGACTCAGGGAAAATCTGCTAAGTAAGTTGATAAGGGAGTCAAACAGAGGATGCATTCTGATGACAAACTACTATTTTTTTATTTTTTCTTCCAGATAAAAGGACAGAAGGAATTTTTTGTTTTTAATTTTTATTCCAGTGACACAATTTATTTTCACAACAACAACAAAAAAATTTTATTAAGCTTCTTACCTCTTTCAGTGGACGTGCTCCAGTGCTACTTTGAGTCAAACGCTGCTTTCTTTAACCATCAGAAAGAAAAAAAGAAGTTATTTTGTCAAGCAAATTGAAACTTACATTTGTTTTGGGATAATAACAAAGAACATTTTTTAGCAGTGTCTCTTAGATTCAGCAAACTTGTCTCAGATGATGCATAAACCTGTTGGCAGTTGTATAAAAATGAGGGTTGTCTCAGAAGGAAACACAGTGCCCTTGTGCTAAAAACTTCTTGAGACAGCAGAAGGATTGGAAACATATTTTGGTGTGCTTTGTGGGTGACTGATCAAAGATGACCTTAATACCTTATTCAAGACATTTCAGAGGTGGAAATACTCATGGTAATACCTGTATCATTTTCTACAGTCCATATGATACAGCATTTTGGAAAAACTGTTGTGTAAAGGAATAGTCATTGGGTTCTTATAAACTGAAAAGGAGTTTACAGCTAACAAGAATTCAAGAGAAATCATGCTCTCTTTCCTCATTTTTTTTTTTTTTTTCATTCTTTGAAGTGCGCAGGGATTATTTTTGACATAAAGTATCAGAACAAGCTGTAGGTTCTGAGGCACAGACTCAGATGTGAAGGATTGAAATCATTTATTACAGGTTCTAACATCCCTTACTGTCATGGTTTTATGATTTTTGTTATTGGTGTTCCACATCATAACATCATGTTATGCACTGGGAGTTAAAGAGTTAGTGCTCCAGTTCCATAAATTGTCGATAGTTCTGGGTTTACCTGTCTCAGAAGAGAAGAATATGTACCCCAGAGGTCTTTTGAGTTCCCACTTTCTGCTCAGAGGGAAAAATGAAACTGCACTCAGACCCTGAGACTAACTCTTCCTGCTGCTTGTCAGCAGTGGGAGTTCCCTGGCCATCTCTCCTTCAGCTTTGTAGTAAGACCTTTGGTTTCAGACACTCACTCTCTCATTTTATTCATTTTATTAGCCTCAATTCCAATTTTATATCTTATTTATCAAAATCAGTTTTCCTCCTTAGATCATTGCTACAGTTTTGTTTTTAGTTCCATCTCCCTATCCTCTGTATTTTCCCCCTTCTCCTTTCTTGGGGCATGGGTCTGTGGGTACTCCCAACAATTAGTCACGGAACCAGGACAAATCAGACTGTAAACCATCAACACCCATATCAATTTACAAGTTTTATCTTTTAACTTTCCTACCACCTTTACCATGTCAACAGAACATTCCACAAGCACTCCTTAACTGTGCATGCAGGCACTTATCCAATTAGGGTATTGATGTTGTTCTTAGCCATGTACTCTTCTTCCAATTAGGGTCATCACCATGCAACCATCACACAGCTTACTTGAATTTGTTTTTCTTTTCTTCTGAAGTGTTATTGGTTCTCAGCCTTCCTTTCTTATGCTGTTTATTGTGCTTCACAGTTTCTGCTCTGAATAGTCTTTCTCGTATTCCCACAAGTGGTCAAATTTCAAGACATCTTTAGGTATTCCTTGAATATAGGTTTATAAATATTAGAAAATAAGAACTAGAAGTCTTAACCTCTTTAAAATTTCTTGTCTATGTTTCTTCAAATGCATACCTCTCCTCTCACAAAAATAATGAGGTATTTTACAGGGACTGACTTTACAATCAAAAGCTGTAGCTAATCAGGAGTTTCACAATGAGGTAGTAACAGGCATAGCAAAAAAAGCTTTCCTGGTTTGAAAGGTTTTATTGAAATTAGTAGGTTTTTGTGCATCTTGGACATACCTGAAAAATTCAGAAGACATACTTGAGTTGAGAACTTTATATGGTACCTATCTTGTTTACATTTTCCCATCTTGGAACACCAGGAAATGATGAGAAAAGTACTGATACTTAACAGTATGTGACCCTGTATGAATCATGTTAAAATTCTCTCAGAGAATTCTTCTCAAGATGAATTTAATTTTTTCATGATAGCTCATTTCTGTTATTTTATCTTCACAAATGTCTATCACTGAATGCTTTGCCATTTCATAAAAAGGAGAAATTATTTTTTTCCTGGAAACTAGCATAGCCGTTAATAACATTTGCATAGTTGCATTTATATTTTAATTCTGTAGTCACAGAATCATAGAATCACTGAATGGTTTTGGTTGGAAGTGACCCTAAAGAGCAGCCAGTTCCAAGAACTTCAGACCTCACTTGATGGGAGAGAGTTTTGAACGTTATATAAGTTCTCTCTAAATACTAATTTATCCTAAAAATCCTGCCTGTCAAGCAAGATATCTCTTTCTCTCTTCCTTTGGTTTATTGATCTCTGAGTTTTGCAGCCTGTCAACATCTGTATAAATATACGATCAGAAATTCATAATCAAATCATATTCTGATCTTTTCATCTGTTTGGTTTTGGTTCATCAGACTTACATGAAAATAAGAAGATCCCAACTCTTATCTAGAGGGAGTGATTCCCATGTTTGGATGATGGTGGTTCCACTATTTCATATGAAGTTCTCTATAATGATTCCATTATTTCTTCCTTTAAACTTACTGAAGTCTGTCCTCCAGATACTTTTTCCATTAATTCCACTGACAGGTTCTTTTAAGTTACAACAACTAAGGATAGCAGGAGTTTAGATAAAGCTCTCCGGTTTTGTGTGCGCATGTTAAATTAATCTTCAGAACCTAACAGAAGACAAAGAAATCACATTGTATTGAAATGGCCTGTCTTTTCTGCTTCTCCTACCTTCTGCCAAAATCCAATGACTTGTCAGCAGAGAGTAAGATAAGATCAAAGTCAAGTAACACTGCTTTATACCTTTAATGACTTGTAGGTGTTAAAGATCTCGGAGAATTTATATCTACCTTAAATAATACAAGAAAAAGAAAATGTCTTTAACATTTTAAAATATCTTTTTATTCCTTCCATGCTGTCAATGCATGTAGATTAGAAATATCATCTACTTAGAATAAAAGAAACAGAAAAAAATGATATCAGAAACCTGACAATTTGAACAGTTCAGTTCATCTCATCTATCCCAAGCATTTCACGTATCAGCATACCAGCAACAATGTCAATAAGTTGCAGTGTAATATTTGAACAACCTGAACCATAAAGGGGTCCTGGATCTGGAGCAGTTCTACTATGATGGGACAATGTATCAAGCCAGTGATGCAGACCAAAGTATACAGAAGCCTGCTAGTTCTGTCAGACCTTTCCCCTCTCTGTTCTGCTTTTCATGGTCCAGCCAGAAATACAAGACATGATGTACTAAAGGGCTATCTGCCCGCATTAACTATGTAAAGCTAAGTGCATTATAATTTGGGGTGTAACACGTCTGTCTTTTATGTCAAAGACCTCAAAGACACCAGTTTGAATAGTAACCTAGATGTGAATATCTGAATATTCCACTGATATTTTTGTGTTTCTTCCATTTCTAGACCTAGCACACACTTAATTCTTGACAAATCAGGCCATGGCTCCATGTGCTCCTTCTTAAGGAGGTTTCCACATGCAGGCATACTTCTCTCTGTGCCTTTAGAGTGCAGGGCAGAACTGATCCTACCTAGGGCTGCTGGCAAAAACAGCTCTGCAGGCATTCATATGTATGACAACAGAATTCTGAGGCAAAATGAGGACAAAAAGATTGTGCAAGCAGCTTTAATTGAGGTGAAAGCAATTCTCCAAGCTTAAATCATTTGTCTAGAATCTTAGTTCTACAATTCAATATTCCCAACAATAACTTGCAGTAATAAAAGTCAGATAGTGTCAGGCTTAGAAGAAAATATAGACTTGATAAGAAGTCTACCCATCATGAAGAAGGGCACTTGTGAAATGGGAATTACTCAGTCTTATCTACTTAATATTTATTATCCTTTTATGTCTTCATCTATTCTGTTTCGTCTACTTTCAAAGCATAATTGGAAATGACACTTCTCTGTTTGAAATTATTAGAAAAAATATGCAAATTTAATTCTGTTAGAAGTAAATAACAATAGCTTTGTCCTTAGGATTTCAATTCTTAACGATCGTTGGTAGAGATAAAATATAAAAGCTTGCAGAAATTGGAGCTTATTTGTTCACTGTTTCATTTTTCTATATTGTGAATACACTGAAGGACAAAAGAGAGAGAAACTGGGGAACAGAGAGAGGTAAATTTCACAAAGTCTGGATAATCTTGTCAAATACATATGAAATGCTGAACAGGACTTTCTGCAACAGCAGGCTTTTATAATTCTGTCTTTATGATTTAAGCAGCAGCAGTTCAGTTTCTGTAGGGTTCTCATGAGAGCTGATTGGCAACTATTTCACAGTTTGGATTTTTTTTTCATCCAGAAAAACAGACTCCACAAAGAAAAAATATTTTCTAAGTCACTAGTTCTGATGAATTTCTTATTAGTTTCCTTTCTGAATATTTGGAAATGTTTTAAAATTGACAGAATGTTCTTGCTGTATTCTTCAAAATAAAACCAAGGCACAATAGTAAGCTATACACATAAATGTAAAAAATAGAGTGTATACGTTTGAATCTAGGAATTATAGATAGTTTGACAAAAATGTTGGGAAAAAAAAAAAAATGTAGCTGAAAAGAAGATTTACTCATACTGATCAGGCACTATTTCCAGACACATACTTTACACTTTGGTTTACATTGAGTTTATATTACTGTATGGTTTGTTTTTGAAATTTATCTGTTATGGAAATTATTGCTGCAATGTGATTTTTTTATTCAATTGAGGTTACTCTGCTAAATGTTAGTTACTGGAAGAGTTCTGGAATCTTATGTTCACAGCTAATTTACCAGTCTAATGTAACTATACTTTTTTCTTATAAAATATTAAATTGTCTACTTTGGGAAATTTCACTGGGGTAATGTAAAAGAAATCACTCTAACATTCAAGTAAAAGATTCATTTTAAGTGGTTAATACAAATTTTTGATAAACTTCAGCTTCATAGAACAGAATTAATGAGCTAGTCTGTGATGGAAGGAAGCAGGGAAGTTTACCTCATCCAATCTCCTCTGTGAAATAAGGCTTGCTTTAGTTGCATTGGACTACTTAGGAACTTGCTCTCCTGTGTTTTGAACATCTTCAAGGACAGAGACTCAGCACCCTCTCAGACAGCTTGTTTCTCTTGCTGCAACCTCTTCCTGGCCTCTTGTCCTTGACTATGCATCTCTGAGAGGAGTCTTAGGTAACTGAAAGCAGTTGATAGATCCTTCTCTTGGCCATCTCTTCTTCTGGCTCTTTTTCAGGTTTTCAGAGCAATTTTTCAAAGCAACAGATTCATGAATGAGATTGGAACAGGAACAGCTTTGATGTGTAACCTCTTTGTGATTCAGGCTTGGATCTACACCAGTAGCATCCAAAATTATCTGATATTTCCTCAATGACCTGCTGAAAGTAACAGATTAAGGCTCTTTCAGTACCTGTGCCCTTCTGCGGCATGATGGTGCAGGCCAAAGAAATCAAGGTTGATAGCAAGGACTTTTAAACCTTTTGACCCAAGAATAAAAAAAAGACAAGGAAGATGGGAAAAGGTTTTTTTGTCAGTCTAGGCTAACATGATGAAAGTTTGCAAAGGTTTTATTATTGTAGAAGAAGCTATTTCATCAATAATTTAATGTAAACAATTGATCTGATAGATTGCAGGGTACAATTTTTATTTAATCTGGAAAAATTGGAGGCACCTTAATACAATATTGATGCTACTGTGGAATGCCTAAAGATGCATCCGTCTGGAGGGAAGAAACTAATAGAGTTGTATATAATATGCTTAGAATCAGACTTTATCCATACCAACATCAAGCCTGAAGTAATTTTTTGTACATGAATTGTAAATTGCAAACTGCTGAATGATGGAATTAATAATGAAATAACCTACTAGCACAATTATATTTTATATTATTACATTTTTCCTAGTTATCTTTACTTGAATAAAATGGTCCGTAGAGATCATACTTACAGTGTCCTATCAGATTTCAAAGAAAATAAGAAGAAATATATTGTAAAAAATGAATAAAGCAGTTTTAATCCATCTATCTCCGTAACGTTAATTCTTAAATATATATATATTGTCTAAAAATATACTTTTAAAATAAAGTAACATATTACTACAGAATCTGACAACTACATGTCCTTGCTTTCCCTAATGAATTACCCTTGGGATAGTCAGCTTTTTCAGTCATTTTCAGAACCTTTGTTGTTCTTTTCTTCCCCAAACTGTAACATTAAAGACCTTCAGTTCATATGAAGTGTATTAAGTCCAATATTCTAACGCACCTGACTGCAAAAACCTGAAAGATAGTAAGGCAGCATTGGTTATATAATATCTAGCAATACAACTGTTTTCTGTGGCATTGAAAATATACATAGCATTGACAGCCACAGTATGATTTGAGAACGCGTAATGCAATTTCAAATTTACCTCTGTGAAGCTGATTGGATAGTGAAAGGGAACTCTCCATTGCCTTGGTCCAAACTAAAATGTCTGTGAAAACTACCTAGGCAAGATGCAGCTTATTCTTCAAATTACACAGAGTCCTGACGAGATATAATAAAGAAAATGCATGACATTATTTTTGATGCCTACAGTAGGTGCTATGTATAGCATCTATGCTGTGTATATATATAAACTCGTTGCTTGGCCCACCTGAATTCTAGAAATTACATGTATTCTATGCAATCTATCACAACATTATTTACAATAATTTGTCATAGCCATAAATTCTGCATCCGATGAAAAGAGGTGAAAAGTACCTGAAAAGATGATGGAGCAGATGCTCCTAGAAAGCATATTAAGGTAAGAGAAGGATGAGGAAGTGATTCAAGATAGCCAGCACAGATTCACCAATGTCAGATCATGCCTGACCGGTCTGGTAACGTTCTATGATGGAGTTATGGCATCGGTGGACAAAGGGAGGGCAAGTAATGTGATCTACCTGGACTTAAACAAGGCCTTTGACATGATCCCATGCCACATCCTTTTCTCTGAATTGGAGAGGCATGGGTTTGAAGGGTGGATTATTTGGTGTATAAAGAATTGGTTGGACAGTGGCAGCTGGAGAGTTAGGTCAATGCCTGTATGTCTAGCTGGGGGGGCAATTATGAGTGGTGCCACCCAGTGGTCAGTCTTGGGAGCAATACTCTGACACCTGTATGGCTGTTATAGGCAATGGGCTCTTGTGTACTCTCAGCAAGATTGTTGTTGACACCAAGCTGAATGGACCAACTGATACAACAGAAGGAAGAGGTGCCATCCAAAGGGGCTTAGACAGGCTTGAAAAGTGGGGATACATTAATGTTATGAAGTTCAACAAGAGCTTGAATGGTGGAGATACATGAATGTAATGAAGTTCAACAAGGCCAAGTGCAAGGTGTTGCACTTGAGTAAGAGAAATCCTAGATATGTATGCAGACAAGGAGAATAACATATAGAAATCAACCCTACAGAGAAGAACTTGGGGATTCTGGTAAATGAAAAGCAGGACATGAGCCAGTTGTGTGCACTTGCAGCCTGGGCTGCATCAAGAGTAGTTTGGCCAGCAGGGAGAGGGAGAGGATTGTTCCCTTCTGCCCTTGTGAGGCCCTACCTAGATTACTGTGTTCAACTCAGGAACGCTCAACAACGACAAAAAAAAGACATGGAGCTGTTGGAGTGGATCTGGAGGAGGGCCATAAAGATGGTCCAGGGGCTGAATCACTTCTGCTATAGTGAAAAGTAAAGGANGGGGCTGAATCACTTCTGCTATAGTGAAAAGTAAAGGAAGCTGGGCTTGTTTAGCTTGGAGAAGAGAAGGCTCAGGGGAGACCTCATTGAAGCCTTCCTGTACTTAACAGAAGCTTATAAGCAGGAGGGAGACTGACTTTTTGCAGTCTGATAGTGACAGAAGGAGGAGAAATAGCTTTAAACTAAAAGAGGAGTGATATAGGTTGGAAGTTAGGAAGAAATTCTTTACTCAGTGGATGGTGAGGCATTGAAATGGGTTGCCCAGAAAAGCTGTAGATGCCCCATCCCTCAAGCCATTCAAAGCAAGGTTGGTTGGGGCCCTGAACATCCGGATCTGGTAGGTGTCAACCCTGTACATGGCAAGGTGTCTTCCAACCTAAGCCATTCTATGAAACTGTGTTTTGATATTATAGATAATCACAAACTGGTCTTCAATTTGATAATGGATTTAAGAGAAGATAAAAAATATAATAGGGTGTTATTCTATATGTAGTAATGCCACAGTGTAGATTTGATAGCTCTTCAAAACATGTATGAAAATTCAGTTTTAAATGGGAAGTTGTCAGTTTTTATTGAAGTGAGAAGGAACTTTCGAGTGTGGAACAGTTAAATTCTGCATAAGTCTTTAAAATTTATCCAGTTCTAAGGAAAAAAAAGCTGACTAAAATCAATATTGAGTAAATAATAGTACTCTCTTCAATACTTGTTTTCTTTCCTTAGGATGATATAAACCGAAACAGAATCCCACATTAGGTAGTAAGTATGCTGCTCTCAAGGGTGTAGAATGACCTGAGGTAATCAGGTTTCACAAATGTGCTGTTTCCTGGGACAGTAAAGGATCCTTGCTGATTTTAATGACACTGTTGAACTAGGAAGAGATCAAAGTGATAGCATCCCTTCAAGTTGAATAATCATATACCTCAAATCTTATGATCATGGTATCGAATACAAAAGGTAGTGTTTCTGTTTTTGCAAGTTTTGGTAAGGACTGACATTTTCACATTGCTCCATACC
>VXAB01014050.1:0-34569 GCA_013399175.1 Odontophorus gujanensis
ATTATTTATGATTTTTTAAATAAAATCATTCTTTTAGCATCTTGGGCCAAAAAACAATTGCAGAGCAGTTTCCAATGACTGAAGCAATAACTACAACACCTGCTCTGGAGCTGCATGACTGTAAATGCGAGTTGTCTCCTGGAGATTGCTATGTTATTATGGTGTAAGGAAAAAAAACTGAAAACAAGTGGAAGAGCAGGAGCACAAGACTTCATCAAGACTTTTGATAGGCTGTAGATTAGACATGAAAACTTTCAACTGTAAATTGCTCCTTTAAGCCCTGCAAGAGTAATGGACACAATTCTTCTTCTCTGAGTACCAGCTGAACAGGAAGCTACTCACTTTATTTTACTTGATTTAGATTCTGCAGAAAACAGAGTTAGGTGAACTGTGAGTCATTTTTCTTGCCTCCTGCTATCAACCACCCAGAGCTTCTGAGGAAACTTTTTTTTTTTTTAAATGTTGAACCTTAGAGACATAAGACAGTTGATCTTGGGGTTTCACACAAGACAGAGGGAGCACAATCCAGTGGGAATAGAGAGGATCAAAGGTATAGATGTGCCAGTAATGGTCTTCATACCAAGGCAGATGCTGACAGAACACAGTGCAGGGCAACTGATTTTGTGATTACCTATCACATCCCCCAAAATGCCCCCAACAAGCCACTGGGCTGTGGTTCCTCTGTTCTGTCCCACTACCAGAAGATGCAACTGAAGAGCTGTCTATCCAGAGAGTCATCTGTTCCTCTGCAGTAGAAGGTGAAGCTATGCCAGCAGTCCAAGTTCTGCCAGTTGCAATTTAAAGTCCAATCATGCAAACAGTTAAATTGGTTCAGGAGGGAGAGAGTATTATATTAAAGTAGTACAGTCATATGTTTGTAACATGAGAACACATTCTCAACTACTCTGCAGTGTAACACTACTAAGCTCCAAAATCCTACTGTGCTGCCAGTCACGTTTTACAAAGTAACTCGAGATGAATTTGCTTGGATAACTTGGATGACAGTTATACTGAATTATTGCTGCAATGAAAGCAAGCACTTTGGTGTTATCATAAGTTTTCACTCACGAGGATGAGAGCACAGTGAGTAGTACACGTATTTTATGCAGATGACATCAAGTTAGCAGGAAGTGTTGATCTGCCTGGGGATAGGGAGGCCCTACAGAGTGATCCAGACAGGCTGGATCACTGGGCTGAGGCCGATGGGATGAAGTTCAACAAGTCCAAGTGCCAGGTCCTCTGCTGAGGCCACAACAACCACAGGTAACACTACAGGATTGGGGCAGAGTGGCTGGAAGACTGCAGAGGAAATAGAGCTGGGGGGTATTAGTCAACTCTCAGGTGAACATGAGCCAGCAGTGTGCCCAGGTGGCCAAGAGGGCCAATAGCATCCTGGCTTGTATCAGAAATAACATTGCCAGTAGGAACTGGGAGGTCATCATCCATCTGTACTCAGCCCTGGTGAGGCCACAGCTTGAGTACTGTGTTCAGTTTTGGGCTCCTCACTGCAAGAAAGGTATTGAGGTCTTGGAATGCAGCCAGAGAAGAGCGACAAAGTTGTGAGGAGTTTGGAGCACAGGCTTTATGAGGAGCAGCTGAGGGGGCTGGAAACTACCAGACACAGATACATCACTACAAATAGGGCTGTGTAACTACAACATTTAAGAAAGTAGAATGATAACCTGATTCTTCCTTCCCTTTGTATGAAGTGACCGTAGTTTTGTATTTCTGCTTTGTAAAATAATCCACTCAGAAGTTGTACCAGAGCTAAAACACTATACACATTTCTGCAAAAGAGGAAAGTCTTGTGATATACAACTTATGGAGCTGTATATAACCTGCCATGCATTAGGAGAAAGCAACCTTTAAAAATGAATGACTTCCGTGTATGATTCGCGTGTGAACGGCACTTTAAAACATCATGTAGACTGCCTCAGTATACATGAGATTTACCACTGGCTCCTAAGAGTTTTCTGTCTCTTCTCAACCACATAAACATCAGGTCATTAGAAATCAGTGTTTCTATGTTATGGTGAAAGCACATGGGCATTAGTGTGAGCACAGAACAAGAAAAAAAATTCTCTGACCTCTCTGCCACATGTTACAATGCAGAGAGAAAAAGAAAGCATAAATTCTGTAAAAATAAGAGTGAAGTCTTTCAAAATTCAGAAGCCACAGCTTTCATGTGTGTTATGTGTTACACTTACGACCAGAACTAGCTGGGCTTCTGGGTGAAGGTGAATGCAAACTGGGTCTGAACAGGTCACAAAGGCTAGACAGGCTGTTAATGGTCAAGTGGTAGATTGGGTGCTCAAATGGAGAAGTAAAGAACTATGAGAGATAGTGTTTTGTCCCTGGATCCCTTTGTCCACCTGTATTGGTAGGTGAAGAATTACATGCTGTAATTATTACAGAGATGTCAAATAAGTATTTTAATGCAATGGGAAAAAGTAATTTTTGTATATTTTCATACACAGCTTGGCCCAACTACCTTTTCTGAAGATGGAGTCCCTCTTTTACAAACACAGAGCAAAAAAGCAGCAAGAGAATGAACTGTGCAGTGCCTTTCACAGTGAAGGCCCCTCAAGGGCTGTTAAGGTTCTGAGCTGCTGGCAAGTGGCAACCTCCAAGAGCTCAATTTTCCAGTTTTCTTCTGGCCCGAATATGTCTGCAGTGTGCACATCTGCACATTAACCACTGTCACTGAGCAACAAGAGGGTGGGCAATGACCTTTTTCTTTTTGACTCTTACTCTCTACTAAAGGGAATGCAGAGTTGGGGCATCAAGGAGCCAGCTTGTTTTGAGCAGCACAACAGGAAGCAGAAGAAATGGCCTTACACTTGAAGTAGTAACAGTGAACATACATAGTCAACTTCTACCATTCACTATAAGCAAACAGCGTTACAAGATAAAAATATATTTCTGAAGAAACTCTCCATGACTTTTTTAGAAATGAAGAGCTGCAAGTTCACGAAGCACAATTCTTTTCTTCCTCTTTTTGCCCCATAACTGTGTATATCAGTGAAATTTCCTGAGTATCTGCAAGCAGACCTGCAGACAGAGCACTTTCTACACTGAGGTAGTAGATAGATATCATAGGAAACAATTTTTTTCAGTTAAGAAGCAATAAACAGATTTGAAGTACCGCATGAGAAATTCTAAAACTGCAGCAACTGGCAAAACACAGTATTACTGAAGAATGAAGCTCTCTGTAAGGATAGACAATAGCAGTTATAGCCGCTTTAAACAAGTTTTGGATCACCCAAGAAAGACAGAGGTCACAATCCAGTAATCAAGAAGAAATTGCTTACCCCTCTCCAAAGATCAGGGTTCTCCAAATAAGACAATCTCTGAATAGAGATGCCTCCCTTGTGGCTGCCAGCCCTTCAATCAGGTTAGGGAGGGGTGGACCCAGGGTCCCACCTTCCCTCACACAGGTGAACTTCTTCCACCTGCATTCTCAGGGCTAGCTATGCCCCTTCACCAGGTGCTCCAATACTGGTTCAGGCCACAACCTAAGTTCCCATACAGTCTCCCATGAGGTACAGAGACAAATTTGTAATGACATACATAGATAAGAGGAAGAAACCTGATGCAATTCAGTGTATCATCATCACATATGTAATATATCCAACAATATATTTGCTAACAGACACGTTCACTACAATATGTTTCATTTTCCCTAAGAAAAATAAACATAAAGCTATGTGATTTTTGTTGCAAACTCCTATCCTAAGTAGTTCTAGTTATTAAAAATAATCCTAAAGCCAATAAAAAAGAATTAACTGTGTTCTTCCCTAAAACTAATAAGCAGTCATTAATATTTGGGGTAATACAAGGTAAAGGTTATCAGACTTCTTTTAAATGTTGTAAGTATAGAGAATTCTTCAGAGGTTCTGGTATCTAGTGATTTAAATCTGGAATTTCTTAATCACTGCTCAGTTTATTAGAGAATTACAAATGCTTTTGAAAAGCACTGAAAGGTGGTAAGATGAAAAGTTGCACAGACTGAAAAAAAAAAAATGAATTTTCATTAGAAACTTGAACTGCTCCTGGAGTCCCACCAGGTATTTTGTATTGAAATTAATTTACAGAAAGGCTCTCCTGAGTAAGCTACAGTAGCTACATAAAGAGACTGTGAGTCATGTGGCGTGTGCAGCTGACTGCTCATTTCATGCATATAGTTCATATTTAATCTCACAGAACCAAACAGACATGTACAGGCAGATTTCACATCCCTACCCCAATCAAAGTTATACACAAGAAGGGGCAGCCCTGGTGCAGGGGATACTCAATCACCGCACTGAGAAAAAGAATCTTAAGGGCAAACCCAAAATGAAAAGATTGGGAAAGCCCTCTGGAAACTCTGAAACAGAAATCCCTCTGAGGTGCAGTACTCAGAGAGCCAAGCGGGCTGGAAGGAGAGAAAGTAGTTTTAGAAACAGAGGTTTACCTTCTCACTGAAGTATCCCACACCTTCACCAGCAGCTGCTTGCATTTTTTAGACTGTAAGTCATAGAATCACAGAATGACTTGGGATGGAAGAAACAAAGATCTAGTTCATCAAAGATCATCTAGTTCCAACCTCTCCTCTGCTCCCCTCTTTTTTGTTGTTCTTTGTTTGTTTGTTTTTTAAACATTCCTCAGGAAAGTCCCCAGTTTCACTCTCACTACACACCCAATAACTGACCTGCAACAGAAGGCAGAACAGAAAAGCCTTCTGATCTTTGCCAGGTGTAGGAATAAGGAAGTTCTAGGTTTCTCTTCCCGAGTGTTTATGGTCACACTGAGCTGGGTCAGTGGTTCCAAATGGACAGGAAATTCTCACTTATCACATTGGGAAAAATCTTCAAGGGCAAACTTGAAATGAGAAGGTCACCTCCTCCAAGTTGAATGTTTTAATACTACAAGGTCAAAAGTGTTCTAGGGACATGCTATAAGGATTAAACTTAACCCAGTTTTCAAAGTTCATGGGAAGATATTATCAAAACATAATACCCCACACCTATCTATTGCTTCTGTTTCACCTCCAGTCCCTGCTGTCAGGGGCAGAACAATAGTTAGGAGATGCTAGGACAGGCTTTGCACATGTGGGAAGTATCGTTTCAATAACAACTGCCGTAAATCAGTGTCAGTGACATTATGCCATCATAAATTATGACTGTCAAGCTACCTGCTTGCCTGGAGACACACCATCTGTTTCAGCCAAGAGTGCTGCAGGCTTTAGTCAAAGCCCATTGAAGTTACAAGAAAGAGTCCCATGAATCTTCAACTCTGACTCATCTGTAGCTTATACAGTGCCCAAAACATCAGGCTCATGAACTGCATTCTGTAAGCATGACAACTAAGGCTTAAACACAATACAGTTCTCTTACACCAATATGTGAGGGTTTGATCTGCTGAATCTATAGCAGAGGTAGTAATAGGGAGCAGGTAAGATGGAGGAAAAAAATTGAAAATGGTTCTCTGAACTGGAGTGATGTTAGGAGTTAAAAAAAACGTTCCTTCTCCAAACCAGAGGAACCAGTCCTGTTTCCACAATTCTGGGCGATACTACCACTAGTGGGGACAACAAACCCAGAGGAAAAATGAGAGCTGTAATGCTTGAGGAAATCAAACACCTTGGGAGAGGTGGGAGGAAAAAGTATCTTGAAGTAAAACTGGGACTAGAAGAATTCAATGGGAGGGTTACATAAACAATCAACTTTAACTGCAGATTCAAGTTGCCTTCCTACAAACAACAGTGTTTTTCTTTCCCACTCTTCTATAAAAGGACCCTGTTCCCTGCATGGAACTACCCCTGAATTCAGCATGAGTCACTCAGAGAGATTGCCTGGATATACATCCCCAAGAGAGCTAATAATCACATACAACATAATGAGCTTGCAGGAGAGGTTCTATAAACACCTGCCATGGTTTCATGATCTGTTGAGGAAGCACAACAACCATCAGCCTAAATGACATGGTTTGATATTTTCCACTAATTCTGACAGTAAAGTATAAAGAGCAAGTCTTGATGACACCTTTACTTTGAAAAGTATTTTCAGGTAAAATTTGTATTTTGAAAAGTACGCTCTATTTAATCCTTGTTCCCCTTAAGAACATGCAGGACTTAGGACTCTTCCATCAGTTAATGGTCAAGAGCAAGAAAAAGGAACTAAGAATAGGAAAAAGCACCCTTAGACTCACATAAAACAAAAAACTGCATCAACGCTGATGGTTCAGACTGAGAAACATAGAATTTGAT
This sequence comes from Odontophorus gujanensis, assembly GCA_013399175.1. NCBI lineage: Eukaryota > Metazoa > Chordata > Aves > Galliformes > Odontophoridae > Odontophorus > Odontophorus gujanensis. The sequence continues at coordinate 6,248 of VXAB01014050.1, forward strand.
GATACAAAACCAGTGGAAAAAAAAGAAGTTCTACTAAGGATAATGCTTATGTGTTGTACTCCAGGTTAAAGCATCTGTTGACCTGGAACTGAACAGGGCTGAGAATCAAGTTTATGACTGCAATCTGTCCTGCCTGCAAAGACTTACCTATTTGTGTTACTTAGGGACCTTTTAAAACACCAGTTTGCTTGCAATTTAGTTATCTGAGTCATCAAATCCTCATATGTGAGGACCAAGTTCCCTGTCCCAGCATTAGGAACAGAAGAGGCTCAACAACAAACAGCATATAGTTATTTTCTCAAAGACCTACAGTTGTGGGCACCAGCTCTTCTCATTTTGTGATTTCTACTCCTAAGAAGTAGAGACAGTGAACACAAAGTTTTTCCCTTGGAATAACAAAGTAAGAACAAGTGGAAGGGTTAGAGGCAAGACAAAAGGAAAGAATTTCAGAGAGAGAAAGTGCAGAGAATAACTCAAAAAGAACAGCTAATCTTGAAACAAAACTGGGGGATTGGCAGCAGAGTTTTTCTGGATTACTGATTATTTATGTGCCTTGTACTCAGTAAATCCCCCCCCCAGAAAAACAAAAAAGGAAAAAGGCAATTAATATCATGCGATTTTTTTTCAGGCTGACAATGTTTCTCAGAGCCTACCAGTTGTTTTGTGCAGCCCCTCCTTTAATACACTTTCTGCAAAACGTGTCAGAGGAAGATACAACTACATTCCTGCGTGCCATACAGCTGCCCCTGTAGGCAGTGCAGGCTGGCACATGCAGAGCTGTGCTTATTCAGCAGAGCAAGGCAACAGTACAGACTGACTGGCTCAGTGTTCATTAAAAATATTTACACTGCCCTACTTAGTTGTCACGAGCTTTAACAACTGAACAGCTTTATCTGCTGAAAGTTTTATTTTATACAGTAGCAACGCAAAAATAAAGAATGCAGCAAAACTGGAATGTGGTACATCAGTGGAAGAGGAAATGCAGTCAAGGATCAGGATTGCTGTGGATATTACCTTTTGCTGATTGTTACTGCAGACTTAGCAATGGTACCTTGAAAAAACACTGATGTGAACCAAGCACACTGTTTGTTATTTCTCTTCCAGCCAAACTCTCTGTGGAGTCTTTCCTACATCCACATATTCTGGTGGTTTGAATGAGAAATGACTCCAGCATAACAAGTGGATATTAATTACAATGGACAAAGCCAGAATTAAGCTTAAAAATGCATTGGCTGTATATATCCCTTGGAGTATCCCTACTGGAACCTATGGTGTCCTTCCTAATGCTGGCTATGAGCTAGAGTTCCGTTCTCTTTCCATTTGGCACAAACTCAAAATCCAGCAGGTACAAAAAAACACTTTTTCAGCTCCAGGAAACTCACAAGGCAGAGCAGGATGGGTTATAATTCACAGCTGGCTTTCTTTCTTTAAATAAATTAGTAGAGCAAAAATGTCCCGATTTAAAAAGATATAAAAACTTTGTTTAGCACTCGTCAGCAGGAAGCTCAGATACTTTGCTATATTTGTTACTGCTTACCCAATATCTCAACGTATCTCAAAATTACCTGGGAAAGCACTGAGATCAGACATTATCTGGCCAAACTGGAAGAACTCCAGGTCCTATCAGAAATAGAGCACTGGCTGCACCTAGTATTTTGTGACTGTATTTATAGGACAGGGATATGGAAACATTTGATAAAAGAAAACACACACTTATTATGGCTTGACCAATCTAGAAATTATAGTCTATACTTGCACTGCTTTAAGAACTGACGTGGCCTAAGGAGGAAGACTCCTGCAGCTGAACTTAGCCTGCAGCTGAATTTCCCCCTTCATCCCAGGTCTTTTAATTTTTTCCCCAGCTTGCTTCCTCAGCAGAAGGGATGCAGTGACATAGGACACTCAGCCAGGCCCGACTGAGATGATGGATGATGGCAGTATTTGCCAAAAGCTTGCACGCACTGCAGCAATCTTGCAGAAAAGCCCTCTGTATGAATGCCACTAAGTGAGGCATTGCCCGGATAAGGCTTTTCCAGAACAGAGAAGAGCATCCTGGCCATCTATACTCAGGAAAAGAGAATTCCTGCTGGAATGGATGTGGAGAAGGACATCAGGAATCTGAAAGGATCTTATAAGAAGAGACTAAGACAGTAAATGAAGCTTGTTTGGTCTAACAAAGCCTGAGAGAGCACACGATCGCTTCCTATAAACATATTGGAAAGAAATGGAAAGAGGGGTTTAAGCAATGGGATAATGTTGGCACAAAGACACACGACTGTGAACCAGCTGCATACAAATTTAGAACCAATTTAATGATTATTTCTACTCATCAATAAAGTAATGTTCTGGAACAGACTTTAAGTCAGAAAGAGTGGCTGCAAAAGAAGCCTTAATCAGTTTTAAGACAAAGCTTGATAAATCCATTTAAGGGATAATAAGACTGGGCAGCCTAGAACAGCAGACAACTGTACTTCATACTTTAGAAGATGCCTCCAAGTGCTGAGTCTGCAGGCAAACATCCAGAACTCCTCTCAATGAGAGAGCTTTTAAATCAGGGATACAGTACTACAGCAGGAGGTCAGAACTGCTCCTTGTCAGAGAAACAGAGCAGAGGTTGATCCATGCTTTTCAGTGCCTGCACTGGCTGGATCTCTCAAGCAGCCAGATAACATCTCGTTCCTGTTTGTTCTACTCTTCCGCTATGTAAGAGGCAGAGTGCCACTCTCAGTGCTTGTCCATCTTTTATATTCCAATTTCTACCGACTTGACTTTCTGAACACTGCGTACTTCCTGGTACTAACTTTAAAATCCCCAACCACCACCCGTTCTGCTGGAAGCTTGGGCGTCCCCTGCTAGTATTAAGCAGCAAAGCAGAAGCTCCGCACTGAGCGAGCCGCCCAGCCTTCCCCTGCCCGTCCCCGCGTTGGGCTGCGTTGTTACACCGCCACCTAGCGGTACCTTCTGCTCCCGCCCACGTTGGCCTTCATCGAATCGTCACGGTTGCAACGACCACCAAGATCACAGTCCAACCCCAGCCCAGCCCCACCATACACACTGACCGCAGCCCTCAGAGCCGCATCCACACGTTTCCTGATCACCTCTCAAGGACGGTGACCCCACCATCTCCCTGGGCAGCCCGTGCCAATGCCTCACTGCTCTTTCTGAAGAAATATTTACTAATATTCAACCTGAACTTCCCCCAGCACAACTGACGTGCCACCTTCTCAGGCGCATGAACTTTGTCCTATGATTTCAAGGTGGAGCTCTGGGAAGTGCCACTCCACGTGCTGTGCCCGTGCAGGCTTTCTCGCTGCTACTGCTCCCTCACTTGGCAGCCGGGAACAGCAGTACCAATTCTTGTCATCGCCTTTTTTTCCGTCTGCCCTTAGAGAGCACTGCACAGAACAGCAGTCGTTCCACTGAGGGCCAGCAGAGGTCAGGGCTAAAGCTGCGGACAGACGGGTTCAAGCACTGTCTCAGCAGAAAGCGCTGCCGTCTGGAGATCAAGATAAGCATGCAGCTGAGATATCGGCAAGACAGACCCGATTTTCAAAAGTGCTGTTTTGGGGCAAACTCCAGTTGCACCAGAGGCTCCCAAGAATGATGCCTCATGGGCAGGACCACCTTCAGCCCATGCCTGCAACACCAGCAGCACCAAGATTCAGAATGCCCCAGCTCACAAACTTACCTGCTAACAGCTAACTGGACAGTAACCAACCCTGACAGGGCATCCAAGAAGTAAAACAAGACAGATCAACTCTTTAGAGCTTTGTCTAGCCGTTGTTCAGTTATGTTAAAGTAGCAGCTGTGCACACTGATGGGAGAACAAACAGCAGAAAAGTTACCACACAGGAGTATTTGCCTTGGCTGGCCAGACTAGGGGTTCTGCAAGACCCTTGTTCTGGCCTGTATCAGTCCATTTAACTTCACACCATCAAAAGGCCATTTCCTCTCTCCACCAAACCAGGATAGCAAAGAACAAATGAAGTAAAACACATCGTGACCCCTGCACTGAGCCAAAGGGTCCAAAATGCTTTGGAAAAGCGTAACACTTATACCCAAGCCATATAGATCAAGCCCTGCAGAACCTCTACCTGCACACATACACATACAGTCACACAGAGTCAGGGTTTTAATCTCGTGTTTCCAGATTACTCTGTGTTACTGGGCATTCTGCAGTTCCCCAGATGTCACTAGAGACCTGCAAGATGGGCACCAGTATCGGTCACACCTGCGTGCAAGCCCCTGCACATTCACCAAGTGCCTCCGGGTCACTTCCTCTGAGAGACAGTCTGCATAAAAAAGGAACACTTTAAAACAAAGGCAGCTGCTAAGACAGATACACTTCTTGTGGTTTTCTGCATGAAGGTAAGAATGCAGCAAGTTTTATAAATACAGGATGTAGAAAATGTGTTCCTTGTCCTCTGTCAGAGCTCCGTACTGACACGAAGCACCAGAACAGTTTCTGCTAAAAGTGCTTTCTGAGATCATTTGGACAAGGAAGTTTACCATCAATTAAACTTTGTTTAGGCCAAAATACCTGAGGGAAAAAAATATATATATTTAGAAGAACAGTGATCATTTCCCCCCAGTTTTTCTTACATTTCTTCCCAAATAACCATAGCTTCTGCTATACTTGTATAATGAGTGCACTCTACCAATAACACAGTTATTTCTCTGAAGTTAAGCCCTCAGTTTTTTAAAGGGAACCTTCTATACCTTCAAACAACGGAGCACATCCTGGTGCTTTGCAAAGGAGGAGTGCCCAAAATGTAGGAAGTATGCAACCTGCAATACACACCCTGGATCTTCTTTTGCCATAACTCAAACTTTACAGAAAGATCATGACCAATAAGGCAAAAGACACATCTTCAGCTTGAAGAAGGGCTTTTCACATGACACAATTCTCTCAAAAGCAGTCCTATCCCTATGTGTCTTTTTAATCCTTGCTCAAGAATACATGAGAAACAGACTAAGCTGAAGCCACTGTAACATTTTAACCATTATAAATTTCTGCAGATAAACAAATGCTATACATTGTCCTGGTGCTGTGCAGGCCCTCAGAAAACCAGACAATAAGAAAGGCATGAAAATGGCCACTCTGCACCAGAACACAAAAGCAAAGACATCTTGCAAAAATAAACAAAAGTGTCTCATTAGTACAAAACATGATACCAGACTCTGCTTCCTTGATTTATCAGAAGACACAGCTGCAGAGCACTGCCATTTGCTATTGAGAAGAGGTATGTGAGTTCTGGCCTTAAATATTTCCTCTTTGGCTAAACTCCAGCCTCTTTGCTTTTTCTTTACTAGACAGCAGATTTTAAAACTGGAAATGCAAAAGAAGGGTTAACAGTGCCACCAGCCAAAATATGTAGCGAAAACACCCAGTAGTGCAGAGCTCTAACCTCAGCATTCCTTGGAAGGGAATAGAGAATTCTTTGAAAAGTGCTTGACATTTTGTTTCAGCTCATTTTGCAACTCTGCAATTTTTCTTCATTCATTTCCCATTCTCCAAGGATCACAGCCCCCTAGTTAGAGACCATAGAGGATTATGGGACAGTTATTGTTTAGTAGTTCTTTATGTAAAGTATTAATGAAACTGAGACAGCCTTTTGTATACGTAGGCTGCACTGTCCTAGAGGTAACACACCACCAGCCTCCCTTCTGAAGCTTCTCTCTCTGCCTGTCCTGTCAAACATTCTCTTCTTCCAGCAATATCATCATTCAGGTCCATAATTAACACTGCTAAAACTGTCATCCATTCCTGTTCACCCCATGCTTTAGCAACTCACCTACTCCCTGCTGATCCGGATGACCCTTTTGCGTTCCCCAAATTATCATGGGTACTCAATTTTTTTCCTCACTATCCTCAACTTCAAACCCTCAACTTCTTGCTTTTTTTTTTTTTCCTCTAAATACTTCCACAGTCTAGTTCCACCCAACAAGAAGCAAATTTTCTACTTCTCCTCCTTTTAAATGGCCTCCCATTTTACCCTAGAGAAATCTACCTCTCACAACACTGAAGATCGGGTGTGCTATTGAGCTGCTCTTGAAAAACAGCTTGTTCACTCGCACACCCTGTGTAAAGGCAAGGGGACCAGAACAAACAAGGAGATATTACAAAAGAAAGGATCTAGGCTCACAGGGAAAGAACTCCAAAGGAGGGATCTCCAACAAGAGAACCTTCAGGAGCCCCAGCAGCCCTTAAATGGGGTCTGAGAAGGGTTGAGCCTGGCTCTACCTCTTCGGGTCACACAGTTGAATTGCCTTCACCTGTGCTTCCAGGGCTGACCAGGTCTTTCCTTCAGGTGCTCACTCAGTGGTTCAGGCCGTGACTCAGCAGTCCCCATACACCCTGCTAATTCCAGCTCAGTAACAGAGGAAAGCTGTGAGACTTGTGGACGCCATTTGTACTCGCTTGTTTCTACTCACTTTTTCCAGACCCAGCACTTCAGGCTCTCCTGCCTACACATCTCAGTGGGATTGAGTGCACCCTCAGCAAGTTTGCAGAGGATACCAAGCTGGGTGGTGTAGCTGATATACTAGAGGGAAGGGATTCTATTCCTGAGCTGCATCAAGAGAAACGTGACCAGTCAGGTCAAGGAAGGTGATTCTGCTCCTCTACTCTGCTCTCCTGAGAACCCAGCTGAAGTACTGCATCCAGTTTTGGGGCCTACAACACAGGAAGGACACAGAACTGTTGGAGCAGGTCCAGAGGAGGGCTACAAAGATGATCAGAGGGCTGGAGCACCTCCCCTACAAGGAATGGCTAAGAGAACTGGGGCTCTTCAGGCTGGAGAAGAGAAGACTTCAAAGGAACCTTACAGCAGCCTTCTGGTACCTGAAGGAGGACTACAGGAAAGCTGGGGAGGGAGTTTTTATAAGGGCACGTGGCTACAGGATGATGGGAAATGGTTTTAAACGGGAAGAGGATAGGTTTAGACTAGATATTAGGAACAAAGTCTTCACTGTGAGAGTGGTGAGACTGAGGAATGAACATTAGTCATAAGATTATGTAAGGAATTAAAATACATCATTGGTGTTGGGAAAAAGCTCAACAGCAAAACGCAAAGTCTGTATCAGCTTCCCATGTTTGAAAGAAATAAGGGTTTTATAGGAGAGAGGCACAAATCTCAGATTTTCTACTTTCCAGTTTCACCTGCTTTTGACAACTCTTTTTGCCCAAAAACTTTGGCAAACTTCAGGAAAAGAGCTGTTGTGCCTACTAATGATATATAGCAACTGTGTGCAATTAAGATTGTGATTTATACCTAATTTTAAAATACCTAATTTATTCTACTGGGAAGAAAGCAACACAAGGAAGCCATAGTATTAGCCAAGTGTCTCCTCAAGTCAGCCGTCATGCTGTACAGCCAACACAAAATAGATCACTTAACAACCTGCTTGCAGTGCACAAGCAAGAAGTGAAAAAAAGTAATACCTTATAAATGGCACTGAACGCTTAGTAGTTCTTTGTATAAAAAACAGCCAAAATTAACACTGAACTATCTTCTGCCTTTTTAGACATTATCAAAACAGGTTATGTGAAGTTTAAAGAAAGCATTAGGGAAAATTTGTGTTGCAAATATTAAAGATATACTTTCCTTGCAGAGCTGTTTTTAAGCACTGCAGGCTGAAAAAGACCACGCTTTTAAATGAGAGCAAATAAAAGCCAAAGAAACAGAACTAAAACACAAAGGAAAACAACTTCCAGCCCCCAGCTAGGAAGTAACTGATTTGAAAAACATTACTGAATTCTGCACATCAGACTGCTCCTAAACAAGACACTGATGGACTGCATCCACTGGAAAATCATTTCAAATGATGGTTTCAAACTCCTGACAAGGCAAGAAGATACTATTATTTCCTGAATTTGTCAGTCATTACAACTGAAGTATTTTTTTTCTAATCCCATAAAGTTCCTCAGTAAGAAGACTCAGTATTTTGACCATCACAAGCACTTGAATCAAGAGCCAAAGAACAGATCAGCACACAGCACTGCTCAGGTTTTTAGCTGTGTGCCAGCAAACAGTGTCAGTTACAGGGACAGTCACCACACCTGCATTAGTTAGAAAACAGCATTCAGAACTGTTCACTCTTGTAACTTTCTGATATTTTAGGTAAGCTCTTTTCCAGGGAGATCTGGCTTTTCAAAGTCTTATTTTTGGCTCTCCGTATGATCTTCAAAGCTGGGAACTGAGAAGTCTTTGATGTGGGTTCTTGCATAAACAGAAGCAATGAGTTACACAGTATCTAACTGCAAAGAAGACAACACTGGCCAGGGCTCAAACAATGCAAAATGTCCTTTCTAAAAGTAAGGGAAAAATGGAAACAAAAAATCTAAGCAGCAAATACCACCGCTGCTGCTCAACCAAGCAAGCAATAAAGATGACAAAAGCCAGTTTGAAAATAAAAGATACCCTCTTGCGTGTTGGTGAGCTCCAGGTGTGGTCTTGCAACTCTCATTTGACAGATACAGTAAAGTCATACTGCTATAAGGAAAACTGTGAGAAAAACGGTAGGAGAACACTGAAGAAAAATACTGAGAGTTAAGGTACACTATAAAACTGTAAAAGTTACTCGTTCAGGACCTAGACCACAGCGTGCACTGGGAAGAGGAGCATTTTCTCCTGCTTTTACTTCTCTTCTAACCCTTATAACTGAGCGCAGAGTGGAGCATGGGCAATGCAGCACACTGCTCCCCCTGCTCCCAGCTGCTGGCAAAGCGGGCACCAGGGGGCCTCCGCCGCTCAGCACCGAGCCACGAGGGCACGACACTACGGGCTGAACCCACACACTCCAGTCTTAGCAAGAGTAGAAACTACGCCTGCAAGGAAAGGAAAAAGAAAACAAAAATGGAAGGAGCAATGGAAAAAAAAGCACTACAGCTAATCTAGATTGAAACCGGCAGTAAAACGGCTAGAAAATGCATCTCTTTCAATGCAAGAAGAACAGAACAACAGTAAAAACTTCTTTAAAAGTGTCACAAGAGGGAGTGATTTAAAACTGAATTAATGAGAAAAATAAATATATCAGCTTGAGACTTTTTGATCAGCTGAGTGATAGATAAAGGCAGGTGTTTTGAGCTGTCTACGCTGCTCATAAAGAAAGCTCAAGTCAGAGACGAAACCCATGACTTCAGGGCATTTTGACTGTAATTTAGAAGAGCTCTCTTTCATGTTTTCCTCAAAGTGATACCTGCGCAGACAAGCACAAGGTAGGCTCTTATCCTGAAAGAGCATTGTAAATCATAGAATCATAGAATGGCTTGGGTTTAAAGTGTTTTAAATGTTTAAAATGTTTTAAAAAGTTTAAAATGTAGCATGCATTACACATTTTGATGCTATACCTGGTCATCAAGGATTAAAACTGTTGACTTGCATTCAGCTGTGTTCTGCTCCTGAATGATATCCTGGTACTGGACTGACTGTCCTATAAACATCCCACCAGCTCAATGGCAACTCAGAAAGGAACCAATCCAGAATCTGAAATCCAGACATAGAGAAAATAGGAGATCTCATCTCTGACCACAGCCTTCCACTAAATAAGACCATCTCCACATTCATTACTATGTTTTAGATTGCTGTTAGAATAATCATTTTGTATCATACCTTGTAAGCATTTATAGTGACAGAATCTTCAGTTTAGATGTGTTTCACAAGGTTCCCTTTCCTGTGATGACACCAATTCTAACTTCACTTCAGCCTAACAAATCTGCTAGAGGAAGGTTCTTTTTGCCACTGAACTTTTGAGAAAATTTTGGACTTAAGGACTTGAACACCAAAGAGGTTCAGCCCTGAGACATTGCCATGGAGAATGCATCTTCTCCATCTTTTGAGATTTCAGAAGCTGGCAAGATGAGGTCTTGAGCAATCTGCTCTCAAATCTGCTCTCACATGGAATTTGTTCTGGCTTTGACCAAGGGCATTGGCCTGGACATATTGCAGAGGCTCCTTCCAGTCTAAATACACTTAACAAAGTAGAGAGAAAAAAAAATTATAGTCCTGCACTGGTCTTTTTACTTCTGTTTTGGAGCCAAGAGTATTGGGGGTCACGTATATAAGAGCAGGGGCATTCAGAGAAAATACTTTTCTTAATTAAAAAATGTGAACAAAATTTTAACGTGTGTTTCTTAATTCTTGTACATTTGCTGCACATTAAGCAATGTCTTAGGGAGGTTTTTTAATACAGGAACAAGCTATTCTTCCCTCTGTGATTCTTCATTCTAGTAAAAATCAAGCTGAAAATGAAAAAAAATACAGATTGCATAACTGTAGGAATATAAACGTCACAGTACTGGAGAACAAAAATGAATGCAATTTTTTTTGCTCCACTAGGAGTAAAATACTCTATCAGAACAAATGTACAATTTAGACAGGTTTTCATACCCTAATGGCTGCCCCTGAGAGATGTCAGTTCAGCAGACAAATTATGAACTGACTGAGCACATGCAAGTACTGCCAATTTGTATGCAAAAAAGTTTGGATTCCAGGAAACACCCAGTGGGGACTGGGATTTCATAGGGAACATATCAATCTCTGACAGCACTTCCCCTGAGAGAAACAATTTCCTCCTCCTTGTATTAATCCATGGTTAACATTAAAAACATATTTTCTGGCAAAATATACACTCCTGAATTCATAATATTAGTCAGTAAAATCTAGCAGACAGTGAAGCATAAGTCACAGACAGCTACAGTAAGTACAGGAAGACCACAGCCATCTGACATTGCTGAAAGTTGTTCCTGTCACAGTAGTGCATGGATGTGTCTACCTGGAGAAGATGCATCACACCAAATCTTGAGCCCAGGACCAAACACATTTTAACGCTACAGAGGCCACACCAGACTTTGTCTTATCAGCTGGGTGCAACATGATACAGGTTCTAGCAAATGATGTGCCAGGATTTTGGCTGAAACAACTGGAAAAAAAAAAGTGTTCGGACCTTCAGATTAAGGTCAGCTAAAAATGCCATGGTGGCATGTCGTAACAGCTGAGTTACAAGGCATGTAAGCACAGACACTGATGGCAGCACGTCAAACTCTTACAGTTTTGAAGAAATTGGTGTCATGGTTGCATTGCTACTTGGAAGCCAAAAACCCTGAAGGACCTTCTGTTTGGAAGGGAAAGAAATCATCTATGTGGTTTGCCATTTCCACTTGTGTATATGTTTGAAAGGGCAACAGGCTCCTAAGATAAATGATTAAAGTGCAATCACTTAAAAGTACATTAGATACATCTGCTCAAATGTTAATAACCACTAAGACAACCTTCAATACACTGCAAGGGAAAGAATCTCATGCTTACAAATGCATCATCTGGGACCTTTGGATTCCAGCTGCTGGAGATGCTTAGCAGATTGGTGGCAGACTATTGCTTTGTTGCTCTGGCTCTCCTCTGGCCTATCTGCTGAGGTTTGTTCTCTGCATAAAGCAGGGAGGAACAAAACCTTGTGCCCTTGGGTTTTGTCTTCAAACAGAATTGGATGTGGGATCCCACAGCTTAGCCCACAGTGCCTAAAGAGAGTGCTGTGGTCAGTGGGAAATTCTGATTCTAGTGAGAAAGGAAGAGACTTGAATGGTTTCCAAAACCCATTAAAACTCAGTGACTCTCCAAGTTCATCTTTCTTGCCCTACCCCCAGCAGGGTACTGACCACATAAGCACCACAGTCTTCATGCTAACTGTTCCTCCTGCCTCTCAAACTTCACACAGATCAGCAGATCTACTTCAAGATCTGCTTCCCCTTCAGTTGCCTTTCACCACAGTTGCTCTTTCTCCATATCCTATATGCAGCTCCTTGGAAGTTTCCCATTGCCATACTAAGTGCCACTAGATAAAACTCCTGAGTCAGATGCACAGCCATCACGTGGCATGGCCCACCAGTATCTATACAGCAGGCCACGTTTCTCACATTGAAGGCCTCGCATTACACAACCCCTTGGTATGCTTCATGTGTGTTCCAGATAGTGCATTGGATAGGATGCTCAGAGCAAAGGAACCATAAACCAAAAATGACTTTGGTGAATACTTGAAATAAAGAAGCCACAAGCTGAAATACGCCATTCTGGCTACTTGTGAGATGAGCAGCTTTCCTCTGTTCATCAAGTCCAGAATCCTTCTGGAAAAAAAAAAAAAAAAAGAAGGAAAAGTATTAAATGTTACTGCAGCTCCATCTGCTTTGCCACAAAGCAGCAGGGAATTCTACTTGCTGAGCTGCAGGGGCAGCTGAGCATCTTGTTCATTACGCAAAGCCCTAGAGTCCTCAATACGCACATTTGTAGGAAACAGTTTTCAAATCTTTCACCTATTCCACTGACAGATTGCCCTGAACTTATTTATCAGATAAAGGACAGAATTCAAGTGGAGCAGAATTTAAACAAAAGAAGTGGTTCAATCTCTTAACTAACATGCTGCTGCCAGATCCCCAGCTGGGGACTTGGATGCTGGAGGCAATAGGCCAAGCAGGGGACGGCTCTCAACTATATTCTTTGCAAAAGATCTCCTTAACCATGTCTGCAACACTCCTTCGCTACTTTTCTGAGCACTGTCTGCTCTTGGTAGCATTCTGCCTCCTCTGGGGCTGCCCCAGCTCAGGAACCCACTCCCCTGGTCACCAATATCCCTGATCCACTTCACAACGCACCTCCACTAATTTGCATTTAACCATAGGTTAAACTGATGTATTGTGACACTGTCATTGAGGGGACATTATTCCCTACTAATCATCTGTCGTTCTTAATTATATGTCTACAAGTTAAAATTGTAATAAGTTGTGACAAAATTGTGCAACTGGAGAACTGCAGAGCAAGCAGCTTGCCAACTTGGAAAAATACTGGATGGGATGCCGGGTTTCAGCAAGCCACAGTGGACTTTCACCGTAAAGAGAGAGTTCTTGAGAAGTTAAAAAGTGAGTGAAGCAGCATTATTAAACACCCTTCAAATGGAAGGATGACTGAAGCAGTCCATTAGTTCACCAGGGAGTCAATACTGCTTTCATAAACTGCAACTGTTTGCAACTTTTTACATCACTGCTAAACATTACAATTTAATATTTTGTATGTGGTAGAAGATTTGAATTAAAATATTTAAAAAACATTTCACTTAGCTGTGTAATAAGTCTTCTGTTTAACCGTTAAATGAACTGTTCCTTCCTGGAAAACCTGGAAATCCACTAATGTTTGGTACAAAAAAAAAGAACTACAGTTACATTTAATCAATCATTTCTTCTAACACTGTAACAACAGAAACTGACACGATTACCAGTCCCAGACTATTATGATAAATTAATTTTGAATAAATCTCATTTTCCATAGATGAGTTAGATTCAGGACAGCATGAAAAAACCCAGTGTTATAAAAAGATGCCATTAACTCTCTATGTTTAGAGGGAAGAAACAGAAAATTCACATTTGTAATGTCTCATTCAAAATACTTGTGAACATTTAACTGCAAACAATACGATATACACAAGACTGACACCCTGCCATGGGCTAATGCCAAAGTCTCAAAGGATGAGGTTCCTCCCCAGACCATGTTGAAAAATGCAACACCACAGAACAGCTTTCAGGACAAACATTTAGCAAGACTCAATGAGGAAGCAAACATTTTGAGCAATAAGGAACCTCCAGAGCATCATGACCCAGAGCACACTCCCACCACTAGCAGCTGAGCAGCTCGTACGAGGCCAGCTGGCTGATAGGAGGTATGAAGAAAGCCCAAAGAAACCTCAGTGGAGCCTTGTCCTCAAACGCTGCTTCTGAGAGGCCCCACTGAGAGTCACCCTCCTCCCCTTGAGGGCTGCTCTTTAGCTGATGCTCTTGCCTGAGCTGTGCCACAGCCATGCATCCCATTAATCCTTATCCTGGCCAAGGGAGCAACTCCCCAGCTTGCCTGCAGGCCTGCCTTGTCACTACAGACCTGCCTAGCAACCATGGGGACAACCTGATCCTAGTGTTGGCATCCAGACCTGACACTGGCATACTGCAGGAATAAAAGTGGAGGAGTTTAGCTTCAGCATCACCACCTCCAAACAAGCTGCACTGCTTAGCTTTCAGCCTGCAGGTACAGCACACCCACAGTCACACACACAGCTCATATGCTACAGCACAAGGTGACAAAGCACCCTACCAACTCAAAACTCCACACCCAGGCCATCTTTGGGAAAAGCAATGCATTCTGTCCTTCACTTACTGTAGTCCTGGCCCTACATTTCCACTAATGCAGAATTGTGAAGTATGGTATAACTGAATTATGTTTACCAGACAAAGTTAAACAAAAGTTATCAGTAAAAATTCTGTGCCATCCAAGTAACAAAACAGAGGAATCTATATGTCCTTCAAGTGTACACATTCGTTTGGCATAAAAGAATCCTACTGTTTTTAAAATATAAAAGCCCTATTCTGTTTCATCTCAGAGGAGAAAAAAAATCATGACTAGATATGAAAGTTAGCTAAACCGAGACCTGTACAAGAAAAGAGATTTCAGACACTGCATATCACCTCCTTCTGCAGCCAGGACACTTTTTATTTTTTTAATAGAAATAAGAATAAAATTAAAAAAAAAAAAAAACCAAAACATTTTTATTGACTGTACTAGAGATACCTGTACAGAGTGTAAACTTTAATATTTCACCAGACATGTGAATAATTCTGGAGAAAGAATTATCAAGCACCTTCATTTCAAAACATTTTGATATTTACATTAAGAAACACCTGATTAAGTGTAAGAGTAAAATGAATTAATATTTATAAAAAGTTACACCAAAATATCTTTAAAATGTTTACATTGCTATTTTATGATAAATATACAATTGAAGAGTAAGATGTCACACAGTTAAGACTCAGAATTGGCTCTTTATGAAGCTTAACTGTAGCATCTGGAGAGGCAGCGAGGAAATAGGGATATCAATAGCTTACTGCTCTGATCACAATGTTGTGAAGTGTGTGCTGACATAAGTGGGCTTGCATTTGAGCTTGCTCCCCAACACACCATGCAGAAGCTAAACCTCCCTCCTGGTTTGGTATGACATTAAGAATATGCAGTTCGGATTTTGCCTCCCAACTCCAGCTCATTGGTGATGCTGAAAATGTGTTTGCAAATCAAGTTTGCTTTGATTGTCAGCATACCTTTTTGCTGTTGCTCAGCAATGGCACACAAAGGGTACATGATTATTTTTTACCTTTAAGCACCAAGACACAGCCAACCCTTCTGGAAATTAGACTTTTAACTGCCGTGTTTCTTACGGTTTACCAAAAAAAAAGCATAACATGTTTTGCTAAAGAAGAAAGATGGCTACAATAAAATTCAAAGATCATTTTCAGGCTTATAGAATCAAATATAGAAATATTTTCTTAAAAGCTCTCAGGAAACAAATATGACTCTCTCTTTAAAAAACAAACACCTGCAAATGAATCAATATCTATTCTTTGACGAACTATCAGCATCTGAGATCTAAGTCTAAAGTTTGTTTAGGGGGTTTCAGGAAACTACTCAGGAATCTACATCAGATGGAAGAAAAATAAATCTCTCAAAATCTCAAAAAAAACCCTTCAAACACAGCCATTAAGAAGTCCTGACTATAAAAAAATCACATGCTGTGGGTATGGATCACATGAGGGTAGTGAATAATACCCTGACAGCATGTGAATAAAGTATTTCCATCACAGCAAGTCAAAAGTTGAGATTCAAGTTTTGTAGATTTAGTAGTGGGGTTGAATGCAGTTAGGCATTAAATCTGTTGTATTACCAGGTGTTCCCATCTACATCTATTCATCCTTTGGACTCTCTGGCTTCTTCTCAGCTAAATATACAGCCTTCACATATGTGAAGGGCTAAACATGCCACTATGCAGAAAACTGCTGTGTGCTCTGAGGTGCAACCCAGCCTCAGGATCACACCATTCTCTACTCTGCTCTATATTCAGTTAAGGCATACTTGCTCCCAGCTCGACTCAGGTGCAACTAAGGCCTCCTCATTTTTCTCTCAAAGCAAAAAGATAGTATTACAAGGATTAAGATGCAACTTGTCCCAACCTGGGTGGCTCTGTCTTGCCTAACTGCTACAAAACAGTCATTGCCTGTGTGTGTCTGCATATGCACATTGTGGCTTGCAGTCAACAGCATGCAGCACTTATCTCTAGGGCCTGATTGTGTTGATAGAACTGAATTGTTTATGGCACATTCCCAAAAGGTGCCTGCTGCTTGAAAGCTTGTTTTAATCCTCAGTTTCCTTCTATACAATCTACTCCAACTGTGTTGTCAGGGCAGCGGCAAGAGCGGCCTCCTGGAGTAGCCAAGCAGAGATGAGTACAACCACCATTATTCACTGTACAGTAGTTATGTCCTGAAAAAGAAGAGATGAAAAATGTTGAAGGAAAGCAAAAGCAAACTCACAATAAAATCCAAATGCGTGTACAAAATGTGCAGATTCATGATTACACCAGGGAAACAAACTGAGATTAAAAGAAAACTATGCTTTGGGGAGATAAAAGTTATCAGATCCCTGCTTCTGATACTCACCTTAAGGAAAGATCTATCTAGATATCAGGACAGAGCAGGATAGGCAACATACGCTCAGAAATGTACTTCATAAATTGGCTGAGTGGTCACAGACATTATAAAGACAAGACGGTAAGAAAATGCAAAATGCAACAAATGAGGACCAAATTCAAAATGGTACAGGACTTCATTCCCACCAACCCACTATGAACACACTGAGGAATGGCTTGCAAATCACAAAAATAGAGGCTTTAGGGAGGGAAGCACTAATATTGAGGGGTAAAATGAAAGATGAGGCAGTGCCCCAAGCAATGGATTTGAGGGAAAGACATCAGTCAGAGAAAAACATTTGAAATAAATAAGAAAAAATAATGTCAAGGTTCCTAAAATTACAAATATAATCATTTAGTCAAAGCACACAGTGTTCTTTTGTTATACAGTGCCTTTCATAATGGAAATATTAATTATCAACTACTAGTTAACGTTATCAAGTTAAATAGTTAACCAACTAATTAATTAACTACTAGGAGTAAAATACCTGATTTCTTAGTTATGAAATTCATATGCATGTTTTAATGCTCTGAACCAGACATGCAATTAAGTTTTTACTGTACATATCGAATAACTTGATCAGATACTCTCTTCAGGGCTTTTTCAGGCCTGAAGTTAAAACACCACAATCATAAATCTAGCCACATAGTAATAACAAAAAAGAGAACTCTTCTCATAACAGAGATTTGAAAAGAAGAACGTAACTGGACAGTGGTATTGCTTCCCAAAGATTAAATTGTTATTTCAAGGCTATCAACTTCCTCACTTCCACATTTCACTGGGGGCGGTCGATAATGCATCTGAAAAACTTAATATTCAACAAAGTAGAAAGATCAGTCCACCCACTCTGCCACCTGCTGTTTTTTGAAAATTCCCACTCTAAAAACACTTGATCTCATTAAGGACATCTGGAAGACCATTTTATTTCTATAGTTTGAAGGTAAAAATAAGTAAATAAGGCCCTAGCCGTAAGCATAGCATTCAATTTGGATGACAAGATAGTAGCTTTAGGCATGTCTAATGATAGAACAAGCCTCTTCTTTGGTTGGATATAGTAACTATAAAAAAACCAGATTTGTAATTTTAAATTTCTTTGAAGACTGAAATCTAAGCAATAACCAGACCTTCACTAACCACCTACATCAGGTGGCAGCCCTTCAGTGGGAGCTGTTACTAAGTTAATTTATGGGCTAAGATGCTGCACAGCCAGAAAAACCTGAGGATCATCAGAATTACCTCCTGGGCACTGAGCAAAAGCTGTAGTGATTCCATAGAGACGGGAGCGCTTGTGAGGTTGGAAGTTATCATTTTCTACTGAAATCATGCGATCCACGGCTACAACAGCATCCCTGCCAAATACAAGGGTACAGAAGTGAGATTAACATAGAAGTACGAGACAAAACAAAATGAAGAAATCTAGAATTGCTTATTTTTCACTATTTAGGGAGTGATCCTCCAAGACCTTAGCTTGTATGGACAACTCAAGTACACACAACTTTCATCCTAAGCAGCAGTGAGATTCAGTAGCAGGGAGCCAGCTTAATAATTCTGGAAGTACTTCCAACACATGTCCCTCTGCAGGAACACATCTGTTAGTGGTTCTGACGCACCACATACTCTGCAATCCTGTATCTTCTGTGACATAGGCAACACAGCTATTACACATAATGATTACAGACAATGTTGTACTCCAGATGAAACCTCATATTTGAAAGGAACACAGTCATAAGGACTTGTTTTTTTCCTAAAAACAAAAGGGCAGTAACTGACACAACTTCAACAGTTTCCCATTTATCCAGAATAGCATTTCCCAGCTGTTAGGTTCTAGTCTGGAAATCCTTAAACACATTAATAGCTCTTCCTGCTGCAAATGACAGAATTGTTTGTACATGAGTTTGCAGATAGAGCCCACATAACCATTCATCTCCAGGAAAAACAGTTAAAAATACATGGACTGGATGTTTTTCTGTAAATGCATAGTAAACTCCAAAGTCTCAACTGCATTTCAATGTTTTAGTTTACTTGCAACAAAAGAAGCGCCATCAAGACAGTAAAAATGTCCTCTTATTTCTTATTATGTGTTCAGATATCATCCAGCATAAAAAGCCTTGATTGACTAATATCTGCCCTCTACAATGATGCAAGTAAAGCCTTAAGGGAAACATGTTAACTCCCACTCATTTCCCAAAAATGTTCAGTGTTATAAGCATTTTCTTAGAGGACAAATCACTGTGCTAAGAAAAAAAACTCAATTAACTGGCAACGTCAATAGGTCAGCTCTACAGAATCACTCTGCCCTGCAACAGCTATTGCCGAAAACAGAAAAAAAAATAAAAAACAAAAAAAGAGGAATGTGCAACACGTCAGATATGAGAAATGCAGTATAGGCTTCACTTCCTATCAGGAAGAAGAACAGAATAAAGCATTCCATAATTTCTTTATCAGATAACATACCTTCTCCAGTCTGTGTAGTATAAATTCTTCCCATAGCTCGTAACACCAAAAGGATACTGAATTCCCTCAACAATCTTTCGTCGACCAAGCTGATTAGGATTCATGCATTCCAGTCTCTTTGTACCTAGGTAGATTGAAACAATTCAGCTTGTTCAAAACCAAGATCAATAGAGCTCACATGAACTAAAAAGGATAAGCACAAGCATGCAAGCACAGACTAAAGCCTTCTGGAAGTCCTTCAGTCTGCCACTCAGACTCCATGCCAAATCTCCAAATGTGTCCAAGACTGGATGGCAAAGCATTTTAGTGCTAATGTAATCAGCACAGCACCTAACTTACAGAAGCACAAATGTCCATTGCTCACAAGCTGAAACTCCCAGTACAGAAACCAACATCCTCATGCTGAAGTAGAAGCTGTGAGGTCTCCCTCCATTCTGGAGGTATGCTTCAACCACTAACCAGTTCTACTTCCTCTGGAAGGCACTTTTTAAATTGAGCTAGGTAGGCATGTTTGCAAAATATCTGCTGGCTTGGGCCACTAAGGCAAGACTGCAGGAAAAAAATCTAGCTTACAGATGTAAATAAGGTATAAAAAGTCCTATTTTAAGTCTACTACACATATCAGGAACACTGCTAGCAAATGTAAACACCTGTAGAATTTTCTTAACTAGCAGGTTTCAAAATTAGGAGAAGAAAAGGAGAAGAGACAAACGTGAGAGCAAAAGACAGGGAAAAAAAAAAAGATAGCACAAGAAGAAATGTTTGAAGGCTAGAGAAAGTTTCTTACAGCGAAAAAATAGAGCTTGATCTTTTTAGTTTATCACTAACTTGAAAAGTGACTTCAAGTACATAAGCACCTCCACAGGAAGAGATTTCAGGATGTCTATAGTGAGAAAGACAGCAAGATGGGAAAAAAAAAAAAAAAAAGTTTATATGCAAATTAAAAGCATATTCTTTCTTTAAGCAGGTACACATAACCAACAAATCAGTAGCAGAATTCATCTCTTGATCATAGAATGGTTTGGGTTGGAATGGACCTTTAAGATCATCTAGTTCCAAGCCCCCTGCTACAGTCAGGGACACCTCCCACTAAACCAGGTTGCTCAAAGCCCCATCCAGCCTGGCCTTGAATGCCACCAGGGAGGGCGCATTCATAACCTCTCTGGGCAACCTGTTCCAGCATCACACCATCCTCACAGTAAAGAGTTTCGTTCCATCTTTCATGAAAGCAGAGGGGCAGAATCACCTCCCTCGACCTGCTGGTCACAATTCTCTTCATGCAACCCAGGATATGGTTTGGTCTTTAAATATAGCGTGAATTGCATTTTCAAGAATTGCCTCAGTCAAATACAAGCCAAGCTTTGCCTAACAACAGGTTAAAAGGTTTAGGACAACAGTGCCAAAACAATACTCCGTAGAGCCAGTGATCTTTTCTTCTCTGAACCAAAATTTCTACAAAGATATAGTCACATATATGAAACAGATGAAAACCCGCTGTAACTCTAGACAGTTTTTTGGTCAGAATTAAAATCTTTCAGATTACGCAGAATTCAACAGAAGTAGTATGAACAAATAAAGTGAGACTAATAAAGCAAAAAATCAAGGCATGAAATCTAAGTTGCAGCCCTAAGAGCTATAAAAATAGTAATTGGTTGTGCATCTTTTCAGGACTGGACACACTTAGAATGCTAATATTATGAAGAAAGACTTCAGCACCTATTTACCTGCATCTACCCAACACAACATTGAGGAATAAGGATCAAATGTCAGCCCATTTGGTAATCCCAGATCATCCTTCACAAGAATTCTTCTGTTTGTGCCATCCATGTATGAAGTTTCAATTTTAGGAGCTTCTCTGTTCCAGTCAGTCCAATACAAGTTTCTTAAGAGGAAGAAAAAAGCAAAAATAAAGACTGTGGCTGATCTCAAAGGATTGTTGTAATCAAGGAAAAAAACACTGAGGATAAAAATAACAACATAGTTCCCAAAGTAGTAGTTACATTTGTAAAGAAAACCACCACATTACCCGCAAATAGTGAATTAACAGAAGTATTGTGAAGATATACTGAATGTTATACTTCTATGAATGACAAAGAAAACAATCACACATAAAAAGAAATGCATTCCCTGCATTGTTTAATGCAAGACGCCAGACAAAACACTTCTATTTCAACAGTTCCATAGACTGTTCAAAACATACATCCACAACACTCCTTCTACCACCCATCATGTCTACACAGGCTAAGCAGCAGAAACAGCAGCACTTAGCACACAGTTGTAAGATTCACTCAAAATTCCATTTTTATTTTCAGCATATCAAGCAGTATACAATGGAACTGATCAAAGTAGTTAATTGTCAGGGAAGAATCCCAGGGAGGGTCATTAATTCACTGATACTTTATTATTAATGGCCATTTGTTAGTAGTGTTTTCTCTGCCCTTGAATGCTCTTTCTGAGGCTCAAAATTTACTTGACCTCTCTGAGAAGCCAAGCTTTGCATGTGTATTTTGAAAAGGCATCCATACCCTCTCACAGGATCCACGACAATTGCTCGGGGGTTCACCAGGCCACTGTCAAAAAGGATGCGACGCTGGCGCCCATCCAGTCTAGCCACTTCTATTCTATCAAGTTGAGAGTCAGTCCAGAAGATGTTGCGACCTAGATGATCTAGAGCTATTCCTTCAGGGCTTCCCAGGTCTGCAAAAGAACAGTGAAAAATATTGATAAGAAATATGATGTCTATGAATATCTGCCTCATAAGCATTCTCAACTCTTAACGGAGAAGTTTTGGTGGGTTTTCTTGTTTGTTTGTTTTTTCAGTTTTCTGGTTGTGGGCAACAAAAGTCTCATCAGATGGAAAAGGTTGTTATGTTTTTCTCCAAACCTCCCTTAGCATAAGTTTCCCTCCTTGGGAACACTTCCTTTATATAAGCCTCGGATTACACCTGTATTTCAGATAGAGCACAGATAGCTTGGAGCTTAAAGATACTCATTTATGCTTCATGCTATGCATTATACTGGGCTAACTGTTCTAATGAATGATAAATGTAAGAATAAAACCAGCATACATCCCAAGTCTGCTAAACTTCTTTGAGGAGGAAATGAAAAAGAAAGAAAAAGAAAAAAAGAGTTGATAGCAGAGAAATAAACAGCAGAGATTATGAGAATCTTACTCTACCCTCCTTAGCAAGTCAGGACATAGAATGATTTTATAGCAACTAATATTCCCCCTTCTTCAGTATGGCACATCTTTGAAGGTTGGATTTTTAATACATTTAGCCAAAGCAATACAGAAAGTACGCTCCAAAGTACTAGAGATAATGCTATTAGCTAACTGATGGAATTTAGATCCTGTTCTTTGTTTTCGCACAGCAGTCCTTTTTGGAACGTATTTTAGTACTGTATGTGCACAATTTGTCTTGGGTAGTTGGTTGTTCCAAAAGCAACAGGAAATAACAGATAATATCCTTTCTGCTTTAGCACTGGTAATTTCTAACTCACATGAAAGATGCAGAATAAATATGTAGCTCATCAAGGTTTAATTCAGCCGCTGTGTTAAAGCTGCTTCTACACTTTTCAACGTTCGTATGTTCATTGGAAAGGAGTGTGAATGCTGTGTTGGATGCTGTGTAGCCAAAGCCAGGTACAAACCACCTTTAGAATAATTTCAGTTCCAAAAGTAATAGAATTGCACGTGGTCACTCCCAAACAGGCAGTGATCCTTCATACCAGCCAGCTGTCAAGAAATATTTCAAATGCAGATCGACACATCACCTAAATGTCCTGCAACAAAGGAATGTGGCAAACTAATTTTCAAGTGTATTTACTGACAGCCATTAAACAGTGTGCAACACAAACTTTCTCAGTGAGGAAAAGGCATTAGTGACACACACGTGCTCATGCTGCACTGTCACCAAGCCTGGTACAGTCAAAGGCTCTGCTGCTTGGAAACAGACAGGCTTGTATAGACATACAATTGATATAATTTAACCAATTACAACAAAGAAGGAAGCCCTCCTTCCTGACCTGCCCCCACAGCTGCACAGCTCAGAAAGCCTCCACAGGCAATACAGCTGCAGGAATAGATGGGAACTGGATGGGGCTCCACAATAAAACATGTTTCTGCAGAGCAATTCAACTTGGATCGCAAAAGCTTTAACAACAACAACCAAAAAAAGTGCATTCCACAAAAATACGTGTGAACTGAAGAAAGCAGCTGCAGCCCTCCAGAGGAAAAAGGCAAAGATCAAAACAAAATCATAAATTCTCATGAGCTTTCTAAGAGTGAGGCATTTTCCTATTTCCTGAAATTTTGAAGATTCAGTTTTGAGTACCACAGAGATATTCAGACACTGAATATCCAACCTTAAATTGTTCTGATTCTTTATCAAAGATCCAGTTAACATTTCCATACAGAAAGTAAAGAGAAACATTGCTCAATATCTCTTCAGGAACACCAAACACATCCTATGTGAACAACAAGACAACAGAAATTATGAGATATCTTTACACATATGTTTTTTTTTGTAGCAGATAAAAACACCAGGTTCCCATGTGGCAGTGGTATGTTGTAATCACTTTGAATTACCTAAAATAAACTATTCAATTTAGTTGAAAGCCTTCACAAATATTCCTAAAATATTTTACATACTGCAGGACTTTCAAGGCACACACACAGTTTCATTAGATAGACCAATGAATATCTATACAAAATCTTTAGCAATAGCAATTTCCTTCACTTTTTAAAAGGTACAATCTGAGAAAATCCTTGAAGAGCAGATCCTTCAATAGTAGAGACTGGAAATCCTTTCCCCTTGACACTGTAGTTATACATGCACATGCTTACACTATGTTTTAAGTCTCTCTTAGATTAAAAGCATTAGGATTAAAAGGAAGTTCTACAAATTCCACAGCCATCAAGCTGTACAGAAATAGTTGCTGTAGCAGTTAGGGATGGCTTTAAGTTTTCCCTTAACCCTTCCCAGGATAAAAGCACAATCCAAGCTGCTTCCACATCTCCACTGCCCCTGAGAGTCTAAATAGGATACCTACAAATTGGCTATTCTGAAGGACATACTCCAGGTAGAGCAACACATCCAAAGAAAACCAAAGCAAATTTACTGTAGAGTTTTAAAACTAGTTATCATTTTGCTAAAGTAATTTCCTACATTTCAGTGACAACACCTGGAAAGGATCAAAAGCAAGAACGATCTACTCTATTATCTTGACTTCACAAGTATTCTAGGATCCCAAGGACACAAATAAGTACATAAAAAGTGCCTCCCTCTAGCCTCTTTTGCTGTTTTCTTCCCCCTTCCCCCCACAGCTCCACATCCATTTGGTTTTCTAAACCTGTCCTCCTTAATCTTTTAAGAAAGTTTTTCATATTTCATATTCATTTTTAAATGCCCTAGGTTTTAAAAAACTCAATTCCATCATGAACACCTGCCATTTTCTGCTACTGCTGTTACTTATCTCTTAGTCAGTCAGTAACGAAGTGTTAGTTCAGCAGAGAATCATCACAAACCTATTCGTAAGTCCTTTGCAAAGAACTTCACAAAAGCATTTCAAAAATCCAGCCACACAGTACTTACTGGATCGCCTCTATCTGCACATCCACTGACTGATGAAAACCTTTCATGACTTTCCTACATTAAAAAAAGAACATCCAAACCCTAACCCAAATTGTTTATTGCTTGTTACATCATGCTTACTTACGCTTTTTTCCTTTTTCACATACTTACATCTTGTAGCCAGAGGTACAAGATGAATAAAGTCTATATTTGCAGCTGTCAGAACTCAGTCTACATATATGCTCCAACCTGCTCATTCATTTGGACTTAAAATTAATTTACATATAAGAGAACAGACTTACCACTTATCTCAGCAGTGGAAAGGCAACAAAGTGCTACTGCACAGGAAATAGATCCTTCTTCATTTTAAGTTATCAAGGCTTTGGGGCTATTGTTTACCTAAATAATACTCACTTGTAATGCTGCAGCTGAAGTAACACCTGTGAATTATTCTTATTGAATTTGTGTCTTTAATGCCATTAATAGGAAGTAGGAAGAACTTAGTACTGTTACCTGTTCTGATGATGGTCGTTGGCTCCCCACCATGCAGGTTAGCTCTACTGATTGATGGACCACTGATGTCTGTCCAGTAAACCATCTTGTCCATGCAGTCATAAGCAACTCCAATAATAACTTTGTCCTGTTGATCAGCAAGCAAAATAGATCATGCAGAGAAAAGGATAGTGTGGGAAGTCACTGTAGTGTAGTTTAGATTAATGCTTCCAATTATATGTTCATGCTAATATCTTACTTCATTATTTCTCATCTGCTTTTTTTTTTTCCCTTTCATTCTTTCCCTTTGAGGAAATGTGTTCTGTATGTTCATCAATCCACACACAATGGCTGCATTTCAGCAGAGTTACTTAAAAAGCATCATCTGCCACAAGAAAGTTCTAGCAAACTAAGTTATTTAATAAGTTATCAAAATACTCCACAAATGAATCTTTCTGGTGGAATGAATATTCTCATAGGGAAGGAATTGATTTTTTGGGCAAAGGAAGATAGGTCTGAAGATTTGAGTTTAGACCGTAAACTCCTTCCTCCAAGAAATGAAAGCCAGTTTCAGGGTAAAGTGCTAATGTATCATGGATTCCTGAATCTATATCCTGTGCTGCTTTTGTTACTTAAGACTCTCATTCATTTGACAGAAAATGAAAGATGAACAACTTCTTAGAGAGATGGTCCAAAAACACACACTGGAACAGAGATGTACTTACTACTGAGCCTACATTAATGCTCTAAAGTACTGAATGATATAAATGTCTTCATGATATCACTTTCCAAATACGCAACACATAAAAAAACCCCAACAATGCTAATAGCAGAGACTGAGAGTTAAATTAAAGTTTTAATGAAGAGCTATATGTTATCTTTTGAAAGATCTTTCCTGAAGATAGTCCTAAGCCAGACCAAGTAAATAATAAGACCAGCTGACAGGTTCAGAATTGTGTTTTTATGTCAGCATAATTCCAATTCTACCAATTAAAGTACTTTCTTTAAAGCACTACTGCAGCAGAACTCTGGGCAAGAGAAAAAAGCTAAGTTTCACCCTTATATCACAACACAGTTTGCAGTACTATTTACTGAACTGAATCTGTGCAATTTAGTCTGTATTTCATCTATTCAGCAAATATGATATCTACCATTGCTAACTATTATAAATACTCCCACTCTGGAATGAAAATACAAATTCCATGCTCCAGGCAAAATGAATGTGACAAAACTGGAAGTGGGAAGTGTTTGTGTGTTTCACAGGTGATGGAGAAGAGGTTCTCAACATCAGAGATTCATTTTCAAGGAAAAAAGATTCTCAAGACAGTAGTAAGAAGTGTGGGAAAAATATCTACTCCCCACTGGGCCTGCAGATGAAAAAGGAAACAAGAGAAAAAGAAATCTGTATATCTGTAGCCAAGAAATGACTGAAAACTGACTGAAGAGCAGGAATAGATGAAGAGGTATGACAAAAATTTGAGAGGAGAAAAAAAAGGGCCTTTTTTGATACTTTTCTTGCAGGTCTTCTAGTCTTCTAGATTTTTATACCAATGGAAATGTGAAGTTAGCAGTACTTATACAACGAAGTTTTGGAAGCATATGAGATCACAAATATTAAATTATTGTCTTAGGATCTATTCTTTAAAAGCAAGTAACTTTTTTTCCTATAGCTCAGTTTTGTGTGTGGTTTCTTTTTGTTGTTTTTTTTTTTTTTTTTTGAATAGTCAGGATGAAAACAAAAAAAAAATCGGTGACAAAGTGTTGAGATACCAAAATCTTAATGAAAAGTAAGAACTGAGTTTGGAACTTAAGCTATCAAATGACAAGACAATCAATCACTTTCATCTGCGTTGCAGCTCTTCACAGAAACACTGATTTTTGCAGTACATTACTTACTGGAATATGCAAGAGCGCTTTTGCACCATTTTTCTTCATGTTGTTTCCCTCTAGTGGAACATGTTCAATTTTCCCACTTTGGGCAAAAAGCAAATGTGTTCCTGGAGGCAGCGGTATTGTGTCTGGCCGAACAGAGGGTCCAATACCAACAGGAGGAGCAGCTGTGCTCAGGCCTTGTTGACAGAAAAAGAAACAGATGGCAACAAAATTAGCTTGTGCAGTGTAACAACGTTCCTTGTTACTTACAGAAACAATTACAGCCAGGCTTCTTAGAAGGGAATGGCCCTATAAGTAGACACTAACTCTAATCAGACACAAAAAACTTCTGATTTTCTTCCCTTGGCTGACAGAGAAGAAGCAACTGACATAACAGATCTTTTCATGTTCAGCTCTGTAATTGCTCATTCCTTCATATGTTCAAAAAAGCCTATCTTATTTTACAATTGAAGTCATAAAGATTTTGGAAGGAACATCCTTATTTCCTGAGGCAGCAGCCATTCACCACACATTCAGAGGTTCCCTGAGGGCAGACACTATAGGGGCCCCTCACAGTTTCAAAGCAGGAAAGAAGTCAGAAAACTGTCTTATTCAGAGGCTCACCACAGTTGTCCAGATGTCGTGGCTGAAGGAAAAGCATAAACTGGAGTTGCCAAAGGGCTGTAGCATGAGGCAAACTGTCACTGGGACAAGACAAGCCTGCATTGTTCTAATTCAGTGCTACATCTCAGGGGCCCCATGTCTGGGAGACAGCGTACATCAGAGGAGAGACACCCGAAAGAAACAAGTGCTTCAGTCACTTACATGGTGGTCGAACTCCTGGGCCACTTCTGGTGCCATCAATCTCATTTCCATCCCTATCCACACACCAGCAATATCCAGTGCTGCCATGGCACTGAGTGGGTACGTAATTGCCATGTTCATCACACTGGGGAACGAACTGACCAACTCTTATTTCTCTTTGGAAGAAAGTGCCTCCACTTCCAAGAGCTACTTCTTTCTCATGCTGACATTTGGTCTTTACCACTCCTATGAAGAAAACAGACCAGTGAACGTTCCTGCTTTAATTAAAAACTATGCTCCATTAGTAGTTACCAGACACTGACTACTTACAAAAGACGTATTCTCACTATTGAAAGAACATGATACAAATTTAGAAGGCATCAATACACTTTCAGAGACAGTCTGTCCCACGTAAAAATAACATATTTGCCTTAATTTTACAGCATTTTCAATATATTTTACTGTTTAATTTAAAACAGAACAAGAAGCTCCCTTCCAGCTTTCTACATTGAAAGGTCACAAAAGAGAAGCTGGAAAACATTTTTTCTCCTAGAAGTACATTAGCAAGAACATTCTGT
>VXAB01014050.1:34616-65100 GCA_013399175.1 Odontophorus gujanensis
CGGTTTGCCCCCCCCCCCCCCCAATGTCTACTTGTTTGGCAAATATCCACAGACTTCAAGTTGTGACTAATTAGTCAGACTATACAGTGGATATATTTTTTTTAATGCTAAAAGTCAAGTTTCCCTTCAGAGGGGCAAGAGAAAATCGTGACATAAAGCAGATGCTAAGCTCTCTATACAGCCTAGGAAATGAGACAACTTTTTGCTCTGATATGTATTAGGTTTTTAAAGCTCAGGCATCAAATTTGAGCACTCATTTGATACTTGTGGACTCAAAAAAGGAGCAGTAAGAATAGATTGCCCAGATCCTGCTAAAGCACGTAAGTGGGGCTATACTGAAAGCTGTAATACTACTACACACAGAGAGAAACAAGTAATACACAATGGTTATACATGTTACTACAGAGATTATAGAAGAAAGATGAACTTTCCAGATTATCAAGAGATTCAGGGATAAGTTTCTTCTGGTTTCAATCTTACAAAAGCAGTCTGGACCAAAGAAAAAATCTTCCTTTGCTATAATATGTCATGTAATAAGGAATGTCATCTAGGCCAACATATCCTTCCAGATATGAAACAGCACAGTGAAACTAACAGAATGCAATAAACTTTTTCCCTCTCCACACAAAGAAATCTGTTCCATTTTGACGTTATACCTGAGACCTGAGGGGCTCTCCACAATGGGAGAGAAAGGTCTCTTATTATGGGGGAATATCCTCTTCCCGATTTCTATGGACAGATAGAAATACTTACCACAAACTGTCTGACAAGGAGGTTGAGCACTGCACTTTCATTTATTCCTTCCTCACTTTTACATTGTCTAGTGGGCAGCATTAGCTATGTGTGGTTCAGACTAGACCCAGCCCAGCAGAGTAAGAATTTAATCCCACGTGCCTACAGACTACTGTGGTGTAAAAGTCACACAACTATCAATAATAATAATAATTAAAAAAAACAGTAATGCAAGCAAAAGTTTTGGAAAAGTTTTGTGCACCTGGACACAATTAGAGAAATACAAATGTCTGGAGAACAGTTCAATCCAAACAAATAAAATATTTGGCCTCAACTTTAGCGTGGGTGGTGAAGAGTCTTGAGTCAAGTTACAAAATCAAACTCTGACAGAAAGTCCACATTATCTCAAACTTTGTTTATAGCACTCAACACACTATGCAGGTAAAAGAAATAATTGAAAAAATGAGAAATATTTCAGTCAGTGGAAAAATGTCAATAAGTGGTACTTCTAGCAAGCTACCACATTACCTCAGTTTGGTTTTAAATTTCCTTATTAAGAAATTTCATTTCTTCATTAGGACTCTGGAAGAAGATACATAACCACAGATCATGTCACTTGGAAGAGAAATAGTACACAATAGATGAGAAGGACAAGACCTCATTACTGGGTAAATAGAGCTCATTAAAATCAACATGCTGATTCACATAGTCAAATGAACAGATTCACTTGGAATACGCTATGCACTCTGCCCTTTAAAGACAGAGCCTTATCTTGGAAAACAACAACTAAGAAAAGTTATCAGCGGGTCACTGACTTGGTGCACAGTTACATTTGATTGTGAGCGAGCACCACCCAAGTATAGAGAAGCAATGTTATTGCTTCAAGGAATACTGGGTCTGGCTCTGGCACCCAGAGTTCAAAAGGATAGTGAAAAACTGAATCAGTGTACAGAAGAGAGGAACTGCTGCAGTGCAGAATAGAAATGCACACTGCCCAGGACATGATGTTTGACAGGCCACAGTGCACACTAGTCTATTTCCATGGAACAGTGTATCCTGAGCTAAGTGAATACTCCTCCTCAGAAAAATACATTTCTATTCAACGTTTTCAACACGCTTTTTGTGGTTGTTTTATAAACTGCTATGAGCAGTGCAGAATTTAAAACTCTGGAAAACAACATAAAACTTGAAAAAATGAACTGAAAGCAGCCTGGATACTGCACCAGACAAAAAAGATGCACGTACACATTCCTCACATAAGCAAAGAAATAAACAGAAGTGGGGGAACAAGCAAACGAAAAAACAAACCCATACACAAACATTCAAAGTCTCTTTTGGTCATAAAAGAAAGTTCTTGTAGTTCTCTGCAGATCATTTATGGACTTTTCAGAAAACAATAGAGGCTGGGAAAGCAGGAGGGAACAGGGATGTATGGGACTTCTTCCCTTCTGCCTTGTAAGAGGGATTAAAGACTAATATGCTGTATCACATTTAATCAGTTTGTGACAGCATTCAGAAATTTTCAAAGACCTGACATAACTGCTCAAACAGGTTTTCGTTCACAAGCTAAAGACAGAGAAGTGATAATAAGAATGTGTCCAGTACGTAACCAAAGAGTACTCTTTAATTTCTGATGTACCTCACTTTATTCCCCAAATAACACAGTTATACTAGCACTTCTAACTGCTGTTCTCAGACACTGCCAAAAAAGGAAGAAAAACAAAAAACAAAAAAACAACACACTGCCCTTTGTCCATTCATTTTCCTTTGCAGTCCTTCACTTACAGCACTGCCCTGTGCATTTTTCGTGTGAAACAAATGGTGTACAGAGCACCAGCAAATGGCTCTAACGGTCAGACCCTCAGTCCAAGAACCCAGATTTGTTTCTGTTTAGTAAACAGTGTCTGGGGTCTGCAGGGGTAGAAACACTC
Source organism: Odontophorus gujanensis (assembly GCA_013399175.1). Taxonomy (NCBI): domain Eukaryota; kingdom Metazoa; phylum Chordata; class Aves; order Galliformes; family Odontophoridae; genus Odontophorus; species Odontophorus gujanensis. The sequence goes on from VXAB01014050.1 coordinate 37,280, forward strand.
AGACATCTGGTTTTTTGAAATGGAAAAATGAAGCGTGAGGAAATAATGAAGTACAGACATTCTTAACAGTTGTAAGCAGTGAGACATTCCAGCATCATTAACTCTTTTGTTAACCTACCAGTTTATTCCTACAACATTCAGTTATGTATGACTCAAATCCATGTTATTTGTTAGCGTCTTTGCTTTGAGAGCTGCCATTCAGCAGTGGTAAAACTCAATAGTATGTTCCACATAATAAAAAAGACACCAAACAAGCAAGCAGTTGTACATACTGTTTGGAGAAGCACGTTAAAAAGAATGAAGTATTTGGATGAATGAAACTTTCCATGCTATTAACAGCCAGGACAGACTTCAGTGACTTGACTGAGGGTAATTAGATCAAAACTTTATCAGGTAAAAGGGGAAGAAAGGCTCTCTAATGACCTCTGAATACAATGGATTCTCATCTGGAATCTCCACCCCGAAGTAAGTTGTTTGGTGCTAAAGTAAGCTGAGCTGCTTTTTCCTGAGCTTCAGAAACTTGTTTGAATCCAAATACTGGCAATGATTAACTGTTGGACATACCTAATTTAAAAGTACTAAAGCTTTACCAATAGATGACATTCCAAAGGCAGCTATTGTTCTATTAACTCTCAAAGAAGGGAGGAGTAGCCATGCTTGTCAGCACTGCCATTGCCACAGACCAGAAGGGCAATGCAGATATTCCTACTTCAGTCAGGATTCAGCAATAGCAAGACTTCCCACCTATAAAACTTACATTTCCCTGCTCAGAGAATTTCATGAGCAGAAACAATGCAAGTGTCTCCAAAGCATGTCTTCTACTCCTAGTACAAAACAGCATACAAAAAAAAAAAAACAACAACAAAACAACTGAAGATCAGAGAGACGTATATAGAAATTAACAAAATTTGGCAGATCCCCATCTACTAAAACATTAGACATAAACCAAGGCTGTTACACAAATAATTCACCTAGCCTCAGCCTGCAACACAGACTAACATTCTGAGCTTCAAGCATCCAGAAAGGCCAAAGAGGAACCAGAGGCAGTGGCACTGCTGCAGAAGAGGCATTCTGCATGGTGTCAAGACCTGGTGATGAGGTACCCAACAGCCAAGCTGAACATGGAGACATCTCCATTCAAGCTATGTTTATGCTGAGTATGAAAACAAAATCAAGAAGCATCTAGGATAAGTAGTAAAGATAATATAAAGCTTCTACAAAATAGTACGTTATACTTAGCAGTTGAATAGACACATTAATCTCAGCATGTGAAAAGGTGTTGTCCTTAACAACAGCAACAAATAAGCTATCACATATTCTCAGAAGAAATGAAATACGCCCCCGTAATAAAGCTGATTGAATTGAGCTGATTGAATTCAATTAGCAGTCTGCCAAACCATCCGCTTCAGCTACAAAGCGGAATGTGCCAGACATGAAAGCAGTATTTCTCACTCTGCAACCCCTCTTAAAGAACCAGAAGTTCTAAGGTTTGATTTTGCTTCAAGCTATTCATCAAGTTTCTCCTTTAGAAGTAACAATCCTGTTTTTATCAACAGGGTAATTATATAAATGTTTTAACTCCAGTCAGAAACACCAGGTAGTTCTTCATTAATCTCGCATTAAATTGAAAATACGCATGCAAAGTAAGTTGAAAATAATGCTGAAAGACTGACATAAAAGTGAAAAAAGCTAAAGCTTTGTAATTAAACACAGCCAAACCTCCAACAATTTACCTGTGATAGAAAAGTCTACAAACACTCAATGATTTGACATAAAATTTGCTGTATGCATGATGAAGTCATGCAAATATGAACTAAAACCAGAAATCACCCTGTGATTTTTTTTTTTGCTTTTTCCTGTAAGTGATCCATGATCTTTTTGTTTTGAGGCATTAGTATCCTACCGTACACGAACGTCAGAAACTCAGAATTACGGAAGACAGTGGTAAAAAAGAAATACAGAAGTTCACTAATACAAGTAGTGATTTGGTTCATGCAGACAAGCACTTTAGAGCCATCAGATGAATAAAAAGTCTCAACTTAGTATCATTAAGTATTTCAGACATCATTAAAACACAGTGCAGAAGCTGATTTACAGAGACAGTCTCCCTCCTCAGTCCTACCGCTTTTTGCTTCTCTTCCCTTTGGCCCTGTGCCCTTTTTACTCTTGGCTGCACATTTGCACATTCTGAGTTTCAATCTGTGGTAAGGTGCAGTGTCTTTAGCCCAAGAGCAAGAATCTCAGAAGCCAAAGTGGGTTCAAATGTACAAAGAAGGGAGGCTTTTTAATTTATTTCCTGGACAAACTTATTCAACTTTGAACAAAACATCTAGGTTTGTCATACTTTTGAACTGAAATAACTGTAACAATGCTAGTTTGAGCTTTAATGTTCCTCAATACTTCAAGGCCCAAACCAGACTGCAAGAACAGAAACATGGAAAGAAAGAGCTTTATGCTAACTAGAGAACAAACTGAGTAAACACTGAAACATCTAAGAGCTAATTATAACCAGCAATTAGTCCTTCTGGACTCTGACTATACTTGAAATGTAGGCATCTAGAGCTTGCTGAATACATCAGTACAGATCCTTTGAGTTTCATCCTTCTCTTTTCTCCTGTAATTGTTGCATTTCATTTACATTGCCAACAGTTCCACGTGTTTTATGATATGTGACTACTGTGTAGAGAAAACAAAATTAGTCTGTGGTCAAATAATTACATAAGGCAAATTCAAAAGATAGCATCAGCTTGGAGCTGAGAACTGCTGGGGGTAGACAAACAAAATATAAAACAACATACTGAGCAGAAAAAGCACTAAAAGTCAATACACAAATGTTGGCTCAAGCTTGGTGTAGTTTCAGACCTCAAGGGACATGAGAAAGAACAAAGCCCCCAGTGAGACAAAGTATAATTTTTTCCAGATAAACCTCTATCTTCAAAATCCCAAATCGCATTTCTGCTCTAATTTTCAAAACTATAAAATTTTACCTCCTAACACACACTGGAAACCATCCCCACGATAACCTGCCTTACACTGGCAGCTGAAGGACCCGGGAGTGTTGTAGCAGTAAGCATCTGGATGACAGCGGCCCTGCTGACATTCATCTATATCTGTAAAATAGAAGATCAGTCTTCAATAAATATTCCTCAGGATGGAGGATAGCTTACAAACCAGAGTAAGGAATTCAAGTGCAAACATGGCTTACTACTTTCAGGCTCCTCTTTTAGGTCATATGACTATAATTAAAGACTTTTGGAAGAATACAGAAATGAAAAGAGGATAAAAGCATGCACGTATTTTAGATTCTGTCAGCAAATCTCTCTATCTTGTTATTCTGATGGGTATTGGCGCTGTAAATTCACACAGTATTTTAGAAATGCATGCCCATAAGAAAGGGGAAAGAGGAAAAGACATAATTGCAAGAAGAAAAGTAAGATTTGGCCAGTGAGATTTCTGATTTGTTTAGGTAAAGCTTCTTTCCCACTACACTCCAACTGACATGAAACACAATATAACATTTTTACAGATTCTGAATTCTGAGCACTGTGTGACACCACCTTAGTGATATAAACTATTACACAGTCAACAGTTTCAGCAGGTGTGGATGTGATCCCCTAACTGCAGCTACTGCCATTTGTGCAGCTACATCCTCTCAGTCCCTCTGGAGCACAGATACTGAGGAGTGAACTCAAAAGCAGGGGAGTAAAGAACAAGAGTTTATGACGCACGTCTGCAGAATGTAAGGTATAAATCTTCCTTTTTTAAAATCAGAAGTGACAATAGGACATCCCATTGAACAGCCAAGTTGTGCAATAAAGAGTATGAAAAAATCACAGCAAATGGTAACTACTCACCCTCACAGGCACGCCCATCTCCAGAGAAGCCAGGGAGGCATGTGCAGATGTAGGCAGACCCACCAGTGTACACGCACTGAGCACGCTGAGGGATGTCACAGCCATGTGTGCCCATCTGGCAGTGGTTTATGGCATATTCAACAGCTGCGAGTTAAACACACATGAGAAGAGTGATTTTCCTCCTCAAAGTTTGAAGCTGGTAATACATTTCTAGACAGTACGTCCGTGAAGGCACAGAGAAGAAAAAAGAAAAACTGTGTTTTGTTTTGGGAGCTGGGGCTTTTGTTTTGTTGTTGCCTTTTAAAGCTCTTCCATTACACCGATGTTAAAACTTACTGATGTTTTACAAAGCATCAACTGTCTTCAGCACCTCATAAATGTCTGTTAGCATAGATCAGGGCAGAAAGACTATGACAGCCATACATCCTGACATCTATGTCAGTTTTGTTTATAAAAAGGAGTCCTCAATGAAGAAATATAAGACATCCCATAGAGGCACCTCACACATTGGTTGAGCAGCCAGTTCATTGCACTGGGAATTAAATATCCTGCTACACTAACCTAGGATTGACCCAGGGCTTTCATCACTTGGCAAGAGATGGAAGATGTGACTCACTTAATAGGAGATAAACACATTTGTCAGCTATTGGAGAGATTTTGACCAACTGCAGCAGCTGGGGCCAGTCCTGAAGATTTTCATGATTTTCTCAGTGGTGACAGTAATGACTATAAAGGCACTGCTTTACACACAATATATTTTAGGTAATTGCTGGAGCTTTGCCTGTGCTTACCCGTTACGTCAGGGAAGAGGAAAGGAAACCATTATATTTGAAAAAGAAAGAAGCAAAACAACACAAAAATGTCAGGGCAAGAAAAATGCGGGTTTGCAGTGAACATCCATTGTGGCTTTCTTTATGCAATTCCTTCCTGAGAGCTGACAGGGGACCAGGACCAGACTCCACAATGCTCCTTTCATCACAGTACGTAGATGGAAACTACCACAGTATCAGCAGGGAAAAAAACCAAATCTGCCATCATAGCCAGATCTGAAAACAGACATTATCTTCACTTTTCTGGAGGAGACGATGTCACTGTTAGAATCATTCTTATCTGTTCTGCTTCATAGAGTAGGATTTAGATTACAAAATAACCTATTCAGAACAGCATTAGCTTTAAAGCTGGAATTCGTAGGGAGCTTCAAAGTCCTCCTGCCCCTCAGTCTACAAATAGGAAAACTGGATTCATTTACAGTTCTCTTCTTAACACAGTAAGTAACACAGCTGGTATGAAAAAACTGCAGTTCCACAGCAAGCCACATAAACACAAAGAAGGGTGCTGTTGCCCTGTCTCAGGCTCAAGTTGTTCAGGGGTCATAAACTGACAAAGGAATAAGGCATTTATTTTCATTCTATTGGAAACCTCTAAGTTTCTTTTTCATTGAAGAAAAGGATCACACCAAAGTCCTTCCAGTTGGGTAAGGAATAACTTGGCACTCTTATTTCATGACTTTTAATTCTACTTCTATGTGAAATCTGCAACTAAGTCATGGTATAGAAAAGACAGAAGCATCCAGTAAACATTCCCATTTTATATTCAAAACAATTCTGAATGGGAAATTTTTATGAGACAGAAGCAAAGTGATTCAGGGACCTTCTTCAGTTACCTAACAGATGGTAATCATCTAACTGCAGCACAAACTCCTAAATTCAACTCGAGTTAGAAGCCAGCATGACCCTAGAAGCCGTCCTGTTTCTGTGAGATGGATTACATCCTGAAAGTCAGTGGGTACTGCTTTTAAGTGTGAAACTCACCAACACAAGTCCTCCCATCTGCTCCAAACTGGTATCCCTCAACACATTCACATCGGTACGTTCCCGGTTGGTTATTGCAAACTGCATTGCTGCCACATAGACCCAGCTGCTCTGAACATTCATCAATATCTAGAATATTAAATAAATATTCCTGCTATTATAAAGATGCATTTAAAATGGATGCCAGAAAAACAGAAAACATGCAAATGTTAAATAATAGCAGGCTTGTGTATTTAATCCACATCTTGGCTAGACTACGCCTCTTAGAAGTAATTAGCAACTGGAAAATAAGTTTTCAGTTAACTGTAACCTCAGCTAATCTGCATGAAAACAAACAAAAAGCCACTGGAGAGGTTTTATAGAGGAGTGGGCCAGGAAACCAGCCTCTGAAGAAGAAGATGCAGGATATAAGGTGACCAGAAGTAGTGATTACTACTCGGTAAGCAGGAACTTCAGGAAAGTCTTCTCCTTTGGTCATCCACATATCAAAGTCTAACATTAAAAAGAACTTGGAGGTTATTCTTTAGCACAGTAGGTGATAAATACATGGAATTCATACGTATTATTATGTTAAAATCCGGAGCAAAGTAACTTTTAAATTTTATTCTAAAACACATTTTAGATCATATATACAGTAATTGTTTTGTATGCAAAAAGCTTTTAATTCCAAATCTCACTGTCTACTAATAAATATAAACACACGTAAGAGGTAGAGCAAGTTCAGAAGCTAAAGTGAACGAAAATTTTATTAAACTGCAACAAAACAGTCACTATCCATAATTCAGTTAAACTGCAGAGATTTTCCTTCACTACTTTTTGCTGCAAGGCGTGTACTGCATGCCTGAAAAAATCAAATTTTGGAAGCCTCTAGCAAGAAGAAGGCTTCCATGAAGTCTATGACCTGGAGCATGCAGGAGAGACTAAAGTATGAAAAGAAGGAAACTTCATACTGTAAAGCTTATGGTTTATTGTAGGTTTATTTTAGGTTCTGATTTGTACACCTAGCAATGCACTTCCTTGCCAGGAAGACAATGAAATAAAGACAAGGAGCTTTCACTACTTGGGCAGCTCTTACAAGCATCTAAAATTCCTGTCAAGTACTACAAAGAAAAGATCTTCAACAACAGAAATACCGTGCAGTGCTGGGAACAAAAACTTCTCTGAAGAGCAAGACAAAGTATTTGGACACTTGGTCTAAGAGACTTGAGCAACAGGGATTCTCAAAGCATATTCTAAAAAAGATTATTTCATTGGGTTCCCATATCCATGCCCTGTGTACATTCCTCATTGCCTTTAAGAACTTATAACTTAGTTGACTCGTTTTAACCAGAATTTGCAGAATGTTGCATTTCTTACAGCTAAGTCCCCACAAGTCTTAAGAAAAAGAGGAACTGTGTAGGAAAGATGCTTTGTAAGTTAGCATATCCAAATGTGACTCTTCAAGACAATCAAACTTAATTACTGCGATTAATCACATATATTAGCTATCGCAACATCCCTCTAACCTACCATTCCTCAAACCAGCTTCTTAGGACAGTTCATTTAGATCCTTCAGAATGACAGTCAATACATTCTGACCAAACCAAATCATACATTTACTAAAGAAAGACTTATGATACCATAACAAATGTTTCCATCTCCACGGAATCCAATCGAACATTCGCAGGAGAAACGATTCCCAGATCCTGCACGACACACTGCGTTGGTGTCACAGTTATGGGTACCAGTGTAGCAAGGATTCCGGCTAATATCAGCAGAACCATCTGACAAGAAAGACCACATTCAGCCATGGCAACCCAAGTAATAAAACTCAGATAAAGTGCAGAAGGAGATCACTTTTAGCATGAACGAAACAAGCAAAAATTATTGCATCAGGAAGAAGGGGACTTATAGGTGATATGCAGGACATCAAGCTCAAATGACAGTACCACCTGTATGTTTTGTAACTTTGGCAAAAGACCACTAAAATCTAAAAAAATAAAAATAAAAAATCACAAAAACTCAGTAAAAAGAAAAAATAACAAAGATAATGCATCTTCCTGATACTAACCTAGACCTAAAACATGATTCTTAACAGCATGTTTTGCTCATTTTAATTTTTGGAACAAACAGAAGTGAGTATAGTCCCTCCTGTACTTACCTGTTACGCATTTTCAAATTGCTCTTTTGTTTTTATTCTGATTTCAGTGAACACAGACAAACTTGGAATATTCCCCTAGAAAATACACTTCAGAGGCTTCCTACCTTACAAGCATTGTGCCATGTATCAAGAAAAACTACAGAATCTAGCTTTTTCAAAGGTAGATTTTTTCCCCCTTTTGCTCTTTGCTCTGACAATACACAAAACAATTGCTAATAGAGGAACTAGGTATCAAATGTAGAAAAATGGCACACTCTCTGCATCTAAGCAGCAATATATTCAAGCTAGTATGTTGAGAGTATTTCATGAAATTAGACACAAACTCCACTGGACTTCAAGAAGAGTTAAATACTCCTCCCAAGTAAAGACACCAACTTCAATAGTCCCATTTCTCAAGTGATGGATCCAGATCTGCTGATAAACATAACTAATTAATAAATATTCAGCTAATGCAAGCTAAAAGAATACAGAAACATACCTGTAATAACAGTAGCAAAAAAGGAATACTTAGAATTCATACATACCACTGATGGGGCCAATGGAATTGCTCATAGCATAACGCAGAATTTGCTCATCTCTGTTATACAGGACAAATATGCTGTCCACTGTGAGCTGCTGAGTAGCAGAAGCAGCATGGAGAGATTCATCATGAATGCATTCATCAAAGGAGATGGTCTGTCGCCACTGATAGGCACCGGTGTACGTGGAGGCAACCCCATCCCTTTCTGGCTCTGTCACTGTGTACTCTCTGGTGGATGATGAAGTGATCACTGCAATATGGCAACACACTCTGATCAGAACAGAAAGCAAAAATCTCTGCCCACTGCTATGTGGATCCATTTGGATGCAAAAGAACAGGCACTTGATTAGACTTGTTCTGTTCTCAGCACAGTCGTAAGGAACAGGACACATGATTTATCTTGACATAATTTAAAAATTCAGCTTAGCTTTATGGGTTGCCATGTAATGAAAGGAAAATTTAACTCAGGAAACTTACAAGTTCCTTTAGATAAATCTGCCCAAACAACTCCTCCAAATCTCTGAAGTTGTTCAGTGCAGAGTCTTCCTGCTGCTTCTACCATCTCTCAGCTCATAAGTTCATAAGCTCAGGCAAAGCAGCAAGAGCGGCTTGGTACCAAATACCAAAGTCAATATCAGCAGATATAATGCCGTGATGGTGCAACTACACCACTTGAAGCTACCTGTAGCAACCAAAGGGTACCCCTGGAACAAAATGCTCTCTCTCTAGTATCTAGATGCACTTGATTACACCACTTGCTGCTTCCTCTCTATTGCTTCTTGATGGCTGGGCTGGGTGGTCAGCAGGAACACTACAACATCACTTTGTTTTTGCTGGGTTGAGTCATGCATCCTATTATCCAGGAAGAAGAAAGTAAAGAGAGGAATACCCCACAGTAAGCGTCAAAATGAAGAACTACTCTTACCACATCTCTGAGAGAAGGAAGAGAAGTACTGAAGAAACAATGAATGACACTGATAAGGGAATTAAGAGCCTCCTAATCTTGTAGAAAGTTGTTTAAATTCAGCTCAAATAATACTGACAAATGCTTGTTACTGACAGAAGGCATGGCCGCTGAGGTGTAGCTTACACAACACATACTGGTAAATAACTAATTGGTTTGCATGGTCTCACTGAACAAGACTAAAGCCCATTTAGTGGCATTACTACAAACAGGTATATCCCAGTTCAGCTCCCACTGGAGAACTATGGACTCCACAAAAAGCTTTGCAGTGTGTATGACTACCACGAACAGTGTAAAAAAATAAGATCAATAAAAGAGGACAGCTAACATCAGCTCAATATTAAACTCACATTTTTTTCAATAAAAAGTTTAGAAATATTTGCATTGTTCTACTCAAAATCCACCTTCTTCTGGAACCCATTCCTAAGAGTCAAAATTATATAAATTGAGGATCACAAGCACATCCTTTAAGAAGCTAATAGAATCATGCTTTTCAGATTATCTTTCTCTCCACTCTGAGAATTGTGCACTTACATATCAATTCCTTCTTAGGAAATCTTACCAGAACTAGAGGTATGATAGAGTTCAGTGTAAGGTTCAATATGGACTGATGCACCAGGGGGGACTTCGGGTATTCTGCCTTCCATTTCTGTGCTGATGGTAAGGTGACCATGCTCATCAATTCCACTGAATTTCTGCTTTATAACCAGTTTCTCATTGTTGCCAAGAAAAGTGACTTCAGTTTGCCGTGTAAACTCCCCACCTAAAGCAACAGCATTAGTTAAACCTCTTAACAGTGGTTTCTGAATCCTTCTACTCACCACAACCACTTCTACAAGGTAAAATTAAAACAATTATTTTCTGCAAGCAAGCTTTGATGTAACACAATTGTTAATATTCTGGATCCCTACAGAAATAGTTTCCAAAGACTTATTAATAATGTCACGAGGAAATTCTCTCTTCTTAAACACTGAATATGCTAAGCTGTGAGTAATCCTGAAGAAGCACCTAAAATAAAGAAATACATTCAGAAAAGTTAAAAATATTCAGCATTTCCCTCTTAGTAAAAAAGAAAAAAAGCAACTGAGCTGTATGTTTTAGAGAATATGTCTATTCAGAATACAGTCAGTTAAAAACAAAAAAGTAAAATCCCCTACATCTGTTTCTAAATCAAAACCAGGTGAAATGTATGCTGTAAATTCTGGAAAAAGCTTCAAACACACACACACACAGAATATATTAAACTCCCCAAACAATAAGCTATATTCAAGTAGATTCATAGCATAAGGCTGTAAAGGATAAAATTTAAAAAAGAAACACATGTTCTTTTAGGACAGATTGAACCTACAGCTTGAATTATAGTGCACAGACAAGCAGATAATGCCCTGGACAGGTTTTTAAAGCTATATTTGTGAACTAAGGCTTCCTTCAAATAAGTTAGCAGGATCATTTGCATTTCATACAACATTTTCTTTTACAAAGTATATCAGGCCTTTGAGAGTGCCAATGAAACAAAGCACAAGTCTGACCTATCAGAAAATTCACACGTTAGATGCCTCATAGACGTAGAGGTAGGATTTTTTTCAGTCGCTCTGTACACTTTATAGCCAAAATTTAGGTATGTTTTAATAATCTCTTGTATGGGAATGGGACAATCCATTCTTCTCTAAGAAATTTACGTGCTTGTGCAGAAACTGTAAAATAAAAAGCCCAATATCTAAACAAGAAAAATAGTAAGAAGTTTGATAAAAAAGCAATCTATTTTCAACTAAGAATAAATAGATTTTTTGTCATATATTGCTTCTACATATACATTTTTTATCTCAAGACAAGGGAAAGTACAGCACAGTTTTTAAACATAATTTTAAATAAAGTTACCAGTAATGCTGAATCCATTTTTATATCCTTGCTGCTCCACAGCAAACATCCACCCTATTATACCTCCAATAGAGGCAAGAGGCAGTAAAGAATAGCCCAAAGCTTCTGGGATTGTGCTGATAGCAGTATAGGCACGTCCGTGGTTCATCACAACGTATGAGTGGAGATCGGTGTTCTCAAACGTAACTGGAATGGGGTTATTTCCTACAAAGATTCGCCCTTTCACTTTCCCATTGACTCTCTGAGGAGAACCTGAGAAATCAGTGCAATGCATCAGTTTGGTTACATGTGTACTGTTATCAGTAAGAGGCCAAAATTGCCTCAAGAAATGCCCTTTATTCTCATCAACAATTTTTCCTCCGAAGACAACTCCATTAACAAATCATGCTGTTACAGTATCTCTGACAGGAACAAGATCACACTTCATTTCTATACCTATTGAATGTAGATTTGCTCATTCCATGCCAGAAGTCTAACACCACTAGGTGCTCAGCGCAATCAGACCACTAGCCTTCAAAGAAAACTTGTTCTAAGACTGACAGCGTTTTACAGAAGTAATTACTGTGGTTTACTAATTTTTTTTCTGTATATAACTTCCTAAATGCATTCAAATTCAAGTTGCACTACTTTCAATCCTTCTTTTATTTCTCTGAAAAGCTCAGTTTTATGAACTGAAAGTTGCATAGTAGGTTTTGCTTCCCTTCTCTATGCAACGCAAAGTTTGCAGTCAGCTAGTTCAGCCATTGAAATGCATCTATACTCTGAGTCAAGTCACTACAAGGATTACAAGTGTATACATAAGAAATTCCTTTATGGATCTTACACAGGAACAAAGTTTAAATGGGTATGCAACAAAAATCCAGCAGATTAGCCCTTTAGTAAAGAAGCTTAAGAGTCAGACAAAGAGGAGCCATGCTCTTTACTTTTATGATCAGAATTAATTTGTTCATCCCCTTCAGACAGCCCATTTCTAAAGTGGGGACCATATCAGATTATAAAACACTGGAAGTTCACAACTAATTCTAACAATAACAATGGCTTCTATACTATCTATTAACTGAAATAATGTAAAGAATAACTTTTTTTCCCCTAGAAAGTTGCATTATTCATATAGTTGGTTACTTAAAATAGTTTGCTTCATTTAGAAAACAAAGCCACCATCTTAGAAAACACAGCTCACTTAAAATACCTTTCAAAACATCTCCAGTGATAACTCTTTCAAAAAACATGTAACCACATCTTATTTTGACTACTGAAAATAGGTTGCCTTATTCAAGAACACCACGTGTAATAGCTGCATATACACCCAACGTTCAGAAAAGTTACCTTCTGCTACACATTGTCTGCCATTTCCTTTGTATCCAGCAATACAACTGCAACAAAATCCATTTGGGTAATCCTTGCAAATAGCATGAACGGAGCATTGGTGGCGATTGTTAGCACAGGTCTGTTGGACGTCTGTGTGGTAGCGGAACACTGCAGAAATACCAGACACTTGTACTAGATACTTATTATATTAATACAGAGCACTTCAATTGTTTTGATGAAACTAAACACACAATCGTTTTAAGCTACGCTTGCTTCCAAAACACAGCAAAAAGGAGCCTTCCAACCTCGGGACAAAGAACATCAGTAAAGTACCCAGAAACATGCACCAAACAGATGGCAATCGTAGTTAGCTCAACATATTATTTCATGGAAACCAATAATTTCAAGAAACAATATCTGGGTAGTCAGTCACACTGTTCTGAATTTTCTATAAACATTTTATCGCAAGTTAGAATTGCTAATTGCACCCTTGTAAAAGTCGAGGCCATGAAGCCATACCCCAGCCAATGATTTGTACAGCAATCACTATTCTTAGCCTTTATTAAATCATCTGTAAATCTTAACTCATGTCAGTGAAAGGAAAAAAGCCACGTTTCAGTAAAAATGATCATACTGCCACTTATTGCAGATATTAAAGTTCAGATCATAACTTTAACAACAGTCTTGGACAAAAGACATGGAAAATTCAGTTCTCACTAAGAACATGTCAACTTCAGGAACATCACCATCACTATGGGAAGCTTTCCTTAGTAGAAATTCAGGTTCCACAGGCACTGTGAACCCACCCTCCTGCAAGTTGGATTGCAAGACTACTTTATAAGAATGGTAGGATGGGCCTGAGGTGACATTCAAGCTAACTGCCCCAATGAATAACACAAAGTTATTAAATGCACCCAGAATCTCACATTTGAAAATCTGAATCTTTTTGCTGCCTGTACTAAAACAATCCAGGCTTTACAAAAGATCTTACCTATGCCGGTTTCATCAAATTCTTCCACATCTATGACCTGGGGTTCCTGTGGGGGGAAGTGTTGGGCTGGGAACTGGTGCGGTGGAGCTTTTGCTGTTGGGAAATCTCGATGACGATAAAAAGATTCAGTCGAAGGCGTTCCTGTTACTTCTTGATATGAAGTTATGAAGTCTTCCACAGCTAACTGAGGAACACTGTAGGTAACGTGCTGGTCCTCTTCTGTACTGTCCGTGCTACTGGTGATGTACTGCGGTCTTATTTCAGTGGAGCCATAGTCTGACATGAATGGTTTTGAAGTCAACTCCTGGTCTTCCTCACTGGGCTCTAGGCTCGCCAGAACACTGCTGACTTTGGCAGGCACAATACTGTCAGATGAGCTACCAATCTCGAACACCCAGACACCTTGTCTCCCAGCATTGCTGCTTCTATCAAAGAAAGCACATGCTAAGTTAAAATGGCCAAGTTGATGTTTTGTGGTATTTCTATCCCACACGAAATGTTATACTTCACTTAGAAATATCAGAACAAACTTTGGATTACCTCATCTACATAGCACCATGCAAGTACAGTTTATTCAGCTATAAAACACCACTGATAGTTTGGACAGCATTTTTTTTCCACAGAGGTGGAAACAGAAGGAGATATTTGAGTCACAAAAATCTTGTTGACACCTGTGAGAACTTTTTAACCCACTCCCTTTCCTTCTTGCTCACTTTTTTTTGTTTGTTTCTTTCCTCACAAAAAAAAGTGCGTATGACATGGTAATAAGAGTTAAAACCTGAAGTGGTCCAATTTTGTAAGGTCCATTTTTAGCAGCTCCTACCAGTGATAACAGAGCTACTGAGTTCTGACAAATTGCATCAAAGTCCTCATATTATTCAAGAGGATGAGTATCAGTAGCAGACAGCGATTTCTTACACAATAGCTAATGGAATCTTACTATTTCCTTCTGATTCATGATACAGTTCAGAAAAACATGCAATTCCTTGATGTTTTCTTGATAAATTAAAAAACAAAAAAGCGTACTTGTGCAAGTTTCTAATGCTGTCTTCATCATTAGCAATGACATTGTAGGATCCTGGATTTTCCCAAAAGTAGTAGTTTGTGGAGGCTTGACTAAAGCCAACCATTGCAGGAATCTTTCCATCATCGTTCTTTGAGTATGTACTATAGAACTGCAAACCATCTTCTGGATAAAGGAAAATAGCATAGGAACTGGAGTCAGAAGAGGCTAGAACAGCCTGGAATGTGTTCCTCTGTGGAAAAAAAATAAAATCCACTTACTCATGGAAAAATACTCGAGACAGACAATAAAATAACATTTTTAAACACAAAGACAACATTTGGATTTCCGTAACGCATAATGAATGCATCATGTACTTTACAAGGGGAAAAATATATATATTATCCAAGTTTATGTTCTGCTGAAGCAGTTTCACAGTTAGCACACATAAACATTAAGCAGAAAGCATTACCAAATGTATGTTAAATCCCTCAGGAAGCAGTCATGGAGGCTGCCTACAACATAACACTTCTAAGCTCAGTTACATGCATTTCATGCTGTATTGTCTTCTTAAAATTAAAAAAAAAAAAAAAATCTTTGCTAAACTAAACTAACTAAGAAGATGTAGAAAATCAACATGAATGTATTGGTAAATAGAATATTGAAAAAAAATTCAACTTTCACAACTTTCATGTTGCTGCAATTGTCTTTTGCTGTCTGAGAGCTCCCATATACTGTGGGTACCACCAAGAGTGTACCTCAGACATCAGCTATTCATTGCTACAACAGTGCAGAGTCATTACTGCAAAAAACAATGGTTGCGTCAAGTTAGGTGCAAGAAATTAATCTTTAACAAAACAAGATTTGCTAAGTTGTGGTACTGTTCTCAGCTTCATCCATTGTGAGCTCTCATTAATGTTCACCTTTTCTTCCGAAGTAAAATCTTCTCCAGGTCCCTGGTAGGGAGCCACAAGCTTCCAGGTGACAATAACAACAGCGCTGGGATCAAAAGCAGCCTCGGGAAAACCCCCTTTGATATAGTCTGATGCAAGTTGTAAGACATCTGAAGATGTATCTTCTCTGTAATAAACACTTCCACGTCCATCTGTTGTATCCAGATCAGCCATAAAAGGAGCAATAGCCCCAAAACTGACTGGGAACTGACCAAGATATTTTTCTTCATTCTTAGGTTCATTCACTGCAATAATCCCATTTGTGGCAACCTAATTAAAAAAAAAAAAAGTTACTGTAAGATAAGTACTGCTTATAATGGTTGTCTCCCACACCTGTGAGCTCCAGATAACAACACTTTTCACAGCATTTGAAAATGAAATTGAGTATGAAGTTAGTCTCATGCTTGTAAAGCAATTCTGTGTTTCTGTTTTGTGCACCTTTTCGGGAATCTTGGGATTTCAGTTGCCTCAAAACCAGAGGTCTGCTTTACAGACTGACCAACATTTTCCCTCTAGAAGAAAGATTTTAACTATTTATATCCCAGATACATATTGATTCTTCCAAGACATATACATTCATCACAATTTCCCAATTTGACAAGTCTTTCTCAGACCAGGACCCAGCATAGCCCCTTTGTGAGCCTGTCAGGAATGATGTGCAGACTCCTTCTGGTGGCCAAAAGTTTATCTCTCTTCTAGCCATTACTCTTGTAGAGTATTCTTACAACTGCGTGACTGAGGAAAGGAAAGGTGAAGCAAATTTCTAAGAGATACTTTTTTTGGTTAAGCAGTGGTTCTTCTCTGTAGCAGACATGGGACATCCTGCAAATTCCCTTACAGCAGACTACCCTGCTACCATACTGTGGAGGACTGTTTCTTATGTGGAAGACAAAACAAAACAGAACCCTAAATGGCATTAAATAAAAGTGGAACTCTTGGTCTGATGATACAGACCTACTAGCAGGGCAGGTCATACCATCTGTGTTCAGCCAGGCACTTACAGCTCCATGGCTGATGCCACAAATGCAGACAGCTCACCAAGGGGCAGAAGTCCCAAAGCCACCATCACAAGCTATGAAACTGAAACAGCCACCTCCTGCAGATTTATCTCACTACATCTCCCCGAAGAATAAGCCACCAATAGACCTTCTCACACATTTAAGACATTTATAACACTAAAAGGTCTTTATGAATACTTAGAAGGGCATGTGAATACCTACAGAGGTTTGGGCAGCAAGCCCAGCAGCCTGTACCTGACTGTACCTGTTGGCTTTCTAGTTCAGAAGAATAAGAGAGGCTCCCAGATGCACTTCTCCAGTCAACCTCCATTCACACACAGCTGAAGGGATTCCCTGTGCCTTGACTCATCCTCAGTGGGTCTCCTTCAAGTATTTGTTAAGTCTTTCCTTCTACATATCTAAACATTGTGCTTTCACAAAATCCTTTAAAAAGGAATTCTGCAGATCCATGACTCATACCCTGACGTCTCTCCTATTCTGTTTGTTTTCAGTCTGGTTCCCTGCTTCCTTTCATGGTCCCTAATTCTTATACTGAGATATATGGTCACATCTGACCCAGCTTCTGGGCTATGTAATTTCTCCTTTAGATGAAGACCACTAGGCTAATCCGCTTGCTAAGACGTTACAGCAAGGAGATGCACTCCATCTTCAAAGTCAGAATTTAGAACAAAAGTTTTCTTCTTTCTTCTTGCATATGCTTTCTGCACGCCAGCACACCTACTCCTACTCCTCTGAGAGAAGACTTCTGTTTGAAATATTTCATACAAACTCCTTGTTCTCCATCACATTTGGTGTGTGCAGACCAAATCCGCATGGTCCCTCATCTACAGAGACATCTAAAGTAACATTATGAGAAAACACAACCAGGACTAGTTAGTATCACTGAAGAAAATACAGACCCTAAGAAATGACCTAATGTTTGGTCTTCTTCTTTTCATCCTTTAGGGATACACTTCTGACTATTTATTTCCTATTGAGCTAAAAACTGGAATGTAACAAGTAATTTAATAAAGGGGATACAAAAATACCAGCCATTCTCATTTTGTGTTTATACTTTATAAACAAGAGATGGTTCCGTTCTAAACATTAAGGGGAGTGTTTGGTTGCTAGTACTCTATCACCAAGAAAACATTTGCAAGCTATTAAATGAAAATAAATGCACTGGCTGAGTACTTTGTGAAGAGATTTAAATGTAGGGAAAGAACATTCATCATTACAAAAAAAAAAAAAGTTACTAGTCTTTGCATTTAACAGTACATGTATCAAATTGCATAACTTCATTACTTTGAAGTTCACACTGATATGCCAAAGCACAAACCTCAAAATACAGAGAGGTAATTCAGAGTAAGCAGTGGGTCTTATTAAAGCATGACTGCAACCTGCCTTGGCAGGGTGCACTGGGTGATCCCCAGAGGTTTCCTCCAACCCCTGTGTTCTGCCATTCTCCCATCATTCCCATCAATAGGAAAAGGGGAAAAAAGGCACCAGGTGGGCGTTGTCTAAAGGCCAGCTGTAGAGTACGTCTTCCCTTTTAGGGTATAATTCTGTTTAAATGGACAGGAACTAACACAGATTTATTTTTAGCATGTTAAACTTCTGGATTACACACATAGCTGACATACGTTCATGGTCTGTAAAAGAACAAATCACACACACTCTATTACAGTCCTATCTTGAGAAATTAAGTGAGGAGAAGGAGGCAAGAAGTAACAAAGTACTTCTACTGTAAGAAAAAGCTGGTAACAAAACCGTTTCAGACAAATGACATTTTTTCCCTGTCCAGTTAGGAGGCTTTTTAAGGACGTGAACATTTCTGAGGAAATAAATAAATAAATGAATAGCTCAGTAACCGAATTTGTTTGTATAAAGAAGTGTCAGTAGATTTAAATCAGTAAAACATTCAATCTAAAACACGACTAACTATTAACTTAAGCAGCTCAAAAATTAACAATGAACAAATTGCCCCAAGCTCGACTTAATGGACTCTGATTCTTCCCTAAAAAGAAATCACCTCCAGTCCTTCAGCTTTTCCACAGCTGTGAGCGCCACTGTGAACTGGAAAAGTCTGAACAAAAGTATGTTATCAAAACAAAAAGGTCAGAATGGGCTAGTGATAGCATTCAGCATTATGAGCTTGCATAGAAAAGCACCTGCTTTTCTCTGAAAATATCTTCTGAAGATTAGAGTATGCAAAAGTCTAGTATTTCAATTTATGTTAAATAAAAGTTCTCTCAGCCTGCTTTGAAAAGAGAGCTTTTGTTGCTGGGGGTTTTATGACTTGTTGATAACAAACAATCGTTCCTCAGAGGTCTTTGCCTTTTTATCAGCACGTAGAGGCAACTCAGTTGGGCTCCCCAGCTGCTGGGAAAACAGGGAGAATCCCATGATCCATAACCATTTTCAAAATCTGATGAAAAACATCTTTCATATAGTGAATATATGTATTTTATGCTGTGTTTTAATTCATAAACTTGGTAATACTCACTATCTGCTGGAAATCCTTGAGAAAATTCTGTTTACTGAATAGCATCATAATGCTCAGTAAGCACTCACTGTCATCATACAACAGANTTGAGAAATTAAGTGAGGAGAAGGAGGCAAGAAGTAACAAAGTACTTCTACTGTAAGAAAAAGCTGGTAACAAAACCGTTTCAGACAAATGACATTTTTTCCCTGTCCAGTTAGGAGGCTTTTTAAGGACGTGAACATTTCTGAGGAAATAAATAAATAAATGAATAGCTCAGTAACCGAATTTGTTTGTATAAAGAAGTGTCAGTAGATTTAAATCAGTAAAACATTCAATCTAAAACACGACTAACTATTAACTTAAGCAGCTCAAAAATTAACAATGAACAAATTGCCCCAAGCTCGACTTAATGGACTCTGATTCTTCCCTAAAAAGAAATCACCTCCAGTCCTTCAGCTTTTCCACAGCTGTGAGCGCCACTGTGAACTGGAAAAGTCTGAACAAAAGTATGTTATCAAAACAAAAAGGTCAGAATGGGCTAGTGATAGCATTCAGCATTATGAGCTTGCATAGAAAAGCACCTGCTTTTCTCTGAAAATATCTTCTGAAGATTAGAGTATGCAAAAGTCTAGTATTTCAATTTATGTTAAATAAAAGTTCTCTCAGCCTGCTTTGAAAAGAGAGCTTTTGTTGCTGGGGGTTTTATGACTTGTTGATAACAAACAATCGTTCCTCAGAGGTCTTTGCCTTTTTATCAGCACGTAGAGGCAACTCAGTTGGGCTCCCCAGCTGCTGGGAAAACAGGGAGAATCCCATGATCCATAACCATTTTCAAAATCTGATGAAAAACATCTTTCATATAGTGAATATATGTATTTTATGCTGTGTTTTAATTCATAAACTTGGTAATACTCACTATCTGCTGGAAATCCTTGAGAAAATTCTGTTTACTGAATAGCATCATAATGCTCAGTAAGCACTCACTGTCATCATACAACAGAACTGTACACTGTGGGGATGCATTTAAGGCTGCTCAGTGCATTTCATGACATACAGACTCCTCTCTCCACCCGCATAGGTTCTGTACTGTGCTTTCACTGTGCAATGTTTGTGACAGACTAAAAATGCGATAAAAGCCTCCTGATACCATATACAGACTGATACTAAAACACCACTGCTGATCAGATCTGGCCTGACAGATGCCCATCCTTAGCAATCACGCTGAAAAGGCCCTAAAGCTGATTCTGGAATGGTCTCTGCACTCACATTGTCCCTGACAAAACCCCAGGGCTGATACCAAGATCGTTAAGCCGAGGAAAACCGGTGGTGTTACCAATGCACTGCTCTGAGAGCTCTGTCCTCTCTCTGCCACTTATCTGATACATCACTGTTATCTTTACTTCTCAGTGCCTGACACGCCTGTCACTCTGTGATCTTCCAAGAACACATCTTGTGCCTCAGAAAGCACATTTTCACGTGAGCTAGCTAATCAGTGACCCAGCTAAGAGCATGGGAGGCAAGGCCATGAACTCGGGGGTTAACTGGAGCCCGGACACCCCACAGGACAGTCCAAAACCTTCATCTTCACCTCCAGCCTCGGGTCACAGCACCCACTTTCCACACAGGCACAACTCGAGTCCCTCTACCTTTCGGCACAGACTCGAGTACGTGGGAACTACACCCAATCTTGAATGGTCGCGGCCACGTGGAGGTCTCACACGCCGCAAGCACAGGAACGAAAAAGTGCCAAGTTTCCCAAGCACACCCCATGAAGACCGGTCCCAGCCGTGAGACTCGCGCTACCGCAGCCGACCCTTCCAACCCCTCCCGAGCCCCACGCACACCACGGCGCGGGCACGCGGCGGGATCGGCCCGCAGCCCCCGGACCGCCGCTCTGCGCGCACCGCACGGGACGCCGCAGCCAACACCCCCCGCCCGCACTCACGTAGAGGGAGCGGACGGCGGCGCCGTAGAAGCGCAGCGCGGTACTCAGCTCCAGCGCCGCCGAGTGCGCGTCGTCCCCGGGCTCCAGCGCCGCATCGCCGCGCTCGGCTCCGTGCGGCAGCAGCAGCTCGGCGGGCAGTGCCAGTGGCAGAGCCAATGCCAGCAGCGCGCACGGCCGACAACCCGACCCACCACCCATACTGACGACTCCCGGCACAGCGGTGGGCCACCGCCGCTATAAATGCGGACAGGGGGCGGGCCAAGGGCGGTCCTGAGGCGGGGGAGCAGCCCAGGGACCCTCCGAGGCCCAGAGGGGCAGGGTCTGAGGGAAGTTCCAGGGCTGCGGACCCGTCCCATAGCTCGTGGGGTTCATGCGTTGGACAGTTGCTCCCTCAGCGCTACACCAACAGTGACATACCGAAGTAGAGCAAGTTAACAACTGGATGCGAAGCAGAACTAGGAATCCCTACACTGGTTTCTGGAATCACCTGGACGCTATCTGCTTATTGTCAAAAGGAAATGAAGAAGTGCACGGAAATGTGTTTTGGAAATTAACCTAACCCGTGACAGAGCTTCATCCGATTGTAGAATAAATCTGACAAAGCAGTCATAGAATCATTAACGTGGTTAGAAGAGACCACGAGGATCACCTAGTCCAACCCCCGACCCTCCCCCTCTATGGCCGCTAACCATGTCCTTCAGTGAAATATCTCCACTGTTCCTGAACACCTCCAGGGTCGGTGACTCCACCACCTCCCTGGGCAGCCCATTCCAATGCCTCACCGCAGTTTCTGAGAAGAAACATTTCCTAATATTCAACCCAAACCCTCTGTGTATTCACAGCCTGTTTAACTGTGACTGGTGGATGTGGGGGTACCTGGCTAAAGGCAAACCATGCTTGTGGAATACAGCTCCATGGAAAAAAGAAAGCCTAAATCAAACCCCATCAGCACGCTATATATAATCTCAAAACATATAAACATAATTTCCATTGTGCCTAAACCCCATTCTTCCTCAACACAAAAGTTAACCTGAGCCAGAGGAAGATAAAAACATAGAAGGAAAATCTGGGGGTGAAGTTCCCCTACCAGATCCATATGGTCCCCCAGTGTTACATCTAGATCTTGGAGAGTAAGGACCACTGGAAAGACAAACTTATTGTAGAAAATCTGAAACGGATTTGAAGGCTGCAGAGTTAACCATCTGGACACATTTAAAACAGAGTGATAGCTATGATACGGCAAATCCCTTGTTCGTGAGTCAGTATATAGTGATTGTTTGGCCTATTTTTAGGTTAAGAGGAATGCAGTGTTTCTGTTGAGTAAGTTTACTGCGTATGTGTCTCCCACAGTGACAAGTAATGAGAACTGCTGGTTCTCAAAACTCAAAGCTATTTTATTTAAGTTGTGCTTTCTAGCATCTTCAATAAAAACCTGAAAAATGAGGTGGAGAAGCACATTTACACATCATCATTCATTGGGAAATATTAATACCTAATACTAAGTATAATGGAGAACGTAAAATAACTGAGTGAGATTTAGATGGTAATAAATAATTCAGAGGCAAACTGGAATAACACCAGCTTATCACTGGCATATCATCATGCAAAATCTTCCAAAAACATAGCTGTTAAATGCTAATATTATCGCATTTTCAGTAGATCACAAATTAGACCTAGCAGCAGTTTACAAAGCAATGTGCCTCTCAGAGCAGCCAGTTTGTGAGCAGCTTTTATTGAGTTACTCTCACAGAAGTGACCTTTTCTAAAAGGATATGACAACACTATTCTAGAAATGGCTTGGGAGATCTGAGATATCATAGGAAGTACACAACTGGACACAGTTTGGAGCAAAACATTTAAAAAGATTAGAGGATCTGAGGAAGTGGCATACAAAGCACTGTTAAAGAACAGAACGTAGTTGGCTGAATGATAATGGGAAGGAGATTTGATCTCCATCTCTCATCGAAGACGTGAAGCATCTTCCACTCAAGTATCTGAAGAATGCTACAAAGCAGCGGGAGGAACAGTATCAGTGAATTACCATGAGTATAGATAAGCAGGGATCAAAAAAACTACAAGAAGGAAACCAAATAGAAGAAATTGTTTCTTTAGCATAGGGTCTATTTTCAAGAGCATCACAGATTAGGCACAGTGGAAGCAGAATGACAAAAAGCTTTGAACAGACCACAGCCAGACTGATTGTATTGCAAAAAATAAGAATAAAAATATTGTAAGAAATAATTCTATATTTGATCCTGGGATGAGACAGCTCAACAGATTTTTTTTATTTTTTTTTTTTGAGTTTCTATGTTGACAGCTCACAGGTATGTGCACACACATATTTGAAAGTTTCCATTGCCTACACATGAGGAGATGGGGAAAAGAGGATTGCGGATACGGCTTTGTGTGACCAACCCAAACTCCTCCCAGGATCTTTGAACAGAGAAGGGGTGCTGGAGGGTCCTCTGTGCTAGCTTGACTGCAAGAAGGAATGCAGTAACTTGGGTCTTCATGGTGATCATCATCTCTTCAAAGATAAGGAAGGATTCTAGTGCATGGAACATAAAAAGACAGTAACCATCCAGAATTAAACTGGAAGGAATTGACGATTTGCAATAATGTCAGGAAAGAATAGGACTGAGGTCTGCTGAGAAGGAACATTTTTAAGAGAGGGAAGGTCGTGGGAATTAGAAGGTCACAGACAAAGGGGAGGCTTGCAGGAAGATGACAACGTGAGCATCATGAATTTAAATTACTGTCTTGGCTCTTAATAGTTGTTGTTCACGAGGGTGGGACACTATGAGATTCCCCCTGCAAGTCTAAATGAGCCCATATCATTATGGAGGTCACAAGATTTAGGAACAATTTCTAAAAAAGGATATTTACCATCAAAACAGAAAGAGACTAATTCTGAAGCACCATTAGATGCTTGAGAAGAGATGCACATGATGAACACTATTAAATACGACCCCCTACATCAGTGCAGGGTACAAAAGATCGTCAAGTGCCTTCATTTTCTTTAACTGGGAGATCTTGCAGGGCAACAAATCTTCCTTGGGAATGCACATCTTGCTCTGGAGAATGGCAGGGCAGCAGTGGGGATGTATGATAGTTGGCCAGTGAACTGATCAGTTCAGAAGAGAGAGACTGCTGGGATGTAGTGATGCATAGCAGTACAGATGAGCAGCTAGCCACAGCAGGGGAAGAAGCTTTGGAGAAATACTGGTTGTCAGCCCCTTCCTAAGCCTGCTGCTTGGAGAGAATGCTTACATTTCCATGGTCACCTGCATCCATTTTTCTGTCTCATTACTAGAACTGATAACTATATCAAAAGCGGACAGCAGAAAATTGATACCGAGGAAGTTATGCAGTAAGGTTACACTTACACAGATGTATGAACATTTTTCTTTGTCTCAGTATATAATGTAGGAAAAACAGAATAGAAAAATATTAATATCACAGAATTTGGCTAGATAAAAATAGCCTCACTGTTCTATCTGTCATGTAGTTACTTGGAAAACATAGCAGTTTTAATTGCTTCTTTTTTGATATTTTATTAAAATATCCTTCTGACATCCTAAAGCCTGTTGATTGAGTTTCTAATCCAGGAAAAATATAGCAATCTTTGTAGCAACAGAATTAGAATAGGGAAGAAAGGTACCTAGTTAGTCTTCTATTTAAATTTTGAGCACAATGCTAACTATTCCAAGTCTTACTGCTCTGTCATTACTTAGAAGTTTAGCTCTGTGCAAAATACTCCAAACACCCACTAAAAAATGACCTCAAGCTTGTTAAAACACATAGGAGTCAGGAAGACAAAAGGTACGACCAGTTTCTTACATATGCAACAATATGACTACAATATGAACAAACAAACATTTTTAAAGAATGGGAATGGGATGTGGAAAAGCAATTTGAATGGTATAAGAAGACAGATATAGAACAGGTGTCCTTTATCTCCTGTCTACTCTGAAACAAAAGAAAGAAGCAAGAAGGAAAGAGAGGCCAAGCACCGCTCTGATGCTGGTTGTGGATGGAAATTCAGTGACAAATGGTTATTACAGAAGGACAGCCTTAGCTTCTCTGTGAATGTTCAAAAGTGCTAGTAAAGCCAGACACTCCAGCATGGATTCTCATGGCAGCCAAGCTATTATAAGAGTACATGATTTCTCAAGTGAGCCTAAATAATCACAAGTTAAAAACAAAATTTAACTCATCTTTCCCCATGACCTGGTGATCCCTTTTAGAAGGAAGAGGGCTTCTTTCTGAAACTTATTTAGCAGTGGAATCTATTGCTTAAGGCAGAAAAACTCAGCAGGGAGGACATATTACCTTGAGCAGCTGTGAATAAAACAGAAACTGATTTTCAATAGGACTGACTTTCAATGGTGCTGTAACACAGCAAAAGCCAACAACTTGAATTGCTGCTTTTTTTTTTTTTTCTTGTTTGTTTGTTTTTACATCAAGACTGGTTGAGGGAAGAAATACTTTAAAATACATTTAGCACCTATTCTTATTGATTACAAAGTCTCAGCATTGGATTGTAGTTCACCTTTACATGTTAAGAGAGAAAACCCTGCAAAGATGGAAAAAAAAAACCGTCCATCTGTGCTTGCCAGGCAAGCTTGCTGAACATTAGATATTGAACTTAGAACCAATCTCTTCATAAGAAGTACCAATAATTTACTGTATATTTTTAACATGAAAGTCTAATTTGTGTGCATGAAGATAAAATCTTCTAAATCAGTTGAATATAATGTCTATAGTTGGCTGCGACATACCATGCATTGCATCTATAATGCTGAAAAAATATTTTTCTCTCTCTTTTTTTTTTTCTTTTTAAACTGTAAAGCCTGTAAATTTTCCTCTGGCCTGAAACAGTTCAGACCCCAAAAAACAGGAGTAGTTCCATGAATTACAGCTATTTATTCTTCCTGACCTAAGGACTTCCACTGCTGTTCACTTCACTTGGAAACTGCAGACTAATGTAAACAGTGGCCCACTCCTTTCTTCCCAAACATAGTTTAGAGTTTTAGCCTAACACGTAGCACTCTAGCTTTGCCACAGAACAACAATAAAACACGAGGATCTGCACTAAGCAACTCTGCGCAGAAACAAGCACGTTGTCTGTGAGAAAAGAGGCAGCATTTGCAAGCTGCAAGGTTGATGTGATAATTTATTCACTGAGAAATTACAGGACAGGAGCAAGAGTATGGAACTCTTTTTTTTCAGCCAAAGGTTGCTGAGAGCAGACTGTGCTTGCAGTCTGCATTCCCAATTAAAAGAAAGATGGAGTGTGATTCCTGAGGCCATATAGCAAGGGTTGGTTGTGTCCAAACAGCGTGGACACAATGAGGCCTAAGCTAACCCCTAGGTCTCACTGGCTGTGTCCATGCTTGGTAGCCTTTAGCCTGGGATCTCCACTGGGTTACAGTAGCTCTAAGACATGCAACAACATTTTTTGGTATTTTTTTCCTCAGAACATGGTGTCAAACATAAAACAGACCATTATACACCAGTGATTTAGTTACAGCACTAAACTGTCATGTCTTCCCTCGTTCTTAATGTCCCATGAGCTCTCTGAACCAACTGTAACTTCCTCCTCCTCTACTTTTCACCCCAGCAGTCTTCAGCTCCATTCTGCTACGTCTCTCCCAGCTTCCTTCCCAGTCTTTTTCCAGAGCAGGTTTTTATAAAGCTTTGGGGAACCCAGGGCTGACCAACTTTATGGCTCATTGACCAGTTCTCACTCCTTGAGTTCTTTCTCAGAGAAACTCATGTCCCTTCTCCTTTAAAAATCTTTTATGATTCTCTCAAACTTCCCATATGAAAAACATCTGAATGTTTTCCAGCACCACAAATCTTTCAAACCCCAGTCCTGCCAGTATGGGTTATCCTTATTTATGAATAAGGGCACTAAAATAAAGGGGAATGATTTAGGAATGAGGAAGTACTATTTAAAATAAGACAATCTAAATCTGATCCTTAATACTCTGCCTTCTCATTCAATACATTAATTGTTATAAGCACATAAGATACATTTAATGCACTTGTCCCTTAAAACAATGATCTGATCCAGCAGTCCCACACATCTTTAGAGCTATTAAATGCTATATGAAATGGCTGTGTAGAGACCATATTTGACATGAGTACACAGCTTCAACAGTCTGAAAATACTTGGATACATAATTAATAAAAACAAACAATACGGGAAATAAAAGTGTGTTCTGTTAGATATGTTTTAATTAAAAAAAAAAAAATACTGTTTTTTGTGAATACTGGAACTTATGTTTTTATTCTCCGAACAGAGAATCTAA
This sequence comes from Odontophorus gujanensis, assembly GCA_013399175.1. Lineage (NCBI taxonomy): Eukaryota > Metazoa > Chordata > Aves > Galliformes > Odontophoridae > Odontophorus > Odontophorus gujanensis. The sequence goes on from VXAB01014050.1 coordinate 64,450, forward strand.
GTTCTGAAAATTGAGCCACAGCCTTTGAACAAACAAATACATTGTGCTCTTCCTGAGGGAAATCTACTGCCCTCTGCTTCTTCCACGTTAATAAGTACAATTCAGTCATTGAAGTATGTAGCAGTGGACTTTGCCTCATCCAAAAACGTCAGTGTTTGTTGCAGCTTATTCCCTGCAGCAGAGCTCAATTCAAAGCAGATTTTCATTCAGCAATCACAGTTTTATAGTTGACAGCACTTTTTGCAATTACTGTGTCAAGTCTCAAAACCTCTCCCTTTGACCTAAGGAACATTATTATCCTACTTCACAAACAGAAAAATTAAAGCACCAAAAGAACACAGCTGGTCCACCTGGCGAGCCAGAAGACAGACAGGAAACTCAGCAGAGGTTTCCTGACACCAAAAGCAGCTTTCTGAGACAGAGCAGATCATGTTTCTTCCCAAGGCAAATGCCAGCTTCAACCAATAACTCTCTCTGTGGGAATCCAAAGCCCAGCAAGCCTCAGGAGAGCTCACCAACTTCGCATATTTTGGGGGCCACCACATGGCAAACGTGAGCAGCAAATCACAAGTAAAATACAGAGACAGCTTTTTTTTTTTTTTTTTTTAAGGGGAATATGTAATTGTGCTGCTAGGTGACAGCATGAACAGA
>VXAB01014050.1:65321-286940 GCA_013399175.1 Odontophorus gujanensis
GGGCCACAACACGGGAAACGTGAGCAGAAAATAAAAAAAAAAAAACAGAAAAACTTTTTTTTTTTTTTTTTTTTAAGGTGAATATGTAATTGTGCTGCTAGCTGACAGCATGACCAGAGGGGCATATGATAAATTACAATTCACAAAGCATAGAAAGACAGAACATTTGCAGCAGTTCCCATTCCATGAGGTGGAATTAAGAGGCCGGTCTTAAGCTGCTTCTGATCACTACAAATTGTGCCATAACTTTGAACACAGGAAATATGTTTCAGAGTGAAGTAAAACAAACAGGCTGACTTCACACAGCAGCACATCTCTCCACTGACAGCACAGCATTTCTCAAACACCCACCCGTCCAAAGACAGCAGAGCACAAAGACAGAAGCATTAAAGAGGAGCTTCCACTTGGAACGACTCTCTCCTAGACAGCACCTTGACATCAGGAACGTTTTACATGGCAAACTGCAACCAAACCTAACTTCATGTTCAACATGCAGTTTCACATACCCACCAGCATACCCTGCATATTTATCTGTGTGTTCTCAAAACCTTGGGAACACTCCTGCCTGAACATTTGCAACCTTAGTCTTCTATTTATCTCTCTTATGTGTTACACTCACAGAAGAACATTAAAGTATGCTACCCTTACTATTTCACTACCACTAACTGTTAACTTTTTCTATTTTGTAAGGTTTTTGAACATTTCCTACAGCGTAGTGTTCTCTCAGTTTCTGACTTCAGCAGAAATCCCACCAAATTGACAAGGCCTTTGCCATTTCCAAAGAGCCCATCTTTGCTGAATGTGCTTTTCCCCTCTGGTAGCAGGCAGACCCAGATGTCACGTGCACTGCCTCGGCAGGGTGCCTGAGCTGTTACTGGGTTACTGTCTCAGCATCAGAGCCAGCTGCACTAAGCTGCTGCTGGAGTGGTGGAGCTGGGATGAGGAAGCCTGCCACTCCTGACATTAAGGATATCCTTCTTCAATTGAGAAGGAATGAGCCAAGGTGAGGAAAGAGGATTTTGAAGAGGAGTCAAATGAGGATGGACTAGGATGGTGGGAAAGGGGGCCTTCACCACTCAAGTCAGAGGATCCAAAATTAAACCCTGACACTGCTAGAAATTGTGCATGCAAATTACTCTGTTCACTCTAATAGGGCTGATCACACACCTACAGTAGGCAGAAGGAAAAAAATGTGGGCTATCCAAGTCTGCACACAAATTCCCAGTGCTACCCACCAAATCCCAGGGTTTGCTGATTCTACTGGTCTTCAAACTCTGCATGAAATACCTTCCACCTCCTCTACCCCCCCACCCCAATAAACAAACAAACAAATAAACAACAAAAAATAACCAACAATCACTAACATATCTCTTCTCTGACTGAGGATCTCACCTTCAGAAAAGAGAGTGAATTACCAAAATGAGTGCCTCTGGCTGTGAAGAGAGAAATGCTGTTGGCCAGGAACAAGGTCAGGTGTTTGAGGAAGGAAAGGAGCAGGTGTCTCTGACTCCCTAGGCACAAGAAAGGCACTGGTGCTGTCCAATGAGCAAAGACTGGGTCAAGTTAGAGTCAACCAAAAAGACAGAGAAGTACATAGGTGGCTTAAGCGACGTATTTAAGAGTTACTATTGCTGAGATTGATTTATGCTTCATGTAATTTCATACAATTTCTTTCTGTCTTCACAATCCACTCAGTGAATGTTAAGCAGCTCTTGGCACCTGCAGGAAATCAAACTGCATTTCTCTCCAATCGAAGATATAATGAAGCAGACACTGCGGTCTTCAGATACTTTCTCCCTGTCGGAAGACCCACAACCAGATCTCCAGGCATATGCTCTTCAATATGCATGGGCTATAGTATGGTAAACTTTATACTGCATATCTTGTAACCTCTAAAAGGTGACTTTTATAGGTTGGCATTGGATTGCTTGAGAACAGCCAAGCAGCTACAGCTAGCACCAGGGAAGCAAAAGCTCATCACAAAGGATGCATCTATGCAGCCAATTTTATGCTGAAAGATGTAAACCCCCATTTTGCAGCTCCGCAGATATACTTCAGCATAGAGACAGCTCGGACAAATGCGAGCAGTTAGCATGACAGATCGAGTCCAGGGGCTGACGTTTCCAAGCTTTACATAAAGAAAGTAAGACAAACAACCGACTCCCACCACGCAACTTTTTGCTGCTACAACTGGGTCAGGGAAGCAACAGCAGCACCCTCCGCTGGTTACCGCAGTAAATGCAGCAAACGAGCTGGTGGGAGTGACTGTGCTTAACCACATTCAGCACATACTAAGTAGCTTGTTTCCTCCTTGAAGAACATCCTAAATTACTGAATATTATTAAAAATTCATTTTGAGTAGCTATAGGAAAACTTTAGTCACATGGACATACACAATAATAAAGACAGGTGAGGACACAGGGGAAAAAGAAATGAACAGCTCAGGAAAGCTTTGAAGCTCTGTGATTTCTCAGGAGAGCTCTGTATTGGTAGAGACTGGCCCAAGCTGACATATGCACCCAGGTCTGGAGAAAAGAAAGAGTAACTAAAAATGTATTTAACTAAAGTAACTTCAGATTTTAACCCGATCGGTTATCCCCCTAATGGAGGTATCTGCACTGAGTTTCTCTCTGACTGACTAATGAAGTGCTACATCTCTCAGAATATTTCATACACATTAATTCAGCTGCTCAGTTTCATTCATTAAAGTATTTTGAAATTTTGTATGTTTTTATATTCATTAATCAAATGGCTGTATTCCATTTACTTGAGATTTTTTTTATTTATAAACCTGAGCCATCAAGATGTGAAAGATAAAAGACAGATGTTCCAATGAAACATCCTCTGCATGGCAGAGTTAAGAGGAAATGCAGCTCCATACAGAAGCACATCACTTAGAATGTTTTTACAGCAAAAATGATTGAGGTCCTTTCAGGGCACATTGTGTGTTCCACAAGAGGATTGGAAATCTGCCATTGTATTACTGGATTTTGCTCCAAAATAAACTAAAGCCAACACAGCTGGAGGTGATAGAAGCATGTCCAGGGTAAGTATCTATTCCCTGCCCTCCTTCCCAGCTGTTAAAGCATTCTGTCCCTGCTGCTTTCACAGCACTGGACTGCTTCTACCCTCTCCTCTCTGCAAAGCTCCTCAGCTCTCCTCATCCTCTGCTTACTGAAACCCCCCAGATGACGCTCAGTCCAAGAGTCCCAAATAGCCAGTAGTTACAAAGACCTCATGTGCCATTGTACCAACCCTTATTTTACCAACCCACAGTTCGCTTATATCTTGTACCCTACAAACAACCACATCACTTCCCAGCAGCCTGGTTGCTCCTAGAACACTTGCAGTACTCCCCACTCTCATCTCTGAACGAAGCGAGGATCCTGCATGGAAAGAGTTGCTGAAGGTAATGCTGAAAAGCTCTTGGAAAGGGGTTCAAATGAAGCTTGCACTGACAACCTTACTTCCACTATCTCTTAAGTTTTAAGCAGTTAATTTAGTAAAAGTATTATTACTATGTAAAGATATAATAAACTTATACGGACACAGGTTTATGAAATGAAGCAAAAAAGACAAAGGGTTTGCTATGTTGGTATCTTCAAACAGCTTATAAGAACTGTACAGACAGCTCCCCATAGCTTAGAGATCTGCATGGGACTTCCTTTCTTCAAGCAGATATTTTCTTTTATGTAGTTCCTACAATAACATCTGAAGCTCCGCTTCTTCAAACTCTCCTCTTTCTTTCAGTATTTCATTTTTGTTGGTTATTTTCCACGCTTCTACAGTTCCCCGCTCTGATCCACCCACTGAGCCAAATTTTCCAGCTGGGCCATTTCAAGTCTTAATGCATTCGTAGTTCTGTCATGGCATAAACAAATATAAATACTCTGCACAACCATTGAATTCAAGGAGCAATCCTCTTTTCTTTTACTGTGTTAGGAGCAGCATTAGCGCTGTTTGGAAACATACGATACATTCTTGGCACTCTTCTTCCCAATAAAGGCAACACTTTGTTAAACCTGCTCCCGTCAACTTTATTTGTCGTGTATTTTAATGACTTTAAGGGGGAGGAGATACAGCTCAATTTCTGCCACCGAGTCAAAACCGATGAACAAATCAATTCCTTTAGAAGCGAGCAGGAGAAAGAAGGGGGCTAGCCTGGTGGCTGCTTTGCAACAGAAGCAGCTCTGGAAGCGCTGCTGGTTGGGACAGGAAGCCGCCTGTCTGCACAGAAGCCTGTAACTGCTTCTGCATCCCTTCCAGGAGAGCTTTATGGACAAAGCAGGCATCTCCAAACGCAGTACTGAAAAAGCAGCTGCCGTCAGGACGCACTGAGAGGGGAAAAAAGAAGCTGTGATCTCTCTCTCTCTCTGGCCACTCCTTCTCAGGTGACGAGCAGAAGTGAGCCCACTGCTTCTCTGGGCACTGGGTTCCTACACAACCCCAAACGTTACGTTGGGGGCCCAATGGCGCCAAAAGCCCCCCGGCGCCCCGGCTCAGCCACAAGCCGGCCACCCGCCGCTAGGGGGCGCTGTGGTGCCGCAGAGCTGGCGGCCCGGCCGAGCGGGCGTCGACATTTTGGGGTGCTGCTGAAGGTCAGCTCTGGAAGAAAAGGACCTGAGTCTTGCTCGCTCCTTCTACAACTGTTGCCTAGAGAGAGTTTCTCTTAAATCCCACTATCCCCAGCACAGAGAAAGCTTAACAACGATAGTGGGATTTAAGAGAAACTCTCTCTAGGCAACAGTTGTAGAAGGAGCGAGCAAGACTCAGGTCCTTTTCTTCCAGAGCTGACCTTCAGCTGCCTGAGCTAGCAAATAATCAGGGCTGAAGCAGATAATTTCTAACATGTGGGACTTCATTAAATGGGAAACAGATGCTTCATATTGCAGGAGAAGAAAATAAATTAATTAAAATAAATTCTTTTCCTTTATTGTAGCTAAAATCATCCATGCTTAAATAGGCTTTTCTTGAGGTTTTTATGGAGAGAAAACCTTCTCTGACAGGATATGTTGCAGATGATGGGAAATGCTAGACAGTGGAGTAAACAATCCTTAGCACTCTGCTCCATCTCCCCCTTTTTTTCAGTCCACATCTGGTCCACTTCTCTCTTCCAGTCACCTCATACCCAGCTGACTGAAATATCTAAGGGAATTCCCAGTACAGAGAAGTACCTATTTTTCTATAGTTCCTCTTTTAGGTGTTTTTCCTGTGGGGGGTGCAAAGAATGGGCAAACCCTAAGGCAGAAGAAGTGCTGAAGGCTAGCAGAGGGGAGGATGCGTACTACTTGAGCTATTGCGGATTTAATGCCTCTATCTGAGTTACAGAGGCATTCAGAAAACTGAAGGTTGTGAAGGACTATTTAAACAATGAAAAGGAAGAAATGTTTTTCAGGGCTTTTTAGTCTTACCTCTGCAGATTGTTAAGCCTGCTCTTAATCTACAAGGAATGAACAGCATGGACAGAAATTTCAGTTTTCAAGACTTCTTACTAACATGGAACGAAGATTCCATCTATGAGATCAAGTCTGTTCTTACTGCATGTTGTGCATTGGGGTATTCTGCAGAAGAGAACAAAATCAGTTTATAATCAGCAAATAGAGGCAAAAGTCCAACATGAAACAAAGGCTTGGCAGTTCTTGATGCATCTAGTTCATGGAATCTGTCCCTTTCTAGTTTCTACTTNAAAGCCCCCCGGCCCCCCGGCTCACCCCCAAGCCGGCCCCCCGCCGCTAGGGGGCGCTGTGGTGCCGCAGAGCTGGCGGCCCGGCCGAGCGGGCGTCGACATTTTGGGGTGCTGCTGAAGGTCAGCTCTGGAAGAAAAGGACCTGAGTCTTGCTCGCTCCTTCTACAACTGTTGCCTAGAGAGAGTTTCTCTTAAATCCCACTATCCCCAGCACAGAGAAAGCTTAACAACGATAGTGGGATTTAAGAGAAACTCTCTCTAGGCAACAGTTGTAGAAGGAGCGAGCAAGACTCAGGTCCTTTTCTTCCAGAGCTGACCTTCAGCTGCCTGAGCTAGCAAATAATCAGGGCTGAAGCAGATAATTTCTAACATGTGGGACTTCATTAAATGGGAAACAGATGCTTCATATTGCAGGAGAAGAAAATAAATTAATTAAAATAAATTCTTTTCCTTTATTGTAGCTAAAATCATCCATGCTTAAATAGGCTTTTCTTGAGGTTTTTATGGAGAGAAAACCTTCTCTGACAGGATATGTTGCAGATGATGGGAAATGCTAGACAGTGGAGTAAACAATCCTTAGCACTCTGCTCCATCTCCCCCTTTTTTTCAGTCCACATCTGGTCCACTTCTCTCTTCCAGTCACCTCATACCCAGCTGACTGAAATATCTAAGGGAATTCCCAGTACAGAGAAGTACCTATTTTTCTATAGTTCCTCTTTTAGGTGTTTTTCCTGTGGGGGGTGCAAAGAATGGGCAAACCCTAAGGCAGAAGAAGTGCTGAAGGCTAGCAGAGGGGAGGATGCGTACTACTTGAGCTATTGCGGATTTAATGCCTCTATCTGAGTTACAGAGGCATTCAGAAAACTGAAGGTTGTGAAGGACTATTTAAACAATGAAAAGGAAGAAATGTTTTTCAGGGCTTTTTAGTCTTACCTCTGCAGATTGTTAAGCCTGCTCTTAATCTACAAGGAATGAACAGCATGGACAGAAATTTCAGTTTTCAAGACTTCTTACTAACATGGAACAAAGATTCCATCTATGAGATCAAGTCTGTTCTTACTGCATGTTGTGCATTGGGGTATTCTGCAGAAGAGAACAAAATCAGTTTATAATCAGCAAATAGAGGCAAAAGTCCAACATGAAACAAAGGCTTGGCAGTTCTTGATGCATCTAGTTCATGGAATCTGTCCCTTTCTAGTTTCTACTTGCTGAGTAACATGTTCAATTCTCCTACAAAATTGTATTCTTGTTCTAGTATCAAATGAAGTTATCAAACCAAAGGTTTGCGCTTTTTTTGTTTGTTTGTTTGTTTTTTGTTTTTTTTGCTTGAGAGCTACTTTACTCTGATTAGTTTGTGATGGTGAGGTCCTGCACTTGGTGCATAGGCATTACTTCATTTGAAGCCAGTGGAAGCTTTGGTTGCCTTAAGGATTATAGGTTAGGACCCTACGTTTACACTGTTGTACACCACTGAGTGACCTAAATGAGATTAGAATAATAAATCCTGATTTATTATGAGGGCTTTATTTAGATATGTTTTGAGTATGAGGTCTGTGTCAGGATTAATTATGAAATCTAGTGTGCCCCAGCACAGAGAAAGCTTAACAACGAAAGGACATTTTTTCCCTTGAGAACACTAGTTCCCAGCCCTCTGTGTGGCTTTTGTCAGCATTGCTAAATGTTGAATGGCACAGAGATTGCTGGATCCCAAAGATGGTGACGTAGTCTGTGACTTGGAGATAAGCCCATGATGAGTGAAGGACGGAAGTATCCCATTGGCAGCCTAAGTAATCATTCTCTGCAATGCAGTTTCAAAAAAACTTCCAATATAAGGTTTTCAGAAGCCAGAGAAAAATGAGAAATTACAGTAGCAGGATTTACAGGTTAATTTATCTGTTGCATTGAGCAGGCACTAGTTGAGTACCCTGTAGTTAAGACAGGTTCCCTCACCTGTTGCAAAGGAATGTCCATTCTTCTCAGTATCATGGCCCCCAGCTCTCATCAGGAAACTTGATACCTTGTCATACAGCATGCCAGATTGCAGTGGCCTTAGTATTTGACACAGAAGATGTGCGCTTACATGATAGTTTAATTTGTCTGGCTTAATAGCCACACTACTACAGGCTTAAAAGGAATTTGCCCTTCCAAGTAGTAATTTAACCAGAAGGGGCGGGGGGGAGGGAAGGAAAACAAAATTAGCAAACTGCAAGGGTGTGGGACACAGACTGAAGAAAGAGGAGTTTTAAGTGCTGTGGTAAAGTCAGGTGCGTTCAGTCATCATAAATTCCACACTATCTTTACTTTTTCTCTAAGTCCTAATACTCCCACTCTCTGTCAGCTGGCTGAGTGACCCATCTTGTTCAACAGCAGATTTCTGTCCCACTTGGTTCTCAAGATGTAAACCACAGGAACCAGGTACTAGAAGAAATACAATCTGAGAAATAAAGAAACCTCAAAAGGATGAAAAGCCTTCCAGTATTACTGAAGACAAATTCTCTGGTCTATCACGCTATGGAATCAAATCTGAAGATGGGTCAGGGTCTAACAAAATATTGAATGACTTTTTTTCTCCACTTCCTAGAGGTGCTCACTTCTAGCAAACCCTTTCTAAAAGACTTTTTAAGCTATGAACAACATGGTGAGAGTCCTTAGGTGCATGGTAGCACACAGTGATTCACTCACAGTCTTGTCAGCAGATTCATTAAGTCCAAGTGACATCAAAGACAAGAACCTTGGACCTCTGCACAGGAACAGAACACCACTTCAACTTGCAGAATCCAGATGCTTTGTTATCTTCTTCTGATCATTTCAAGTCAAATGGCAGTGTGACAGCCTAGCTAAGCAACCTTTTGAACCCTCCAGTTCCACTCGGGTTTATTCCTTTGGACAGTGACCCTTAGAAAGAAAACAGTAATACAAACAGATCCTCTGGAATTACCTAACATCCCTAGACAGCAGTAGCTGAAATTTGAAAGGGCTGGAGGGCTGCATGGGTAAGCCTATGAAGAAGTTTCTTGTAATGTTACAGAGCAGTTTCTCTACCAAGTTTGGGTCAGCTGTCAGCAAGGGCACAAGTCTGTGACACTGTGTGAGCACTGCTCTTTGCTGTCCCTCAACAACTCCTGGCCAAGAAAGCAGCAGCTGTCTTTATCCATTCACAACATGCTGTTCATGGGTTGTGAGTGGGCCATCATCTCCATGGGAGCAGTAAGGGAAAGCAGCACCAGTTAATTTTAGCCACAAGTATAGTCACAGTGTTTGTGCTGAGAGCAGAGAGGTGGTGTGTAACCTGCTGAATTTATTGTCACTGCCCTCTGGCCCCAGGTAGAGTGTGCATGTGCCGAGGCTATGGAAGCTGAGGGATGCTTCTGGCAGGCCTATCGGTGGAACTGGGAAAGGCTAGGAAGAAGTTTTCCTTTTTTTTCTAGAAGGAAGTATCTAGGGGAGACATTTTTCTGGACCCGGACACAACCTTTCTAGTATGTATTGAAATCACTTTTTTGTACTTATTCTGCCTGTTGTACCTATTGTCTAAACTCCTGTCCAGGCTCTTGATCTTCCCCATCTTTGCCTAAAGAGCACAGATAGCTTTGCTAACAAGCTTGCTTCAGTAACTGCTTTGTTTCCTGTGATCTATGCTGATACTGAGTCAGTTTTTCTTTTTTTTTTTCCCTCTGGGAAATATGGAGGATCCAAGAGCAGGTGCTAATTTAAAACAAAGCCCATATTTATTTATGCTAAAGTTGTAAAACTCCACACAAGCTGTGACATATCCATATATATACGTGATTCTAAGTGTTTTGACATTTCTTATCTTCACTCCTCTTTCCCGTCACTCACTGTGTGCTCTGTGCGTTCCTGTACTTTGTCCAGCCTACACAGCCACCTGGTGCTGTGCATCCCACTGCTTCCATGGGCTGCTCCTCCAGGATCCCCACAGCTAACTCCTCCTGGTAAGGGTCTTCAAATCTTACCTAGGCACCTTAGTAGAAGTGACCTTACCGACAGAAAGAGTGAGAACCCGCAGATCTCTTTCCCGTCAGTGGGAGCTGACTTTGCTAGGCAGCTTTAAAATCGAGCCACTTATATTTCAGTGCATAAGCATTGGTTTTGGGATGTAGTTTTAAGTGTTTGGTATGGATATTTTTAGGGGAGGATGAGCTTTGATGGAAGATCTTTTTAATACATTATCCAAACTTATGTACCCTGTATTTATATCAATAAGCACAGTTATAGTTAATTGTCTTTTTCAACAAAATAGTAGTTTTGAAATCCTCTTATGGTGAGGCATTAATAATTGGAATAATTATCATAGTTATTGCCCTGTGCCTTGTGTTGAACACTGTATTAGTCCTTCCTGCATGAGGAACTCCTTGCTGAAGGAATCTCTTCTCACTGCTCACTAGAAAGACCAGATCCTCCCTGGGGATTATTCCAGGCAACAATTGCTTCTCATAAGCAACTTGCTATAAATGGTGGAACAGAACACAGCAGTGCTCCAGCCATACAGCTTAGGTCTCTAAAAAAATCTTGTTATTCAGTGGCATATGTGACCTAGAGATACATTAAGCATTTCCACTGTACTGCAAATATCTAAACCACCAAGTTTCAGTTCTCACTTCTCACCCCCATGAGGCAAAGCCAGCAGACTGCCACAGCACCTATTCATGTATAGATTTAATCCCAGGGGCACGTCTGCACACTTGCAAGGAGGAGTGTCTGGTCAGCTGTTGCCACGGTGATAGCACACACAGGCAGCAACAGAACATGTAGCTGCATGTATGCTTTGGTGAATTTGGATGTTTAGGGGGATTACTTCTTCCTGCACACAGTGTATTGGGAAGCCTCGATGTGGCCTTTCTTCCATTCTAGTGTTAGAGGGAAAAAAAGCCAGTAAATGTGTTAGATTTGCTATGCAAATTTTTCATTTTGCTATAAAAGCGAAGGTATCTGCAGTGCAGAGCTGAAATGCTTATTACAGTGGTTTGAATTTTGTGAGTAGGTGAAGGTGCTTAAAATTGTTCCCGCTGAAGCACAGCTAAATAAAGTACTTGTTAAATGTGGAACAGGACAAAAAAATCATACAAAGATACAGTGTGGCTGCCACTGGGGAAATGTTAGGTACCTGCTTCTTACAGAAAATAGAACGCGGCTTAAATAATTTAAAATCCAGAATGTTTTTCCGGAAGAAGAAGAAAAAAAGACAACCGTAAACCATTTCAGAGCTGCTGCGTTTCTTTGTTTCTTAAGGATGGTGGGGATCCGTGCACAAACATCGGTGAAGGGCAGCGTTCGGAGCTGTTCCCTGCCAATTGCTGACAAAGGCAGTCCTAATGAATCATTCTGAATTGTGATCATGTGCTACCAGCCCACAGCGAGCTGCCAAAGAGGAAGTGCAGCTTGTTTTCTTTCATTTTCTTGATTCCTGTGCTGTAGGAAGATGAAAGGAGAAGGAGGAGGAGGCGGCAGCGGCAGCCAAACTTAATAAATAATTCTGACGATTCCTGATATCAAATGGAGGCCCCTGAGTGGGACCCACTGAAAAATGACACCCTTCCACCGACCCTGACGCCAGCTGTCCCTCCGTACGTGAAGCTGGGCCTGACCATTGTATATACTGTTTTTTATTCACTGCTTTTTGTGTTCATCTACGTCCAGCTCTGGCTGGTCCTTCACTACAGGCACAAGAGGTTCAGTTACCAAACTGTCTTTCTGTTTCTGTGCTTGTTTTGGGCCTCTCTTAGGACTGTGCTCTTTTCATTTTACTTCAAAGACTTTGTCACAGCAAATTCTCTCAGCCCCTTCATCTTCTGGCTCCTCTATTGCTTCCCCGTCTGCCTCCAGTTTTTCACCCTGACCCTGATGAATCTTTACTTCACACAGGTAAGCAACATATATTTGATTAAATCTGACAGAAGGATAAATTATTGTTTTGTAAGATTTGTGAGAAGGATATAATTTCCTAACGTATTTTGGCAAAGCAAAAAGCAAATTTCAGATAATTTAGTTTGGAATTTTAACGTTTGATCTGTATGCAAGCGATCGGTGTTACGGTGAAACTGGAGCCTACTGTCATCATTTTGGGAATGGCAAATAGTGTCTACTGTCTGTGAAATGGGTGTCACTTAATTTAAAGGGAGGGAAAAGATATGCAGGAGAGCTTGAAGGCTCGATGTCCAAAATATTGTTCTGTTATTATTCTTTACAATTGTTCTTACTGCTTAGCTTAGGCATTGTAAGTCTCCTGGCTTAGCAGACCTCCATCTCAGTGTACAGCCAGAACTGTAAGTTTTAATTTTGCAGGCATCCCCCCAGCTCCAATTTTTTGTAAGTTAGTTGACGTAGTTCTCAATGGGGAGATTTCTATTCTGTGTATCAACAACCAAAATGCAGTTTTAGTCCTACTGCAGACTCAAATTCCTACAATGGTCTGTGTGTGCGCCCCAGCAAGTGCTAGGTGCTGTACAGAGGTGCGCTCTTTGATTCAAGGACCCTGTGAAATAAAGGTAAATCAGCTGTATTGTGAAGGAAGCAGCATCTCTGCCTCAGGAAGACACCTTGAGAACATATATGTGCAGCAGACAGCTAGGAAGCCGGGTGCATTAGGCTGCACAGAGCTCTGTGTTGCTGCAGTTAGACTTGCTTGGAAGTATTTCTGGTGAGCTTGAGTATTTCGGCACTGGGTTGCAGGACAAGATGTCAGCATGCTGAGGCACAGAAAGGCTGCTTGGCTTGCCTGAGATCTCACTGGAAGCTTGCAGGAGAGCAGGGGCTGAATCCTCTATGTCTTCCTTCCCACTACAGAGCATGCAGGACACTCAGACCTTGTATGACTCTTGCTGGAAGCAGCTTTTCCCAGTGCAGGGACAGCTGGTGAGGGGAACCCCGGGCAGTGCTGAGGACACCCTGTGTGTGGCTGCGTGCCCTGCTTGGGACCATCTCATGCCTTGCTTAGGGTGCTTCTATAGAGTCTGCAATGCTTACAGCGCTCCATAGTGCTACAGGGCTGTGAACTCAGAACAGCCAGGCTGGAGAGGTCAGGCTGCTTGTGAGAGCCACCATTCCAGAGCTGAAAGCACATAAGCATGAAAGCTCTAAGAGGATCATTTGAGTTGCAGAGGGTATTACTTAGGACCATGTACGCAGTTTTTCACTTAGGTTTATTTCTGTGGATTCAGTGCCTGGAATGCCTGCAACTCACACCACTCCACTCTTCAGGACTTGAAACATATTAAGAGATTACAGGAACCTTTCATCTACGTGCTACTCGAATCCAGCTCAGGCATTTAATCACCTCTGCTTGATCCCATGACTTTTGATAATGGTGCAGCTCTCCTGGGGCTAATATCCATCATCACATAGGCCTCCACCATCACAGCAGCTGGGAATAAACCATAGCCCTAGGTGAGATTCTTCCCTCAGTCACACGGCAGGGCTGCCACAGAAGGCCGGAGAGTGCAGCAGCATCCTGGCTTTTAGCCAGGAGAAGTCGGGGCTGAAATGAGCACAGAGTGTGCATGGTGGGCTGCACTCTGCAGCATGAGCGTCAGTGCTCAGTGTCTGTGACATCAGTAACTGATTCCTCTTGTTTAAGGGAGATGTAAAAAGAGAGCTTACCAAATGCGGACATCTGTCCTTTTAACTTATTTTTGGCGTTGCTGTCTGATATCACTAAGGAAGTACGAGGCATTGGCTGGAAACACAAAAATTGCAAGGCTATTGGCTCTGCCTTTGACACAATTTCTGCTTTGTCACCATGAGTCCTCTTGATCTTCCCCTGAGCCTGTCTTCTAAAGAACAGCGTGGTTACCTGTCTTGAAGAGCTGCTGTGGGGATTTTGAAACATTTACACAGGACTTTCAGAGCTTGTGATGTGTGTCATAATCTCTAAAGATTGTGAGCCACTGGAGACAGGCATATTATTAGTAGTGGTGTTTGCTTTAGAGCCGGTTGCTCCCGGTGAAATCTCATCTCAAACATCTCCCTAACCATAACCAAGTCTTAAGAAATACAAGCACAGCCACTGTGGAAATGTAATGTAAAGACACAGAACAGCCACATGTATTTTTAATATACTGTTATTTACTTCTGGCCATTAAAAGGTGGTTTGGCTTGAAATTCAGCCTCTTCTTAAGGCTGTATTTTTAATGTGCATCTATAGCTTTCCACAGCAGGCAAGCAAGAACTAGTGTGAAAGGGGTGGGGAGAGGAACTTTTGTTTTCAGTAATGGCTTCTAACTTCACAGACCTGTTCAGAAGCAACGTTTATGCTTCTTTCTCTAGAAGAAAGGAATAAGGATCTGCAGCTGTGTCTCACTGCATGAAAACCATGCTGTCTTTCTGGTGATTAGCTGCAGGGAAATGAGTGATCTGTGCAAGGTATGGGAACAGAGGATGGGAAGATCTCATGGAATTTGCAGGTGTTTACCTGCTGTCCAGCATTTCTAGAAGCAGCGCTGCTAAGAAAACTTTTAGACATAGAAGTGGGAAAAAAAAAACAACTGCAGATCTTCCTGGCCCAACAGAAAAAAAATCATTTGGTAAGCACTTAAGGGCATTTTTCAGAATAATAAGCACCTTTGAACTTGACAGAAAGTTAGCCACAACTATTCTGTTTTTAATTGGTATCCCAAAGCAATAAGCACATAAATTTGGACTCTCTCTTATGTGCAGCAAGACGAATAAGCCACAATGGCATCTGCCCAGCAGGGGCTATTCTCAGCCTTCAGCACTGCCATCAGCAGATACAGCGGAAGCTGAGATGCGCTGGGGCATATTGCTAGACCATACAACCTGTGGACAAAAGGAAAATTATAATAAAAATAATTTTGAGTCACAACTGCTCCTGACAATTGTTCTTTGGGTGGTGAGGTTTGGTCAGGGTCCTTTTCAGTGATCTTGAAGCAGAATACAAAGGGTGTTGTAGGTAAGGCTTGAATTTCCTATATATTTTTTTAATTGTCTGTATTCGATCTCCTGCCTCCTGAAGGAGAACATGAATGTTAACGTCCTCTCAGGATAACTTTCTGTCTACTTGGGAATGAATAAAGCAAATCTCAAGGGAAGATGAGAGTCAGCAGCGCCTTTACTTAATGGCAACCTAACACCTGCAAGTACCAGCATTGTACCAAGACAGGGCAGCTCCCAGGTCCATCCAGCACAGAGATGCCAAAAATCCCATAAGAAACATTTGCCTCATATACCTGCACCTCTCATGGGTTTGTTTTGGCTGCTCAATGAAGCAAACACTGTATACCAGCAAAAAACACTTTCCACTTTATGTGAATGCAGACAGCAAGGACCTCAGGAGCCGAGCACTCTGTTATTTATGTCCTGACTTCGCAAATCTCCCCCTCTTCCCAGGCCCTGATAGGGGCCTCAGGCCTTATGAACAGTACTGTGGGCAAAAAGTTTAAAGAGGCTATGGGAAATGGAATGAAGCATTGCCCTTTTTGGTATGGAGGTGGCGTAGAAGGGCTTGCTTCATTTTGTTCTGTTTCAGGCTTTCCATTTCCCTGGGGAGCAGGATGCAAGGGAAGGAAGAGGCAGGCTAGGATGTAGGGCTACCGGCTCAACAAAGTCAAGGCCGAAGGACATGAGCCATTGGGGATGCTGGAAATCCCGGTCCTCTTCTGCAGGTAGGCATGGTGAGCCACTTGTTGGGCTGTGGGTTTAACCATTGGGTTGGGAACTCCCCCAGGATCTGGGGAAGGCAGTGCTGAGTTGAGGGACTCTGAGGATGTATAGGTGGAGAAGGGCTGCTAGGCAGATTTACCTCACTTTCTTCCTCCCTAACCATCTTCTCTTTTTTCTCTGGCACCTAGATTGAGGAACTTACCCTGCCTTCCAGGCAGGGCTGATAAAATCAGGGACTTTCAAATGAGGAGAAATTGTGCAGAGTAAGGCAGTCGGAGAGGAGCTGGCCATGCTGGAAGTGCCTGGCAGGGCAGGGAGAAACCATCACCAGGCTTTCAGGGAGGCTGCATTTATCTCCATGGAGCTGGGGTACATGTTATCTGTGAAGGAAATTGAGAGATCTTATCTTCTGGTTAGTCTGGGCAGGATCTTAACAGTAATACTACCAGTGAGAGAATTGAGAGGGCTTGTTTACAGAATGCTTCAGATGTACATAGAACTACAAAGGAGTCCAACTGCGGATGGTAAAGCACCAGCGTATGTATGTGACTCTAAACACTGCCCTCTGCCTTAGATCTGTAGGGGACAAACTGATACGGCAGACTGGCTGGCTGTCAGCATCTGACATGAGAAATGACATCATTTGCTTTGGAAAATAATATGACAGGAAGGCTACACCTGCAAACATAGCATGGCTGTTGGCCCTGTCATAGCTCCAGCCCTTGTTTTTACCGAGCTGCACAAGGCTGAGTATGGCAGGTGGTCATAGCCCATGTCAGTAGGCTTTGCAATGCACATGGAGTTTGGGGAGTAAAGGGATAAGTTGGCATGCTTGGGAGAATCTGATCCAGGAATGAAGGAACATGTAGCAGGAAAGAACAAATACGGGAGAAGGAGAGAAAGTGGGCCTGGGACTGGAAAATGCGCAGGAAAGGAAAGGTGGTGGTGAGGGGCTCTGGGCCTGCAGGAGGCTGGGTCATGGTTTCAGGGCACAAAGAGAAATTTGCTTGGAATGTGACGGCGGAAGAGAGGGACAGCGTTGAGAAGGACTGGGAAGGAAAAGTACACGCTGTGCTTCACATACAGTTCTTTGAAATGAGGACTGGTAAATAAAGCTGAACCTCATTCCTCTGCAGAAGGCCAGCTGGACAGGTATGAGAGCACTTAACACATACCTGAGGCTTTTGGTGAGCTGAGCACCCAGTAAAAGTGAGTTGATACAGAGGTATCCTGGAGGTTTGTGCCTGGATTCATATCAGTGCAACTAAATCAGAGCATAGACTAAAAGCTGCCCCAGTGAGATTTATTT
This sequence comes from Odontophorus gujanensis, assembly GCA_013399175.1. Lineage (NCBI taxonomy): Eukaryota > Metazoa > Chordata > Aves > Galliformes > Odontophoridae > Odontophorus > Odontophorus gujanensis. Next base: position 81,953 of record VXAB01014050.1, read on the forward strand.
ATTTATTTATTTTGCTCTAGAAGTATGTGACTTGGCTCTGACACCTGTTTCATTGATCCTTACTTGGACAGGGTGGCTCCTGATGTAACTTTGATAACCAGGGCTGTAACCCCCATAAGTCACAGCAGCCAGGCTCTGCCTGCCCGCCCTGCTATCTACTGAGCCACTCTCCTCCATCCCCACCTCTCTTCTGCTGGGGCTGGTGGAATGCCTTTAAGGTCAGCTGTTTACATCAGTTCCTGAAACACAGGAATTTTCCCTGGCTGTATCTACAGCTTTTTTGGAGTGCTTTTGTACTGCTGCCCTTTTATATACCAGACATATACCTCAGGGGAGTGGAGGAGGGAGTGTGAGAATCTCATTTGAGGTTTCCAGTCCTTCAGCAAAGAGAAAGTCAAAACAGGATAGTTCTCCTTCAGGAAGAAAAAAAAATAAAAAGTAAAAAATAAAAAAGTGAAAGTGAGAAGAAATAAGGAGGAAAAGTAACCCATTGCCATTAGAAAAACAGCAAGTCATTTTGCAGAGTGTTCCTGGTTGCTGTTCCTCCTGGGGTTCTCTGAAAGGTCTCTTTTAAGAGGTCTGCCTTCTGTGTGCTGTTTGGTCTATTCTTAGGAATAGCTGCTTTGCTCTGGTTTGCTGGAAGCCTTGCTGAGATGACTCAGATACTGACTGGAAGCTTTCTCAACGCTCTTGCAGGGAGGGGCCATTGAGCAACCTTTTCTTCCACGGCTCTGTGGAGTTAAAGGGCTGCACCCACGCATCTGAGGTATATTTGAGCTCAGCTTCAGACACCCCTTACTCCCACTGAATGGCCCTTTATTCTGTGCTTATCACATTGCTACCACTGAGGTTACTCATGAAATAAGGCATCTTTGGTATAAGCAAAGGCAGTAGAACATGGCTGCCTGTCTCTGTCTGGTGGTCAATTTGCATGAGTGGTCATTTTGCTCTGACAGAATTCAGAAGCATTTGTCTGTTGGGGCAGCTCCACCAAACCCAGCACCCCCACACACTGCTGCTTCAGTGATCCCACATGGGGCAGTGTGGCCCTGCATTGTACCCATGGTACCAGCAGCAGGAACGGCGTGCGTGGTCCTTGCTAAGTTAGCCATGGGGATTCTGCTGAGTGGGGCAGCCTTGGGCTGTTGAATGTGAAAGCAGTGTTCTGTGACATTATGGGGGTGGTTGCAATCTTTTAGGGGAAGTACAGGAGATGGCATTGAGGAACAAGTGAATTTCCCAGGCTTTGTGGACCCCGCACAACGCATTGCTCAGCGCAGATTGCCTTGTGGAGCTCTTTGCACAGGTTCTGAATACTTCTGTTCTGAGTTGCTCCTGAAAGCTGCCAGAATCAATGGTAGAGTGTGTGCGAGTTCTGCTGCTGGGGTCAGAACTCCCACACCTCTTACAGCTCCCTCCTCGGTAGCAAGTAGGTAAAGCAACAGGGAACTTGTTCCTGATTTCCTGTGAGAATTCATGATCTAGGAATTTGAAGATGTCAGAGGTATGAACTACTGGGAGACAGTGTCAGTGGCTGCAGAATATTTTTAAAGATTTTCCTCCTCGACGTTTCCATTTTATTTTCAGCTGTTCCTTTTTAATGTCTGCTGAGAGGCTCAGAGCTCTCTGCTGGTTCTGCTAGCACTAAGCAGACTGATGTGTCATAAAAGTAATTTTCAAGTCAAGGCAGCTGCTTGTGGTGAATAGCAGCTAAATGACACGATGTTCCAGGAGTGCTGGAACAAATGAAGCCTCATTTTCTCCAGTTCTGTTTCTCATGTTTGATTTTGAGCTGTGTCTGAGGCTGTTTCCATGACAGGGGCATTTCTCACGGTACTTGGCTCTGTGCAGTCTCAAATCGGGTGATGTATGAGGTCACTCTGCAGGATTCTCCTCACAGAGCTCATATATCAGATGCATTTAGAGGGTGCCTTACGTATGCAGGGTCACTGATTTTCAGGAGGGCGACAGAAGGATCATTCACTGACTCTGAGAATTTCGTTGACCAGACTGTTTTGAGTCTCTGGCTGAACAGCCCAAAAGACATCAGCCACTGCTCATATGTCTTGACCTCCAGAGCCATTTTGGTCACCCTCGTTTGGATGGATAAACATGTTGACAGCTGGACACATGCCTACTGCCTACACAGTGATCATGTAATTCCTGTTCCCTTGGCAGAGCACAGTAATCATAGTAGCTGTTACGGAAGTTACACTAAAGGATATGTGATACCAAGTGAAACGGATAAAGTGGGATGACTTGAGAAGAAATCAGTTGGGAAACAACCCTCGGGAACAGTCATGCAGCATGATATTTTGTAATACTGGTAATCAGTGTGCTTCAGTGGTGACTGCTGAGTTTAAAAAAAAAAAAAGAACATTTATGAAGGTTTCTCATAGAATCATAGAATGGGCTGGGTTGAAAGGACCTCAAAGATCATCTAGTTTCACCCCCCCTGCCGTGAGCAGGGCACCAACCACTAGAGCAGGCTGCCCAGAGCCACATCCAGCTTTGCCTTGAATGCCTCCAGGGATGGGGCATCCACAGCCTCTCTGGGCAAGCTGTTCCAGTGCATCACCACCCTCTGAGTGAAAAACTTCCTCCTAACATCTAACCTAAAATCTCCCCTGTCTTAGTTTAAAACCATTCCCACTTGTCCTGGCACTATCAACCTGTGTAAACAGTCATTCCCCCACTCCCCTCAAGTACTGGAAGGCCACAATGAGGTGTCCCCGGGGCCTTCTCTTCTCCAAGCTAAACAAGCCCAGTTCCCTCAACCTTTCCTCGCAGGAGAGCTGCTCCAGCCCTCTGATCATCTTAGTGGCCCTTCTCTGGACCTCCTCTGCATCTTCCCTGTGCTGGGGTCCCCAGGCCTGGACGCAGTCAGCTTTATAAGTTGAGCATGTTTAGTAACCACGTTAACTTATGAAAAAGCAGTGATATTTCCCTAGATCATATTTAATAAACAAAATGCAAAATAGGCAAATGTATTTCTGTCCGGTTTCTGATGATGGTTAAACTCCTGTGACTCGTAGTACCTGCCTACACTACAGATAATGTTTCAGTATTTTTTTCTTGTCAGCAAGGTAACTATTGTTCCTGAGCACTGTCTCTGTAAAAATATGTATTGTTCTGTTTGAGAACAGACAGTAGAAGCTAAATAAACCTCAAAGTAAAGTGATTTCACTGGCATCCTCCTGAGAAGCAGCATGGCTGCAAACTGACATCACCGATTTCAGGCCAAAGTACTCCACAAGCTTCACATGTGCATACAGCACCCAACCCAACGTGCCAGTATGAGCTGGTCCATGTGAGAGGCATGTACTGATTGGTTGTGGAAGAACCTAATAATTATTTACCTCTTGATGATGAAAGCTCTTGTGAATACGGATAGAAAACCTTATTCCCAAGGCCAAATAAGTGAAAAGAGTGGTGCAGACAATTTGTGTAACAGTATGTGATCATCTCTTGCTGAGCGGTTTTAATACTTTGTTCATACCTTGCCTACCGTGGGCAAGACGTACATGTGAATCTGTCGTTACATTTCATGTGATGTGTGAGACAGGATTCCTGTGGACACAGCATTTTTCTTTACTCACGTGTCCTATGTCTGATGCAGTTTTTTTTTTTTTTCTATTTTGCAGGTGATATTTAAGGCTAAATCAAAATATTCCCCAGAGCTACTGAAATACAGGTAAGAACTGTGGAAATCTTTGATGTGGTGAAGAAAAATAGCCATGTACTTTGAGAAACTATGATAGTTTGTGATGCTTGTACCTCTGCTACTCATATTTAAATACCAGTGTTTCATGACCGTGGTTCTGAGGCCAGCTTCTTCCTATGGTGTTTCAAAGCCTGTGTAATTTCTCAATACAAGCACCGCTTTCAAACATTCACGTATTTCAAAGGCAGGCAGAAAGCACTGACCTTGCTGATTTGCCTACAGGTTCATAAAGAACCTGTGGGTGCTGGGTGAATCCAGGCCCAGCACTTTGGTAAAGGCAGCAGGGTGACGTATTCATTGCAGTAGGAAAAAGTGGGACTGAGTATGTCTTAACACAGAAGTGAGGTCAGCAGTAATAAAAGGCTTAAAAGTTTTGGGGAGCTGAGAAAGGAGTTATGGAGGGAAGGGGCTAGAGAGAATGGATTCAAAATGATGATGTCTTCAGGAGCTTATGGATGACTTACCTCAATTCCAGAGAGCTGAAATTACGATGGCTTTGTATTTAGGTGTTAGGATCTGTTTAGGGTCTTGTTTGAGCAGGAGGGTTTGTCAGGAAGTACCTGAAAACTGCTCAAAAGGCTTAAATGTCCAGAAAGTTGAGGAAGAGATCAATAAATTATTCTTTATTGTGGCAATGCCTAAAAGCATAGGTCAGGGGAAATATTGCTAAGATAGGGCAAGAAGGAGATAGAGAGAGAGAGAGAGAGAGAGAGGTTGTCTTCTTTCTAAAATAACGAGTTTACAATCTGAAGTCGGGATAGGAAGGCAGAGTAATTTGCAACTGAAATCTGACCCCTTATTTGCTGACTGCTTAGAAGAAGCTGGTACTGTATCAACAGGTGAAATACTAACATTGTCTGTGCCTGGGAAGGTGTGTTACCTGGTTAGGTTTTGATGCAGCTGGAGCAGTCATGTGGAGCTTGAGAAACCACGTCTGGTAGAATGGCAGGACAGCGAGAGCAGGCTTGGGCTGGGCGGTGCTTGGATAGTGAGGGTATGAGACGTGAGGTGTGGAGGCTGCCTGGAGTTTGGGGACTCCATGCTGATGAGCTGCTAATGCAGAAATTCTAAGGATGGAAACAGGGGCTGCATCTGTTTTGGTGGCCCCAGGAATGTTTTTAAGTTAGTTGGTCTATGTGCATACTTTGGCCATATCCCAAACCGCAAAGGGCAAAAGCCAGATGCTCAATGGCGAATGCTGTGACATACAAATACATTCATCTCCCTTTGAGCTGTGGTTTCTGTGGGAAAGAAATGGAGTATAGGTTGGCAGGCAAACATTGCACACACTCGCCACATCCCCAGGCAGCCCTCAGTGAAAGTGAGTGTACCTGCCCCTGATGGTGCACGTAGCCAAGAGGAACCTTTGCACAACACCTGAGCTGTAGGTAAGTCGTGGTGTAGGGAAAGTCTGTGAACGTGTTTCTGGCTGGCTTTAAAGGTGAGAGATAGCAGCTTTGAACCTTGTACACTACCGGCATTTGTGGCAAGACTTTATTCTTAAAAGGGTGCTTGAAACGTTCTTTCTTCAAGCAAAGAGAGCTTGTGAGCTTATGAAGTTTATTTAATGTCTGCAATGTGAGCACATACTACCCTGCCCTCAATGGTTATAGGTCCATCTTGACTCTTCCCTTTTGCATTTCTAACACTGATCTCTCTTGGATCTGGTCCAGCCTCATATTCAGGACTGCAAGTAGAGTTTTGTTTTAATATCTAAAACTATTTGTATGAATGTGGTTAGCTTGCATTAAAATAAACCCAAAAAACTGATAAATGAAGCTGACCTCATTTCAGGGCTGTTCAAGTGATGTAAACACGTGCACATCCTCAGCAGAGATCCTGTGTCTTGATTTTCACATGCTAATGAAAAATGGATAGTTTGGGCCTTCATACAGGGGTTGGGGCCTACACTTATTAATGAATTTGATTTTTCTAAATGTTCAGGGTTTGGGGGTTTTTTTTTCCTGTTTTTGTTTGTTTGTTTGTTGTTTTTAAGTACGTGTGATTCTATTTCTGCATCATGGCAGAAGTGGATAATGGCAACGTAAACAGATCAGCAGAGAGGTGGGACTGTGATCTGTGTATTACGTAGGTCTCATAAATCAGATTCATTTCAGGTAAAGAAAAAGCCCTATCAGAGGACCAGAATCTGAAGTAAACTTTTCTTAGCATAGCCTTCATGTTATTAGTCACTGTGGCAAAGAAAGCTCATGGCCAAGTCTGTACCAGCCCAGCTTCATATATACCAGTCCTCCTGCACATCTCCCTGGGCCTAGGGATTTCTTACAGTCACTGAGTTTAGTTGAGGCTTACTGTGCTGTGTGTATATGCCATGCTGCATACAAGCCTCAGACAGTGTATGGCTTCTGAGGAACCATACACACAGTGTAGTAGTGTCACACATTTTCTCATTAATGGGGGCAAAATTCACTGTGTTCAGCTGAAGTTTGGTGTTAAGCTCAAAGGAAAACTTACTTAAGAGATGCATCCAAGCCTGACAGAAAAAGGGAACACCTCAGTGCGTGACTTCTCTGCCAAGCCAGGTTGCACATAGCTCCATCTAAGGGACTAGCCCCAAAATGGGAATTATGCTCAAACAATAGGCTGTTTGAACAGTTACTGGTATAATGTAGAAGCACTTCTCCTGCCATGCTTTCTATTTTCTGAAACAAACAAACCAACAAAAACTGTTTATTCATGCTGTGTAGGTGCCTGTGTAGCTGAGATGTAGGGATGCATTCTGCTTTTAAGTGAGGCTTCAGTGCTTTCTGCAGCTGCAGGGACCCTAAAACTGCCATTAGAGACACAGTCTACATCTCCGTCAGTGCTTATTCAGAGATCCAGCAACAATGCCTCTTTTGTCAAAGCAGGCAGCCTTCTCCCCAGCCACATCATGTTAATGAGGGGGTTGGAAGCTCGTTATGTGAAGAGCTGTCACAGCCCATCAGTTGTGCAGCTCACATTGGCATATATAGGAATGTGTGGGCATGAAAGCTCAAAATAGTGCTTTTTAGTTTTATTTTTTTGGGTTAACTCTGTCAAGGAGGAGCCTGGCTGGTCACCAGACAGCATCGAGAGCAAGCAGGCTGCACTGAAGCAGAAATTTCTTCATGACCATCGCATAAAGACTTCTGAAATATCAATAGAATCATAGAATATCCTCAGCTGGAAGGGACCCACAGGGGTCATCAAATCCACGTACTACCCCAAATCCAAAATCTTTCTTATACTGTGGTGCCCCAAGCTTCAAAAATAAATAAAATCTTCACACTTCAAGTGGGAACTTCATACTCTTGTGGAAGCTGTGTGAGAGAGGAGCTCCAGGACAGCAGTTCTTCTAAACATTAGGCTGTGAGGTTGAAAGGAGCTGCCTCTAGCTGCTTATTCTAAGAACAGAGCCCTGCCCTGGAAGATTAAGAATGAGCACAGTCTTCCCCCTGAGAGGGAATTTCCATGACCAGCAAGGAAAAGACAGCAGTCCTGTTTGCTGCCAGATATAGCTGGAAAGAAGGGCATTGATTTGTTGACACAAGTGGCTATTCTGAGGCTTTCAGTTCTCCCAATTAGGCATCTGAATGGTCTCAAAGGTATACCTCTCCCTTTCCTGCCCTCTGAAAAGAAGACAACTACTCTTCTGTTTTGTAGCTGGGTTGATAATGTCTCAAAAGGATGTGAACACGTGAAAGAAATCTATCACTGTGAGGTAAAAGTATTTTTAAGCAATCTGATTTTGATTCCTCAGAGACAATCAGTCAGATTCAAAATTCTCACCAGACATTAAAGACTAGGCCCAAAACCACTTGCTCTGTGTCTGTAGATTATAGACCCTATCAGAAATTGCCTCGGACAACAGAGATAATGAAATAAGCAAACACTTGAAGTGTAAATACGTTTCTTTTTGTTTGTTTGTTTGTTTTATGGAAACCTCTGCAGCTGTGCGTAGGAGTAAAGAGAAGCAGCCTTCCTTGGGTAGATGGTTTACTTATGTTGCAGGTATCACTTCTGGATGGGTGGGAAAGCAAACCAATCCAGTTCCTGGGCTCCGGTCACAATTCTGTTCCAGCTCTGCTCCCGTGGTTGTGCAAACAAACCCTTTATCCGGCATAGATGGCAAAATGCCAACCTGGAATCGATGTGCATATTTACATTTCTTGATGGTTCTTTCAAGAGGTTGCCCGTGCCAAAAATGTTTAAGAAAGGGGCAGAGAAGGATGCTGGGGAGCCAGTAATTTCATATGAAATCTGATTGCAAACACTAGCAGTCAGTGGTGCTTTTCATGACAGTAAAACCGAGATCAGCAGCAGTCCTTTCCAACCAGCTCAACCTTTTTATCCTGTCAGCAAGTAGTCAGATAGTTTGTGCCATACATGAAGTGCACGCCTTAAGAAAGTCCATGTTCTCTTTAAATTGATTTGTAAGAACTGTGTGTTGCTGTGTCTCTGCTGCACTCTTCCAAATTTTATTGCCTGACATCAGTTTCTTTACTTACTGCTTATTCTGTGACTGTAAAAAGAGGTCTGAAGCTAGCTCTGTTCATCTCTCCAGCAATCTGGAGTGTTTAGATTTGGTCGTGGGTCATGGTCAGCTGTGGCAGCCCAGCTTCCATTGCTCAGAGTTGCAGCTTCCATCTCGTGACCAACACTTGCTGAACAATGTCTCTAAAACTGTTTTCTCCTCACTCTCCCAGGTTGCCCCTCTACCTGGCTTCTCTTTTCATAAGTCTCCTCTTCCTCTTGGTGAACTTAACATGTGCAGTATTGGTGAGGACACAGAATTCAGAGAGAAAAATCATTGTCTCTGTCCGGGTGGCAATTAATGACACGTTGTTTGTGCTCTGCGCTGTTTCACTCTCCGTCTGCCTGTATAAGATTTCCAAGATGTCTTTAGCCAACATTTACTTGGAATCCAAGGTAAGGTACATTTTCAGTTCCTTTTAAAGTACCTTCTGAGAGACGTGGGTAGTGCAAGGCAGAGGCACACGGTTCTTCAGATCTCCTGAGAGCTAGAGGCCTTAGGCTTTACAGCTTGCACTTGGTAATTAAATACTAAGGAGTAGAAAGAATGCTTTTTTCTAATCCCAAAGACCCCAGAATATGAGTTTTTAGGACAGAGTTTCCAGGACTTCCGGCTGGACTTCCTCACAGCTGTTTTTAAGCTGGATGCTACCCAACTACATTTCAGTACTGCTTCAGAGAGGTGGTCCTTACTTTGAGACCCTTCAGTTTGACAAATTATTGCCTGATTACTTTAAATGTTTAAGGTAGCAGCGTGCTAAAGGTAAGCCAGAAAAAGCAATATGAATATCCCTTTATAAATTTCCATCGTGTCCTACAGATAATGTTTTATGAAACCCTTAATGTATTATAAATTCATCCAAACAGGGAGAAGGGGGAAAAGGTTTTTCCCATTAGTCTACAAAATATTCTCTCAAGAAATTTTGTTAGGTTCACAGCTTTGCTGGAAGGGCTGGGTGCACAAGTGTCATAAAAGCTGGCAGTGTTTGGCATAAAATCAGTCAGAATGTTTTGTATCTAAACAAAATGGAACAGGGCTTTCAGAGGTCTTTGTATTCACAGAACATGATTACATCTTAAAGTAAATGATTAGTTCAACCCATGGTGCATTATACCATTATCACAACAAGCCTTCCAAACATCTAAGTTCTAGCTTCCATTTTGAAGATCTTATAATAAAATTCGTCTCTCCGTTTGGTTAATCAGATGAAAGGAACACTTTTCCTGTTTAATCAATTCTGGCTGTACTGCACAACAACTAAAAGTTCACGGCTGAACAGAAGATTTAAAAACACAGCTTAGTTTGTTTTGCTTCTTTCCAGTCTGTCATTTGCTGACCAAAGGGCACGGGCAATGGATTATTATTACTGTTGAGAAAAGTTTATCTACTGCTGCAAATCACAGAAGTGTAAATCTGTGTAACAAAGCAGTGTTAACCTACACAAGGCTTTGGTAGATTACTTTGCTCCATTTCCTCCTTCTGCAGGAAACTTGATGTTCTTTACTTCAGGCTATTTCATGAGAAAGAAAGAAACTCAAGTGTTATTGCAGAGAGGAAAAGATGGGACATGGAGCTGATGAAAGCTTGAATGTGGAAATGAGAATTAAAGAGCACTGTACCTTTTTCTGCTGACCTGAAACGGAGTCCCTCTGGGGACTTCCAGTAGGATTTGGCTGCACGTACTTAGGGATACAGACAGCTGGAGCCAGCAGTGAAAAAACATCCTGATTTAATCTGCCACTGCCGTGCTGAAAAAAGTATCTAGAGCTAAAGCCTGGTCTTTGCAGTGGTACTATAGGAGCTGCATTGCAGGAAACATGCTTTCCATGTTGCTTGGAGATGGGGATCAGTGTTGGCAGCCTTTTATTTGCATCTCCCATCTCCTGGCACGTACACTGTGACCACACGTGGAAGTGCCAGCAGAGAAACTGCATCGCCTGCAGGGTCTGGTGTGGGGCCAGACCTGGTCTCAGGCTGTGGTCCAGGCCCGCGTGTCCTCAGCCAGAAGTGTCATGCACTCAGCTTTGCTGCCTATTCGGGGCTCCCCTCTTTTCTATGGGCCTGTGACTCAAGAGGGGATCCTTCCAGCACTCTGCTTCCCCCAGACAAGATTTGACTGGCAGTGAAAATAGGACAACTTTAGTCCCTTTTTATTTGTATTAGGTGGCATTAGAGTTTGCTAAAGCTGCACAGTATTTAACTATTAAAGAATGACAGCCTTATGGGGAAACTACCGTGGGGCTCTGCTCCTCACTTCAATTTTTAAATGCTGCTGAAGTGGGACATGGTGCGTGCCCATTAGCAGCTTCTCCCTGCTCACTCATCCCGGGTTTCCATGGCAGCTCCACTCCTCCTACAAAAGGAGAATGGGCAAGTGTGGAGCAGCAGTTTCCCCTTTTTGGCACGTCCTGCTCGCTGCTCTCACTGCTGTGTGCCAGGTGTGTGTCCCAGTTCCCACACACAGCAGGCCCCCGGCTCGCTCCCGCCATGGCTGCAGGTTGGGCCTGGCTGGCAGCGGTGCCTGCAGCAGTGCTGTGAGCATGACATCAGGCACAGATTGATGGCACTGAGGGTTTTGTAATACTCCTGAGTATTCAAGCTGCTCTCTGAAGCAATATTATTTTTGCAGGAGTGCAGGCAAGCTATAGTTTCCCACCAGCTTTTCTGATGAGTCTCTCTTTACTGCCTCTAGCCATACCCAGCGTGAGGTGCTTGTTTGGCAAAGCCAGCAGCATGCGTGGGCAGCAGAAGGGCCCGGTGGGCTCCCAAAGCCAGGGCTTCATGGCTAGGGCTGGGGTCAGGTAGGGCTTCAGGATGTGGTGACCTGGTGGCTCACCCTGACCCACCTTATATCTGCGCTCTGCATGTCTGTGCCTGGGTTGCCAACCTGGTAGCAGAGTACCTGAGTGGGGAGAGTGGTGTAGACCTTGCTGTCTCCTGCCCTGCTATAAAAGGTCCTGTGAGGGGGGGAAGCAGCTTCGCTCTTGGCTTGACTGTTTCAGGTAGATAGAAAGAGCCCATCTATGCCGGGTAGGTCTCTGCCAGGAGAGGGAGGGCAGTGCTAGTGAAGCAAATGGCTGTAAGGTATTTTGCTGCTCTGAAGCATTGTTCCTCAGAGCATTCCTTCTTCAGCTGTGATAAGCACTATTCCAGAGCTGACTGCACAGCATTGACAGCATTCCTTCAGAGCCATCCCCACTTTGTACAAACACCTGCTGCCGTGATCAGACTCACAGCACCCCACAGCCGTGCCTCCCGCACTCCTCTTGCTGCCACAACTCCTGTGCTGATGCCTCAGTCCCCTGATTCCGATGCACAGTACTCAGGAGCTGCACTTGTTCCTCACACTAGCTGAGGCTCTTTGCCCTTCTCTGTCCCTTTTCTTCTCTGAGGCCTAGGAACCGTCATGACTTCCTGCTTTGCAATCTCATTCCTGCCCCAAAGCCCGAGGTCCCACTCTCAGACTACCTGGCCATGGTCACTTTGCCCATAGGCTGTGCCTCCGCTTTGTCTCCTCTGTGCTGACTTTAGGTGAGGCAGGATGTTCTGTTCCTGTCTGTGCTGTTTAACTGCTGACTGTTGCGATCTGCTCTGTACTCAGGAAATAGATGCACAGCAAGTGGTTATAAAAAATGCAAGGTCGCATCATGCTAGTAGCCAGAGTCTGAGTTAGGATGCTTAATAGCTGGCGTGCAGCTGAATTCTCTAGCTCTGATACCAGGTGTTCTCAGCTGCTTTCACTGCTACGAAAATAGCACTTGTACAGCAGTGACAGGAGACAACCACAGCCCATCTTGCTAGGGGTTGGAACCACTGCCATTCCCTGGAAACCACCATTTGGTACATAGAGCATAGGATATACTGATCAAAGGAGGAAAACATCACTCAGTCACATTAGGCAAAGCACCACAAGCCCCCAGAGCCCATGCAAAGCAATATTCTTGTCAGCTTCCCACGTGACTAATAACCTGTATCTAAATCTTTTCCAGGGCTCATCTGTGTGTCAGGTGACAAGCATAGGAGTGACTGTTATACTACTTTATACCTCACGCGCCTGTTACAACTTGTTCATCTTATCGTTTTCCCAAACCAAGAAAGTCAATTCTTTTGATTATGATTGGTACAACGTATCAGACCAGGCAAGTATGAAAATATTTGCTAATGAGGAAATTCTGCACGTGGCAGCCAGTTTCCCAAACATTATGGCAGGAGGCATTCATATATTAAAATTCAAGGTTGTTTTTCTCTTGTTTGATGCAATGAGGTTATTTGCTCCAGGAATTCAAATTTTTTTTTCTGCTATTATTGCAGGAAAAACCAACACTAAAAGGAAAACATGACATAAGATTAGTAATTCAACAATTTAAAAATATATCTAACATTTCATTCATTTGTATTGTACTGTTAAAAAAATAGACTAAAAAAGACACATTTTGTTCATTGGGAAGAACGTACTGTAGCTGGAAGCAGAAGAACAGTTCTTGATCCCACAGAAATGCCAAGTCCCAAGTTCTGAAGTCATCTCAGACCTTCCACTGGCATTTTGTGCAGGAGTTAACGTGCCTTAATTCTAATATTTTCTCTAGTTTTAGGATCAGACTATGACTCTTCTCAACTTTTCATTGCAAGTTACAATTCAGATGTTGAGAACTAGCAATGATAGAAACACTCAGGGAAATAAGCAGGTAACTCTTCCTCGAAGTTTATGAAATTTGGGCATTCAGCTCCTTCCTCTGCTTTGAAAGGCACGGTTCCCAGTAGCTTTCCAGCCCTATCAAGGTTTGGAGAAATGGCAGGTCTGTGTCTGGAGCACAAATATTTTTTGGGCTCAAAACCCTAGATATGTGATGCCTCCCCGCCACCAAGCAAGCACTTGCAGAGCAAAAGCAGAGTTCCCAGCTGGTCAGGCAGGTGCCTTGTAGTGCCTTGTAGTGCCAGGTGGGCCAAAGCAAACCTGGAGCCATTTTCTATTAAGCAGTAAATAAAATTAGAAATAAGAAGCAGATAAACAGCAGGGCAAAATTGCCCAGAGGATCTGATTAAGAGTCATTAGAGATCAATACATCAAGGAGCACTAGTCTCCCCTACTGCTGTGTGGGTAAGAGCTAGGTGATACTATACCACTTCATATAAGTAGAAGAGTTTTTAGATGGAAGAACAATACATTATGATTCATCTCCTGAATCCAACATTTTCCCTCCTGCTGTTGGGACCTGCAGTGCTGGTGGCTGCTCATGGTCCCTTGCAGATACTTGAAAGTTACAGCCAGAACATTTGGTCATTTCCCACCTGGAGGCAACAGTTGTTCATAGGGAGCTGACTGGAATGCTTTAGGACCTATGGCATTACTGCCTCAGGTCTCTCTTCAGAAACACTTCCCTTTTTGATTCCACACAGAACACGTAAAAAGACAGGACTGCCCTCTGCAGATATGGCAAACAGCAGAGGGGAAATCTGGAGAGAAGTTCAAAGCTATCTTGAATAAGCACACTGTTACTCTAGCATTAAAGTGCACCAATTTGAAGAGTCCTAAACCTTAATTTTTAAGTATTGGCAGCAGGACCCTTGAAAGAATAGTCAATGGCCAGGTCTTCATGTACTATTCCCATCTAAAAAAGGACTACAAACTTAGTTTCTCAGCAAGTTGATTTTATCTCATTCTTCCCAGCCTAAAAGCCTGGCAAACATCCAGCAAACTTTGATTTTGCTGAAGGAGAGACAGAGGATGAGGAAAAAGAGAGGGAGAAGGAAAGAACTCACATACTCAACAACACAGAATATTGATTTGTGTTTTAGTATGCCTTTAATCATTAGCCAGGTTAGTCCAGCTTTACTGGAAAGAGTTTCTGGCCACGTTGTCAAGTTTCAGCCAATTAAGTACAGGACTTTGTAAGAAGACATGTTGCCTCTTGCACCTCCTAAGAAAATACCATTTTTGCCTGTAAATATTTTTCTTTCTGACTCTTCAACAGGCAGATCTGAAATGCCAGCTGGGAGATGCAGGTTACATAGTGTTTGGAGTGATCCTTTTTGTCTGGGAGCTCTTGCCTACTTCCTTGGTTGTGTATTTCTTCCGCGTCCGAAATCCTACAAAAGATCTAGTGAGTTGAATGTGTTGCACACTTGTTAATGGGATGTGCTGGCAGGGCTGGAGGGCTCAGCTTCTAGGGGATGCTTTTGCTTCCATAAATGTTATTTTTCAATGTGGCCTCAGCAGAATAAAAGCAACCCATGTCACTGACACTTCTAGAGAAGAGCACAACTTTTGTTCTCCTACACACATTTTCAGAGGCAGTGAGAAAGGAAGTAAGTGGTAAGGAAGTAACAAACACCAGTTATATGAAGTCCTCCTTCGGTTCTCATGTGATACTGGATATCACACTAGGAAACCTACCATTGTCTATCAAAGTGAATGTATTCAAATAAGATCTCAGCCCTACTCCTGCTTCAGAGTTAGCCAGGGTAACTGTAAAGAGGAGAAACAAAACGTTTTTAAACGACACAGGCTGGTGAGTCTGCTCTACTTACAAGTAGCTACAGAAAGATCTCATTTTATTTGAGGTGATTTTAGTATGGCTAGACACAGTCTTACGTTTGGGGTATTAGAGAGATTCACATGGAAATGGAAGTAAGAGCTGTGATCTAACCTCTGCTTTACAAAACTGATCACATAAAGACTCAGAGTCTTACTCAGATGAGGGTCTGCCAGGCAGCATGTTCTCACAAGTCAAAGAGCCCTACATTAACACTTACAACATGATATTTTTGCATTGTGACTTTTAAAAAGCCTCAAATCTCCAACTGGAAGGTACAGTTCAGGAGTCAGTTGGTGTTATCACTACTTTCATGGGGTACTTCCTTAGGGTAGACATCACCAATCGTAGAAAATCACTTCTGATTGATCCACTTTCTCCACAAGACAAATATTTATGCTCAGCACACACTGTAATAGGGAAACTGGAAACAAGGATGTTAGAAAGGCAACTGTAGCAAGGCAAGACTGAGCTTCCATGCAAATATACCACAAGAGGGAGAGCAAGGGCCACAGTATGTTCACTGAACTTCACACAGTTGAGGAGTAGGGGCTCAGCTGGTTCCCAGATATCTCTGAGCACCTTATCCAGACTCAAATGGGCTCTTTGAATCTTGTCTACTCTCCAAATGCTCTGTATAATTTAAAGTGTTACACGAGGAAAAACCATTAAGGTCATGAGACCATCTCTATGCCAGCAGAGAAAAAACAGAAAGCAAGATTTTTGTCTACAGCATGTGTAGAACTGCCTGTTTTGAGTTGGAAGGCAGGAGCTAAGTATGCAGTGACTTCTTCTGGAAGTCAGACACCAAGCAATTTATCTGCTCTAAGTACTGACTCAAGTTTCACCTTCCCTCAGGCCAATGCAGGAATGGTCCCCAGCCATGGCTTCAACCCCAGATCTTATTTCTTCGACAACCCTCGCAGATATGACAGTGATGATGATCTGGCATGGAACATTGCACCCCAAGGAGCACAGAGCAGGTAAGATACACGAGCTAGTGGCTTACTTCCCATAGCAGAAACAGCTGGAGGAGAAGGAAGATGCACACTGTATGAGAGTAATGAGAATTGTTCAGATCCAATCGTTGCCTAAATGATATAAGGTGAGGAGGAAGCTAATGTGGCAGTTCAAAGGCATGAGCACAGCTCCCAGTGGACACTAAAACACTAAACCCACTGCTTATGAGAGTACAGGCAGTACACCAGAGCTGCTCACCAGACCCAGGCCTTGTGTACAGACACAAGGAGGTTCAGGTCTGTCACTGATAGTCCATTGCTGTCACAGGACAGGCATAGATAATAAACACTAATTCTAGCTCTCAGAAGTTCAACCACCTCCTGGATTAGCAAAGCAGAGAGGGGAAAGTCCTTAAAGAACTACAAGAAATCAGGAAACAAGTCATGAGTCATCTCAGTGTGAGAACTCTAAGGGTGCAATTGCATTTTGCCCATGGTAACTAAACAGCTGTGCTCAGAACCAACGCCACTCACTAACTCTGTTCCCTTCTCAAGTTTCTCTCCAGATTACTATGACTGGGGCCATCAGAACAACAGCTTCATGGCTTACATAGGATCCCTCCAGCAAGATCCAACACTGGACACAGACAGGCCAAGCCCTATATGACTTCAATCAACTACTGCATTCTAGGACATTCCAATATTAAAACAATTGTTCTGAAAAACAAAGCTTAGAACATTTATTCACCCATTGGTTTTTGTAAGTGTTCTTATGCACAGATAAATGAAGAACTTGTTTTTGCCTCAAGCTTTTCATAGCTTAAGGAGAAGTATAAGCTAAGAGTTAAGCTTTGAAGACTGTTCTAATTCCATACATGGCTCCAAAAGCAATGCCTCCTCTTTACGTCCATGGAAACTACTACAACCAATACAGAACACAGTAACACTGATAGAGCAAATTCACAGCTACAAGACACTTTTCCAGCAGTCACCAACATTAGTTAGTTGCATTTTCAGTGGTGATGAACAAGAGCCTGCATGCCACACAAAAACCAGCAGAGTGACCACCTGTCACCACTGCTATAATGCACCACCCACACTGCCTCACTGTGCTCACATCCACTGTTTGGTCTCCAGAAATGTCCAGCAATGATCTGTGAATGTCAACGGATCCAGTTTCTTCCACATGGAGGAATTCAGTGACTCAGCTTTGCTTCTTTCACACTTCCACATCAGACACACACATCAGACAGTTTTGTCAGTCTGCTGTCATTTCTCACAGCAACCAAATGTGACATTGCTGGAAAAGTTCAACCTTCACTGTCATACCATCACCACCCACCTCTGACATCACGGGTTGACATGATCAAACAGGAGGCATTACTTTTGGAGCAGCCTTCACGATACCTTGTTTCAAGCTGTGGCATTTTTGGCTTCAAACAGAGTTTCTAGAAGATATAATCACTTTATGCTCATTTTAAAAGAGCAAATTCCGTGAAGTAAAATGGTAATTATTTTCTAAGTATTTTTATTTTTACACTGTATATTAGGTTAGAAATATATGATTAAAATAAATATACTGTAAATACACAGATGTTACTGAGACGCATGACAGTAAGAGATTCTTACGTGCACGTAAAGGCCTGTAAGGAAAAGAATGCCAACACCATTAAATACTGTTCTTTCCAAGTCATTGCTACATTCTTGGAGCACAATCTACCCAGGATTGTTGCTGCTGACACAGCACAGGAAGACGGTTGGAGGCTAACACATCTATGCTCTAGTTACCATCTCAAAACTCAGAAAACATAGAAGTCCATCTTCTCAGCAGCTGTAGGGACAGTCTTAAAGTAGAAGAGATACTCATCTGCTCTGGTTTGAACAGCAAAACAGGCTGAAATCCTGTAAGCTTGAAGGAATAAAGTTACATGATAATTCTGTCAATCACCTCTAGGTATTTCCTATAGATGAGTAATTCATATGGCTACTCAATGGCCAGAGGGATGGATGCATAAGGGTCCCTGACTCAGTGGAGGGTGAGGGGGTGGGGGAGGCAGTATGAGAAAAGGTCTGCCACATCTGCCTGTCACATCTGAAAAAGAACTGTGGAAGCTCCTTAGAGGGAAGAAAAATTACTAAATTGTTTTAATAAGCTGGGCTGAAAAAGGCACAGATCAAGCATCCTTTCTATAGACGCTTTTTGCCTCTCCCCTCACACAATGGGATTTAGCCAGTGGCTATGACTGTCCATATTAAGACAAACATTTTAATTCTGCCATACAGACAGCTGGATGTGCTGATATATGGAAATAGCAACCAATACAGAGCAACACATCTATGAAAAATCCAAAGCTGACATTTATCTTTGGAATGTAATTAAAGTGAGAAATCTTGCTTGTCATCTTAAGCTTAAATCACAGAATGACTGCCATGTAAATAATTTAAGCTGTACGATTTCTAAAGCATAGCTGAAACCCACATGAAAATAAACTAACTGAATTCACAAGTTATAGCAGAAAATACTTTAATTTGTATCTCAGATTCAAACATAGCAAAGATTCAGAAGTGTTCAGATCTCAGTAAGCAGTTCTAGCATTGATTTCAATAAATATTACATTTTAATAGGCTAGATATATGGAGAGATTGTAAAGTGATGAGTTGCAGATTGCTAGTTTATAAACATAAGCATCTAGGCTATTTACAACATATTACAGATCACTTCCCAGAAAAGCTCAAAGCAAGGTCAGATAAAGACCCAATCATCCAAACAACTCAAACTGTGGCACAGTGTATTCCATGCATACACAATGACATATAACACAAACCACCAGCTGAAGTAGGAGAACACATTATTCCAACTTAAGTCTGTATATTTTACTTTTTAAACTCTCACCTTTGTCCTCTGGTACTTAGGAGCAAGTTTGTTCAGCAGCAAACATTTTAGCTATGCTGTTTGCACCAAGTCTTTTCACATTTCACTTAAGCCTTCATGACTTAGGAAAAATGAAGCATTTTTGTCTTTGTCTTCTTGCTACCTGTGTGATTACAATCATTTTGTCATTTGTACAGGGAAACAATTTCAGTCTGAAATGAATGGCAGACAGTGCTGACAAGCTCATCTCCAATAAGGAGCTGGAATTTATGAGTTTACAGTTTATGAACAGTGTATCTAACCTTGTTTCTTCATATAAAAACAGATCTGTAAATTTCTAAAATTGAAAGTTAACGTATAAAGAACCATCATCCAACTCACAGAGCAAAACCTCAGAGGCAGCACAGTCACACACTGTACATCAAATACAGTAAAAAAAAAGACAGATAACAGGAAAATGGTTTCAAACACGTTATACTTTCAAATGCAAAAGAAAGTCTCTATACACAAACTCATGTTTTCATGACACAAAGGAAAAGAAAAAAAAGACTTCCCATCTCTATGTCCTAAGGACTCTGCCTGGATTGTGCCCATGAAGGTATTAAGAATCAGGTATGCAAGGTCTGTGTGTCTGAATCTCTCACCTATCCCATAAGGAACAACACAATGCCAGACTATGGTGTGACTTCAATGTCCACAGATTTTGGAGAGTCGCAGGTGGAGGAACAAAAACAAGTTGCATCCCTAGAAGGCTGGAAACAACTCGCTTTCCTCAGAACCAAAATAGGGGGGAAAAAAAGGAACAATTGTGGGGCAACATAAACAAGAATTTGTTTTTCCATTGGAAAATCCTGCCTAAAGCATTAGACACTGCAATTGTAATAGCAGTTAAATCTTATCTATACAAGGTTCTTCACTTGAGTGAGTCTACAGGTTTCCCACCCTTGCAGGTCAACCCAAAAGGGGAGAATTAATGACAAACTGAAAAAAAACAATACACACAATAACCCTGAAGACTTCAACACTCAGCTGTACACATTTGAGCTACTCATCTAGACTTCCATTTCAAGTTAACAGAGAAAGCAAACTCCAGGTAGCAAATTATTGTATCCTTGAGTATGTCAAACCAATCTTGAAAACGGCCAGGTGAGTGATCTGCCTTGACTTCACCTGCTCTCCTTCATGACTAGAAAGGGAACCCATGATGACTTGCTCAGACAGCTTGCTCAGACAGGTGCCCACAAACAGGAGAGGCTGCTAAGTTAAGAATGTAACATCCCCAGGCTGGCATTAGCTTTCCCTAACATCAAGTTAATTTTTTTACTGGTTTAAAGAGAAAACAAGGACAGGAAACCAACTGTCAATTTGTGCAACTATCACCAATTTTATTTCTCTTCTTTCACTTCTTACTCCAGTTTGACTCAAATGGGTTTTGTTTCTCAGGGAGCAATACTTTCATAATAAGGAATGCCAGCAGGAGAATCTCATTTCCAGATGATATAAGTAGTGTCTAATCTGGAAACAAAGGACAGCACATTCCAGCTTTCAGGAATATTTCCTCTGTAAAGGATCACATAGGAAGCCAGTATCAACTACAATATATTATATCAAGAGGTCACTAAAGATCCAGTAGAGTGAAAGATGTTTAAGAGCACTTTGTTTTGAGAGGATTTAAAAAGAAAAAAACAGAAGAGATGTATCTACACTGCACCAGCACTTCCTACATTCGTAACTCCTAACTTCACTCTGAAACAATGTTTTTAAAAGAAAATTCCTTCATTTTAAACTTAAACCAACACTTGGTTACTGATGGTCAGCAATGCTGCTCTGAATTCTGTTTTGGACCAACGATAAATTACCACTGACATTTGAGGACAATGATATACAAGCAATTTCTTAAAGTTACATTGTTAACATACCCGTCTTATTATGCTGGAAATCCTTTTAAAGAAGGTACAGTTAGGGATTGCATAGATACAATATGTAGTATTAAATGTCAGTGTGATTACGAATTTTAAAAAGCTTTTTTTTTTAAGTGACTATAAAAAAATTCTTCCTTTTTGCACTGATCTTCTAACACACCATTAAAATATAACCCATTACAAGCAAATCTATTCTCAGTGCTCAGAGAGCAAAATGTGCTGTTTCAGTATTTTAGACGTTAAAAGGACAACAACTTCTAGAAATGAAAATACAACAGGCTAGACACAAACTTGATTGAAAAACTTTTCAGCTGGCCATGCTCCACTAACCATCTTCTCCCCATTCCCTCCCCACTGACCCCTGAAGCAAACACAGGCTGCCAAGGGGCTGCAGAAGAATCACGACTGTATTGTGTCAGAGAGAAAGTGGTTATTTTGAAGAAATCTGAAAAGCAGCATGGTAAGGGAAAAAAAAACTTTCATATCAGCATGATGTAAAGGAGATTGGTACAAAGTGAAGTTTTCTGCTCGGTAAAATTAAGCTTCATATCACAGTAAGAAGTCAGAACTCAGCAAGAGCCTTATTTCCTTTTCTGGTTTTACTTCTAGACAGCTAGAATCAGCACACCCAGACCTCAGAACATACTGATGCTCAGCACTCAGGAAGTGAACCACCTCTTGCAGGACAAGCCAAGTCAGGATTGAGGTACATAAGTTTTCATATAAAACAACTTTCTCAGAAAGACAAGATGAAGAGAACTTATGGTGTATTGGTACAATAGAACTGTGAGCAGAGAATTGAAAAGATAAACCAGATCAGCATAATTTACACATTTAAAAACTATATACTTCATTCATAAATATCTTCTCAAATTAATAACCATTCCTAGTTTAAACATAAATATTCAAGTTGGTGTTCGATTTTACTTTTTATCAGTTCATGGGAGTCCTGGAAGGATCAGTTCCTTCTGCTCAATGCAGTCACGTAAATGGTCTTCACTAAGAAGTTGGGCAAAGGCCTTCATTACCTTGTTTGTTGTAGTAAAACTTTAAAATTCTGCAGCTCTTTTATACTTGTAGAAAGCCTGCAAAACAAAAACCCCGAAGTGTTAGCAAGTAAACGGTGAAAAGAGAAGTGCAAACTGCAGCCTTTCACAGGTACTTTATTTTCATTGTTTTAAATTAGAAAAAACAACCTTTAAAAGACAGTTGTGTTGTTTAATGCTGATGTTACTCTTTCTTACAAAAGATCTATCTGGTTCTCCATTACGTTTATATAGCATGTGTAAACTTTAATCTCAGTAATATATTTTAACACCTAAAAATATCTGATCATGCGTAATAACGTTTATCCTATTTGAAAGAAGAACTTCAAGATCAGAAGCACCAGCACCACGAAAGTTACAAGCTTTACTAATCTTCTAAAGCTGTTAGGAAGTTGTATTTTGTAACTTAAACACAACAGCTTTGCTGTATCATGAATTAATCAGAGCAGAAGTTTTACTAAAAACAATTACATCAAACTCCACTTCCAAAAGCCTAAGGGCTAAATAACAGCACTGAAAAAAAGTAGTGTTTTTCTCCCTTCTCACATACACACATTCAAAACAGAAATAGAGAATGTATTTCTGTAGTTATTAGTTTGACCACAAGCAGCAGCAGACACATCCAAAATTTAATGCTTAAGACTGCTTAAGAGATCTATGGAATGAGACTTGAGATAGTGATGACTTACACACAACACAAAGTGATGACCTAATAATCAGTGCTCCACAAACCCCACCTGATGGCTCAGAGTTTATTACTAATAATTGTTAGACCTCTGAAAGTCACAGCTGCACCCACACATCTTTTCCACAGGCCTTGAACATTGACACTGAAGTTGTACTAGTATGTTTTTTTATTTGTTATTTTTATTTTTACTTTTTTGCACTACACAAATTACAGAACCTTACCTCCCAAAGGCATTTACAAGAGCAACTATTTCTTGACGCGTTAGTTGAAAACCTTTTGATGGGCTGTTCTCAGGAAGGTTCTGTATTTCTTTCTCAGAAAATAAAATCTTCAGAGCAGTTCCTAAGCCTTGGGTCTACAAACAAAACTCAACATTTTAACATCAACAAGGTCAATAGGTAAGGTCACTTCTTCCAGCTCTCAGCAAACAAATAGAAAAGTCTGAAACAAAATGAACATAAAAATACTAACCCATGCAAACTGCAGTACAGATTCTCAGAAACCGATACTCCTTCAGCCCAAATAATTGCACACAAACTGAGACGATAATGCAAACACATGCCATCCATTGTGCACCAAGTTCATTCACTTTAAGAATGTTTCCTCAGGTATACTTACTCTAAACCCTCACGTTTTTAATCTCTTCCTTTCCCATCTCTTTTCTTCTCAGCCAGACCAGATGCATATGAAAGCACGACTGTTACAACACTTCCAGCTCCCTCCCTGCTACAGTACAGATGCCTCGGGAGCTGTGGATCAGATCTCCGCTTTCCTTCTCTCCTCCCCCTACCAAGTCAAACTATGTTTTTATTATGAGGTGTCACAACACTTCTGCTTTCTCCATCTCCAGTCCCAGTGGCAGACATTGCAGTTTCAGAATCAACCCCTATTTTATATACAGAAATAGAACAGAAAAAGCTATTCTTATTCCCCATTTTAATAGAGCTGGGGAAGCATCCACTGGATTTTGATACAGTGGTTGAAGCTCAGTGCAAGAGAATTTTATAGGTCAGGAAACCTGACCCTAGTTCACTTGGCATGAGTGATAACAGATTGGAAGTATGAATGAGAACAGTGTAAGTAGAACTCTATGAAGCAGACTACACTTTTGCTGTAACAAATTTATTTGTAACTTGAACTCTGATAAGCTTAATGCTGTCAGTCTGGACTTAATGTTAGCATTAAGGGTTAAAATCTTATTCTCAGTCTCTAGAAACCAAGACTTTTTTCAACTCTTGGTTTCACTGCACCTCTTGCAACACTTAACTGTGAAAATCTGAATTACATTTTTTTCCCTTTATGCTTCAATTTGTGGAGCTGTATCATTAAATAAGTGCAGTATTTCCAGAAAAGCTTCCCACTGCTGACTCCACAAGACCCATCTGCTCACAGAACATTGACTGGAAATAAGACTTTGCCTTGAGGTTACTTGCTCTAAATTTTTTTTTTCCAGAGAATACAAGCTACACCTTTTAGGTAACAGAACCACCACCAACTAACAAAATTAAACATTTTTAATTGTTAAAAAGTGAACTAAACATATGTCTGTTTTTAATACATAAATAAGAATATCAAAGACCTAAACTATACCTGCAGTTTGCCCCACAGCCTGCATTTATCACATCCAACACAATCCATTATGCGGGATATGTTTTTGAAATGCAATCTGAATTCTTCCTAGCAATTAAAAAACAAACAAAAAAATGGTTAGGTTAAATTACCTCCTTGCTTCACCAAACTTCACTTAGTATCACTAAAATATCAATCCTCCTTTAGTAAAATTGAACAAAACCACTACCACCTGGGGTCAGATCATAATAAGGATCCACATAAATCCAGACTCTTGTTTCCAAGCCGTTGCTAATACTTGATGACTTGAAGAAGCAGAACATGCAGAGTAACACTTGTGTTCTACACACTAAGTTTCCAAATTACTGAGCAAGTTTCTGAGCTATTACTACTTGCCTGTTTCCCTACCCAATTTTAATTCAATTATTCAAATCCTTTTTGAACATTCACAACAAACAAGCAAACAACTGCCAATTCACAAAAGACATTTCCCAACCAATCTACAGACAAATCAGATTGCTGCTTTGCAGTTTCAGAGGGGAAGCTAATATAGTACAGAACTAATTAAGATCATCTATATTAAATATTTCAGGTCAGGAAAGAAACATCAGATGGGCTGGTAAATTACTGGCACCTTTCAAATAGCATTCTTTCTGATGCAGATGAAATTCCATATAATACTAATTTCAGTAGTAGGTATTAGAAAGTATTCAAACAGACATTTATTGCAATGAACCACACACCAGTTGAGGAAACGTACTGCATACCAATCTGAACAACAGTCTGGTAACACTGCAAGTTACTACGTAGTAACAGCATTCACATTTGTAAACCGTGCCCAAGAACTATGAATTTAACATTAGAGAAGCATAAAGCACAATTCAGTGAAATGAAATACATACATAAGACATGTCTTTAGAGCAAGCATCACTTTCTGTGTGTGTGTGTTTGTGCGGGGTCCTATGTGGAAGTGATACTATATATTTTTTCTTAAATATTGCTTATGCTATAAGTACAAAAAAATCAACACATTTGCATTTGCATACTCCTGATGGCAAACAAGGTACTACAGCAGAGATTCTCATCTGCTCAACTTGGCGCAAGACCTTGCATTCACTTACAGTGAGCAAGATTGAGAGGCTTCAGACAACTCCATAAGTTTTCATCCCTGCCTTTTCTAGTCTATGTCTCAGAAGCATGCTGCTGAGAAGTTCTCTAAAACAACTTAACTTCAAAAATCAGTATTTTAGATGTTAATCAGAAAAGCAGCTTCACCTTCAAGGATTTGGCTCCTTTTTTATCTCCAGCAAACATGGACTTTTCATCAAAGTGCATATGGAAGGACCTAAGAAAGAAAAAAATCCAGTAACAAAACACAGACTTGCCACAAACTACAGTGTAGCATCAAGCTTGTTCAGTAGCTGTTAAGAATAAAATACTCAGATCCTAATTGTTCTACACCAAAATTTTCCCTCAAGTTTCATATCATTGCTCTTCAAAAGCATGCTGTTATCAACTTTACTATTCAACTGCTATATCTTGAAAGCTGTTACACTTTTGTTGAGATTTTTCTCTTATCTCCATTGATCAAGACTTCCTAATATACACTGAGAATGTCTTAATAACTGGGCTTTCAGTCATCTGAACACATCCTAAACACCTACTGTGACTATGGCTAGGAACAACACTGAAGCCACACGGCACGCAACTGATCACAAAAATTGAGAAGATGAGCAAAAGAATTGGGCTGAAGAGCCTTAAAGAACAAACATTCTTCCTTCTGTCAAGTCCATGATATAAGCTGGATTACTTGTTGGACCGTTAATTAGAACAATATACGCAATATTTTCTCGTTCAAAATAGATTATGCATTTTACACTGAAGAACTGGACAAAAGAAATGAAGAGGGAAAAGCCTGGGGTGGTATTTTTTCTCCTTTTTTGTTTTTATTTAAATATAGAAATATTTCCAAACTTTGAGTATTTATCTCCTCTCATTATTTTATTTCTTTATACCACTCTTCCCTCTCCTACTCCATTAATAAGTCATCTACTCTCACTTGAGAATAGAACTGAGAGCTTCAAGCTATCAAAAATAAACCAAAACCAAGTTTAGACCTTACTTTGTATCCCTGAAGATTTCTAGTAAGAGAGCTTTAGATTCAGCATCCTCATGGCCATTTCCAGTGTAAAGGTCAACAACGGAGCGCTCGAAGTACGGTGCAACCTTTGACAAAGCCCGTAGCTCTATCAAATACAGGAAATACAAGTTTTTCAGCCTTCTTGGTCCTTCTCCTTTCGTTTCAATGGGGTCAAAACGGCGAGTGAACTCTTTCACATTTGGTCCCCAGCGAGGCTTCCCCCAGGTTTCTATGCAGGAAATAAAAAAGTGGAGGGGAAGGAGGTTAAAAGCATCCGGAAAACACTGCACAAAAGAACAAAGTGCAAGTAAAGTTTAGAAAACAACAAATAGAGGTTTCAGATACTGTAGTGTTTCATTCAGTGGCTTTACCTTAACTCAAATTACCTTCAAGAAGATAATTGGCACAGAGGTGTAAATTGATGCTAGCATGAAGTCCAGAAATAAGTTTATAAAACACTCTTTTCTCAAGGCAAAGACCTGTTGAGAGAATTAAAAAAAAAAGACAAGCAAACCTCAAACTAGGTACTGGAAATAGTGCATTAAAATTAACAGACTTTGATGTTTCACTGATACAAGTCTGCACCACTCAACTGTCATGAGTTACAATTATAGTCCCTCATCATTAATTTCAGCAGTATGCTTTGGAAGTTTTTATATTCATAGTAGAATATGTATAAAAATATGAGGCACACTTTAAGTACCACCACCAAGAATAAAGTTTGACATTTCATGGGTTTTTTTAGTGTTGTAATGAATCCAGTTCAACAAGCATCTGACCAACTTCTACATGAAAATAAGATACTTATATTGCTTAAGCGATGGACTTAAAATAGTTTTGAATTTTGACTATCTGGAAACCAGAACTCTAGTCTGATCTATTCTAGTTAGAATTAAAGCTACCACAGCTTTATACTGTTCTTACAAAAAGACATCAAAAAGCCAGAAAGCCCTATGGCACTGGAAAACAGCCAGAAATACTTCTCAGCTGTACTGTAAACTCACTGAAGATTTAAGCGCACTGAGCAAAGCCCTGAAAACATGACTTTGATGAATAAAGGTTTTCACAGCACAGAAAGAAATGTAGTGGCAATGGGTGGCCAAAATATAATTTATATATAGAAACTGCTTTGAAATACAGCTTACACCAACAGACATGGACTACACTTAGAATTTAGGTGTTTGCTTCCTTCATAAATACATCTTTGGGTGACTCCTCTGTCACTCCAGTTTCTACAAACAGAAGGAAGAGCTGATGGGGAAGCCTATCTGTGAGACTGAGTTACAGCCTCCTTTACAGCCAGCATACTTTAACAACTATGTGAACATGCACTTTTCTACAAGAGAACCTTTCTACATCCACAAAAGCAGGAACTTTCCAAAGATTCCTGAAATGCATAATGAACTGATTTGCAAGTTAAGTACATTTAATTCATCTACTTTTTTTCCACAAAAGCAGGATTTTGATTTCTACCACTGGAATAACTTACATTTAAATATAATAAAAAAACAAACTTATGCCTTCTGAGAAAATCTCTTACGTTCATATAAGAGCCACAGAACCATTAAAAGCTTATACACTTTTTAAATTTGTTTTAAAATACAACTAACAATGTTACTAATAAATGCAAGGATGCATTTATGCCTAAAAGAGCATTAAACCCTAACCAGTATTGAAGTGAACGTTCACTGTGAAAAATGAAATGTTGAATGTAAGGAATATATCATGTAAGTGGAGAAAAACTTATCAAACACCCTCAAAGAAGAAAACTGTTACTTGAATGACACTCAAGTTCTGCACAATTTATTAGAAAGTCTGAACTGTGAGAAACATTTGGAGAGAAGATAAATTACTACTGTGTTCTTCCTACTGAATTACATTAATCCATCTGAAAGGATTTACCTTCTAGCCATGTGTAGAAAGATTCTCCTGTAAATAGAAAACACGGTTAAATAAAGAGCATTCATTTTCATCAGTAAAGTACCTTTATATTACTGTGTGTACTAACATTAGTTGCCATCTGGACATAAAGCTAAACAACTCTGCTTCTGAAGTGAGACTAGGCACTGACATGGCTGAACTCTGAGAACAGTTAAAATCTGCTGGGGTCAGAACAAGAGAAATACAAGAATAAACATGACTAAGCTACTAGCAAAGCTTCTGAATACTCTTGATTACATGCACTAGTGGTTAAAAACATGACAAGAATGCATAGCTGAGAAAACAGGACTATCTGTGGGAAGATATCACATGTACATTTCCTGTAACCAACACTATTACATTTTACAGCAGCCACTTACATAATTATTCCCAAAAGCAAAGAAACTACTGCATCCTGGATTTCAACATATACCACCATTCTTGAGGTTTGAAGAATGGGCCAGGATCCTAAATTAAACATTGCCCTACTCAACTTACAGATACACCAGTTCTTTACTGCATGTGTTCCTAGGCTCTAAAGTCACAAATACTTCATGCTCCTACTACGTTTCACATGGGCACCCTTTCTGCACTGCATGGTGTTGGACATGATCAGGAACAACCAAAAATAAAGTGAATCCCTGTGCTCAGATCCAAACAAAGAAATAATGAAGACAAAGAAACATCTTCTGATACAGCGGAAATCCACCCAATCTATTTCTGGTTAATTTTTATTGGTTATTATTTATACTAGCCCTAAAACCTCTCATTTTAAAGATCTGCTGAGCAAAACCAGCCAAATAACTTAAATGATCAGCACAGAAAGCAACTGTATACTAATTGATCCTAAACATCAAGGTAGTGCTTTAAAGCAACATTAGCTTTGTAACAGTTACATATAACATGAACACTATCCATTTCATCCAAAAAAATGGAAAGTTACCCATTACTACCTCTAAATGGTAACTCCTTTGGAGCCAACACCAACTAAATTGAAAGCAGGAGAGTAAACCCTATAGGTAACTGTGGCATAATGATTTCTTGAAGTTCTTCTCTATTACACACAATAGACAAATAATTCACAGTTTCAAAAGATAAGGAGGGGAATAAATCCTGCCTGCTTCTTTTAATCCTAGCCAGTATAGTATCTTTTCTATGAGCATTATGTATTCCAATCCAGAAGAGCTTCTTCAGTTCAAGAGGTCACAGGGAATCACTGGTAATCCAGGCATAAAACACAAAAAAAAGCAGAATAAGATGACTTACCATCATCTCCTCCTAGAGTGTTGTGGAAAAAAAAAAAGAACAAAAGTCCATGAACATTTACTTCCATAGCAAAGTAGTAACAAAATATAAGCTTTAATATTAAAACTGAAAAAGTAAAAAAAGCCTAGTTTAAGCTATCAGAAAATAGAGTCTACTTTCCATCCTATTCTTCCTCTCCAAGATAACCTCAGACTAAACGCATACAAGTTACTATGAATTTCAAATCCTAGTAACAGTTGATTTATATATTCTTAAAAGCCATGTTTTAGCTTCGGAAAGACAATAAAGTGTTGTTCTTCAGTTCACATTATTCAATGATCTGACCAACACTTTTTGAAATTCTTATCCCTGAGACAAACTAGTCTTGCAATTATTTTTATTGTATCTGTCAGCAGGATTGATTATGAGCAAAAGCTATCTTGAGTTTGTAATATCTGGTGATGTTTCCTATCAACCTACTGGTCAAGTTACATTTCACAAGAGACATGTTAACATAGCAAAGCTGATTCACTTTGAGCACACAGTTCTGAATTGTAAATCAAAAATCTAAAAGCCCAAGTCATTATGCTTGTTTGTTTAAAAATGAATAACTGAGCCTTCTTGGTAGGCATTATTTCTTAATTTCTTAAAATAATTTCATTATTTGTACACTTTCAGTAAACTAACCATTGTTTACACAAAGTGTACAGCTACATTATAGTAGAATGACTATTTGCTAAAGGGATTAAACTAAATGATCTAGAAAAAAAAGAAGAAAACAAGTGCTGGATTCATTGAGTTTTAACTCCTTCCCATCTACAATAGAAAAGTACTGTGACACTTCTTCACTGAAGAGTTTTAGACATCCTTTGATTTTCAAGTGGCTCCACTGACACCACTAAGTCTATTTAGACATGCAAAATCCAGCATGTTTGTAATCTAGCATCACAAACATGGTCTAAACATTGACAATTGATAGTTGCCTCAACACAGGAAATTTAAAAAGCAGAAAGCACATTAAGAGACTAAAGAATGTTATTTCTATCATTTCTACAGCAAAGTCACTATTTTAAGAGAATTGCATTAAAAAAATAAAATAGACAAGACCCACCCCTACTAGGTGCCAGTGGATTTAAAGGACGATAGACAGATCGAGGCCTAGAAAATAAGTTAGAAAATGCAACATCAGTTCTAAGCTAAATTGAAGTGCAAGTATAAAAGTAGCCTTCCTCTCCCATCCAATTACTTGAAACAGTTCTCTTCATAGATGCTGTTCCACACTCGCCAAGCAGAGGGCCCTTTGTATCCAGTGTACCGTTCTGGATTCAGCAGCAAATCCACATACTGCGCATCTGGAGATCTCTCATCTAAATAAGAAATAATTTGTTATGTATCATAACTGATCTTTTAAAAATGACTTTAAAAGCCACAATTAAATACAAATAGTCTTGTATAATACTCTTATTTCTCCATCTGCATTACAAATAGCTTGTACATAAAAATACAGCAACGCACCACCCTAGGCAGAAAGCTAAAGAATATCATCTCTTTCAGTCTCTTATGCTGCCATCACAATTTCTGACCACTTCCTACAGTGCTTCTTCAACTTTACTTTGAACACTCTATATGCCACATGCTTTTATGCCTTACATAAAGACATACAGAGTGTTCTGCTTTAAATGAGCTCCAAACTCAGGGCTTAGTTGCACAGTATTTGGTGTGAAGAAAGGACAAGGGGAAGAGAAGCGCTTTTTTAGAAAGGTATAATGCTGATGTGGCTCCTTAGCAAGCACAAATAAATACATCTTGGTGGTGGAACATATTCTTTATTAGCTGAATCACTTTTATTCCTGAGATAACCTTGTACAGCTGCAGAAAGTACAGATTCTATTGCTTAACTGAACAAGTGTTCAGTGTATTTCAGGACATGCTATTGGTTGTGGAACGAGGCATCACTGAAGCAGCATCTCAAATTATACCCTCTTCTCTAAAAAGAAGACTTCAAATTCAGGCAAAACATACCACAGTAAATCATTGCCTGATTTCAGCAGTATCACCACCAGACATATATACAAGCCAGTAATCCTCACTGATTCACTGATACTGGGTAGGTAGTAATCCTAAGGCTAGAAGAATGTAATCAGACTAAGCATAGACAACAGAATAGCAGCAAAAATAATATGGTAGCAAGAAAAATCAGGTGTAAACAATCTGTGCTGTATACAAGTCTTCTGTGAGAAGCAGCTTTCTGAAGAAAAAAATGCTAAAACCCTCCCATTTACTTTCTCTTTTCTGTAAAAGTCTCTCCTCACTACGTTGATAGGCAGTAACAGTGAGTCCATATTGTTTTTTTATTACAAGAAGCATTCAGTCATCCAAACTGCTTTCTTCACATGTAAGATTGTCACATGTCAATCCTCAACATTTAAATTTCAGTTATTTTATAAAGTTATTTTATATATATAAATACATATAATCTTGTTTTAAGAGACAGTAAATAAAGTAAACACTAAAGCAGCTTAATCATTTTACCATCAAGTTCACAAAAATGATCCTGTGAATCATCGTATCTTGCCCAGTCAATGAAAGCCTCCTTACTTTGGTTACTGAGGGGAAGAAAACATTTGATTTTAAACTTTCCAATAAACAACGTCAGTAAGAGATATTCAAAAACATAATCCATATACAGTAATTAACTTAGAATTGAATTCTGAACTATAATATCTGGCAGAGTAGAATACATGGAGCTGGTGCAGAGATACAAGCAAGCACCAACTGTAGTACTTTCAGAAGACAATTTAGTGCTAGACAGCAAGGATTTCACCATTATTAATCACTGCACTGGTAGTGACTTTCTTCCTTCAGTGGAAGACTTCCATAGGACACATTTTTAGCACTTTCAGAAGTATTTCAGCAGCTGTTACTTCAGGAAAAAAGTGACTGTAATCCTTAACCTGTACTTTCAAAGAAACCCATAATAGCCTTGCTTCTGCATGGGAGGATGGCTCTCTGAAGGTCTGCTCCAAGCTAAATTACTCCACAAATTTGACTTGAGTCTTTTAAAGAAGAATGTTAACTCCAATCACTCTAGCAATTTCAAAGGTGTGCTGTACCAGAGAGATACAAGTACTTGGAAGTTCCTATGCTACAAAACACAGGTAGTGCTAAAAGTTAAATGCTTCCTTCAACACATAAATGAGAAGCAGAACTACTTATATTTCACTGTCAGTAGCATGGCATAAAGCAAAGTTAAGATTGGGAACTCTGCTCCAGGGTGCAGTAAATTTCCCTAAAATACCAAAAACAACCCATTTCATTTAATCAGATCACTACTAGCTCAATTTGACAGCTGCAATTCTTCAACAAGATACATCTTAAATCTACCAAATCACAACAGGAGACTATGCTTGACATTAGGTGAAGAGCCTTACAAACTTCCCTGATGTACCTCCCCAATAATTACTAGGAAGCAACATTTTATAAGTCACAATTCATATAGATAATGGAAGATAGCCCCAAACCACAAGGACTTTGTACCTCTCCCAACTTTGATCAACTATTCCAGTCTTGCAAAAGCCAATCTCTTTCTCTCTGTACATGTGCTAAATTACGATGTTCTTTTAATCTATAGATGTGGAAGAGAGTAAATGGCTTCTTAGTTCCCTTAATGCTTGGATAAGGCTCTACTCAGCTTGCTTTAAAATGCTAAAATGTAGCATCAATTGCCTTTGTTTGTTTTTTTTTTAAAACCATAGTCACTTTTTATTAAGAGCCAGGACAACATTTTTATCACATAGGACTGCTGAAATCTATGGCCAAAGGCACCAGACATCTCCAGTAGTGAAACTTATTTTCCAACTTCTGGTTCTCCAAAGTGGTGAATCTAGTAGAATGAAAGCTTTTCTAAATTATTCTGCTCTTTCTTACAAAAGAAGAACACTGTCCTGAAGAATTTGTACCATCTAACCTTAACTAATCCAAGCAAAAAATAACTTTGCCAACAACAAGATAATTCACAAGCTCCCTGACCTGGTTCACCAAGAGATCACAAACAGGCACATCATCGTAAAAGAGGGATCCAGACAGACCCCCTTAATTCACTACAGTCATCAAGAAAAATGAGGCTGAGACTGGTAAAAAATGGAAAAGAGTATTTTCATTTGCAAAGTTTCTTTTGTTGCTGTAAGATTTCTTTCAAACAAGTAAGCATACTTCAAAAAAACAGAAGCACTGGACAAGGAAAGTGTCTGCTTCCCACATTATCCTATAACCTCCAGGTATTTCTGCATCATTTCATATTTACTTTTTAATGGGCTATGGAAAGAATGAAGAACAAAAACCAGCACACGGCAAAACCAAGACAGAAAAAGAAATGCTGTTCCTTTCTTTATATAATTTTTTATTGCTGTAAATCTCGACATACCTTAAGGTACTGTTGACTGCTCCCAGTTTGTTAGCTTGCTCACAGTCTTCCAATTCTTTGGAATTATTTGCAGCTTTTGAATACTGTAAGAAAGGTCATATTTAATATACAAATAAGTTACGTAAAATCCACTGAAAACAGGTGATATGAAACTTATTTCTAAGTTTGGCATCAGCTAGTTAGTATCAGGAAAAACCCTTGGATTCCAGAAACAGCAAGTAGTTTTTGGACTCTAGTTTTCTTCACTCAGTTTTATCAGGTCAATTTTACCCTGTGCATTTAACTACCACAGAAGATTCAGCTAAATCGGTCAAAAGGCAATCATTTGCCACCCCTCAGAAACAGTCCAATGTCCAGTAGTTTCTGAGAAACAGGTACTTTGGGAAGTCTACCTGTCTACCCCAACAATTTCATGCTGAACATGATGTGATATTGCATGGAATACCCCTTCGGTTAGTTCAGGTCAGCCAACTCAGTCTCTTGGCCACGTAGCCTGCCCACTACAACAGGGAAGAAGGCAGAGTGAGAAACAGAGGTCTTGATGTTCTGCAAGCGCTGTTTGGCAACAGCTACTTTACTGGTATGTTATCAACACAGTTTGAGCCAGAAATCCAAAATACAGTTCCATATGTACTGCTACAAAATTAATTATTAGCAGCAAAACCTACTGAATATCAAAGCAGTGAAAGAGATTAAATAGTCATTTAGAGCTCACTAGGGGTAACTGTCAACCAACCAATCATTACTCTGGAAAGAACTTCTTGCTCAATTTTCTAGAATTTGTTAGGTGTGGGGCTTTCTTTCACATCATACAGAAGGATGTGAAATGGAAAAACGTAAACAAGGAACACATTTGACCTAGAATTAAACAGATACTGCTGATGAAATAAAATACTAAGATGCTGAGGTAAACATTCTACATGTCTAGAGTTGCAAACCTATCCCTACCCTGAAGAGAAAAATATTACTGCCAAGAAGATCATCCTAAATGTTAGTTCCCAAACAGAATGCACATTCAAGTCCAAACCATCCTTTCAGCCATCACTGTTATCCAGTGTTTAATAACAAAAGTTATTCAAGTCCATTTATTTGACCACTGACTAGATCTGGAAAAAAATACTTATTTTTGACAAATAAGGTCCTTGTTCAAAAAGAAGCTTCTGAAAGGAAACAGAGGTGTGTAGAAAGCAAAAACTGCTACTTATCTCAGCCTAGAGCTTTACAGAGGTGACCTGTACTCAGAAAGAAACAAAGGATTTTACATCAGGCATTGTGTGGTCATGTTGCACTGCCTCATTCACTGATTCAGTCTGCACCAACTCTCAAGCTGTTGAAGACTTGGAATGATGCAATGGTACCAGCTACATCAGGAGCACTCTAATTCAAAGAAGTGCAAAGCAGCATATAGGAACTGATGTTAACAACTGCATCACTGCTAACCGTAAAGATCTGCAACAAGAAGTCACATCTACTGTAATGTTAAAGTCCTATGTTGCAAGCTCCTTCTGACTTAAATGTCTACTTACTTTATTAGAGCTCCCAGCTTTAATTCCAACAGGTATTTTGCTCTAAAAAACAGAAAAAGAAGGTTTTCACACTGCTCATAGAAATTATGCTTGATTAAAATCTAGCAATTAAGTATCATTTCTACAGAGACCAATTAGCTATCTTCTTTGCTTTCCCAGCATTGTATATTCAAAAGCATTACATCTTAGACTCAATCATTTGTACATATAACAGAAAGACCTTAAAGTACTGATTACATTTCTTCTTTTGAAAGAAAGTAGTTTTATCACTCTTTTGTTTGATCTTACATCCATTAACAAAATAGTTAGAAACTAAAATGAATTTTGTTAGCTGATAAGTACAGATTAACCTTACAACTGAACTTCAGCATCATTAATGAAGCCTGCAGAAAAACATGCATATAATACCTAAAAAATTTAAATTGTTAAACTTAGTATTTATCACAAGCTCAGGGAAGACCACCTTTAAACAGAAAGTACAGGATTCCAAACAGGCTAACAAATAACAAACTTCTGTCCCTCATGCCTTCTGAAAATCCATGCTGCATATTACATACCTGCCCTGATCAGTTACTTGAATGACAATAAAGTGTCAATAACTAAACTCTAGTCTCTACCATAAAGATTCGTTAAACTACGCTTGCAAAATGCTTTGTCATCTGTAAAGGAAGAGATCTATATCGATAAACTATTAAGACTTACTTTATGCTTAATAGGGAGAATTCTACATACAGGAAGCTAAGTACCCATTCCCACAATCACCTACCCACGAAACTCTTTCAGAAACCTTTCGTTTTACACTTAGATTAATGCTTGCTTAGCCTGACAGCATACAGAATATCTTTTCAATATCAAAAGATAAATGAAATTTTAAACAAGGTTTTTAAAACTTTTTTATTCTTCTGCTTTTTAATACATAAATGTAAGTTTTAACTTCATGAGAATAAAGATCAACGTGCAAAAAATATATTAAACTAGTAGAAGTTAGTTTATTTTAAAGAGAAGAAACTGACTACTTCTAGAACTTGTTTTCTCACCCACAGGTAAGCTGTTTTACACTTGCATTTATTAGGAAAGAATAAACACATTAGAGGTGGTGATTTTGTGCAAGGCAGTCTGTTTTTATCAGAGCACCAAATCAAGCTGTACATGAACAAGAATATATTGCTGATGTACTAACAACTATTGCAGCACTTGACTTATTAACAGTGTAACCATTTCTTTGAGAAAATTATATGCTGTAACTAGAAACGAGATTAAAAACACACTAATTTCAACTTACTGAAGCTACAAAATGTGATATTACAACAAAGATTTTAGCTTTACTATAGTGGAAAAGTACAACAGACATTTAATTACTCACTGAAATTAAACAAGCTGTTTAGTCAAACAACCCTTCTCTATTGTATAGTATTTGATGCATACCTCAGGACAAGGCTCTACATGACAATCTTTGATAGAACAATGGCCATCATCAGCCCAGAATGGGCATGGTCTCTTCAGATTCACCTAAATGTACAAAAACAAAAGGTCACAATCAACATTTAAGGTGATTCAAAAAACAAAGAGATCCCAATATGAGGAAGTAGTTTCAAATTAAATGAGAAGATAAAAGGAAAAGGATTAAATTTAGTACTTCAAAGCATGTGTATATATATACTTAAGTATCTAAGCACTCTAAGAGCATACAAGCTCCAGCTTACTACATTGGAGTTGTTAAAGGCAACAGTCCCCACAGAATAAACATTTTGCATTAGCCACTTCCATATTAGTAAGCATAGTGATGAAACACT
Source organism: Odontophorus gujanensis (assembly GCA_013399175.1). NCBI lineage: Eukaryota > Metazoa > Chordata > Aves > Galliformes > Odontophoridae > Odontophorus > Odontophorus gujanensis. The sequence continues at coordinate 118,829 of VXAB01014050.1, forward strand.
AAAACATCACCACCCCTAGACTGAAGACAATAAGATTTGAGGCATGATCAACTATAAAAACTGCAGAACCACATCATCTTGGAAAACTAAAATTACAAATGAAATGGAAAGCATTTCTCCCTAGAAGCTACCACTACATTTAGGACAAAAAAAACCAAACAGCTCTACAACTTTCAAAGTAGAGAAAAATACTGTTTGTTTTCCTTTTGCATAAAATTTTAGGCATTAATGACTATACACTTAAGGTTAAAACAATACTGCTTACAACAAAAAAATCTATATGAAAGATGAGGTAGGATTACATACAAAGTATGATCTGCAGAACTGCTGCTGAAATTAAGGCAAGCCCTACATTTGTAGGATGAAATCACTGCTGCTGAGTTTTATAGTCCTGTAGACCTGTTACTGTTCATCTTCAAATATTTTGGTTTGTATCTTCCTTTTGCCTTCGGAGAACCTAATTACCCACTTCCACTAAAAGATGCTATTTTCACTAAAGCTGTAAATATCTTTCAGAAAACTGTACCATGCAGCAGTAGGAAATTCAGGGTGATGCTACACTTCACTGCTTATTCAGATCCTAGAACTTCTTTCTCACACTCATAACCCCACCTTACATTAATTTAATACTTGTCTGATTTTAGATCAATAACTTGCCGTGTACCAAAAACCAAGCAAACAGACTCAAGTTCTAAAGAATCTGCCAGGTTAAAGTGAATCACTGGTGTAACACACTGCAGGACAAGATCAAGATCCAAAAGCAAGGAAGAAGCAGGGATGGCCTAGCCTGCCCTGAAGGATTGGAACCTCCTTTTGCCCATAGTTGGTAACTGTGTGATTAGCTCAGTCAAAATGTACCTTCATTTTCAAACTCAGAAAATCCGAAACTAAGAGCATCAGTCTTCAAAATGATTTGTTCACCCAGTTCAAACAGTGAGAGAAAACAAGACGTAGAAGATTGATATCACTCTACTTGAATATAAATGTAGCTGTTTTTCAAAGAAATAGTCTTCCTAGTTGGCAAGCACTAAAATCAGAACTAGGACAGCTGCTGTTAAGAAAAGGAAATCACTGCAATAACTCAACTTCAAATTATCCACATTACTTAGAAGACAAGTGCTGTACAATGTCAGAAAGATGTTAATAATCAAGCCTCTCCCAAACACAGCAGTACAGAGATGATATCTTTGAAAATACCACTTACTGGCTGAATGAAAGAAGTCATGATCCTACTGTCACCGACTCCGGGATTAACACAGTGAGCCTAAGACCTCTTACAAGCATAACTGTCAGGAACTGACAACCTGCTACCCAATCAAACCCAATCAAAGTCCTGTCTTTTTAAAAACTGACAACATAATACAGCTGATCTGGATCTGCAGTCCTCCTTGTATTTTATAGATTTTATTTAAATTAATCAGAAAAAAAGGTCATTCTAATCATACCTTGTAATATCTGAAGTAATCACGTTCTTGCAGTTTCTGTATTTTGGGGAAGATCTTGAAAGTATTGAAGTCATCAATGCTTTCTATGTCACATAAGCAATCATCTAGGACACCTGTGAGCTATTAAAAGAACACATTGCATTGATTTTTAATCAAGAAATGAAATGTTAACAACAGGAAAAAAACTAAAAATACAGCAGCTAAAATGTATACTAGTGAAATGCAGTTCCACAGCAAAAAAAATACATCTCATTATTAAAGCACTATATAACGTTTCACAACTTTGAGTAAAATAACAAACCTCTTCACTTTTTAAGCTTAAGTCCCCTTCCAAATGCAATGCTGAACCAAAGTTAGACACACTAACATTTTCAGAATTTAAACATTTCAGTACATAGAACGCTTTAAGAAGCAATGAAGGCACATTATATTAGCACATCAGAACTGCATACCAAATACTCTCCTACTAAGCAATTACTCATTGGATTTCCTAAAAAATAAAAAAAAGAATTACACACTGTTGTTTTTTAAGTACAAAAATATCCAGTTTCTTTAGCAGTATGGGTAAAGGGGGAATAAGTACTTTTCTGCAAGAGAAGTTAGTAAAATCAACTAAGTTGTAGAAACATTAGGAAAACCAGGTACAGCCACCTACACTGTATAGCTCCCAGGCCACATCACACTTTTTGTGCTAGAACAGGAAGGCACTGAATTAGCTTAAGACCATCTTCCTGGTAAGAGCTGCATACAAGCACAGAGTCACTGCTGCCTGCACAGGGCAGAGTCTACTAAGTTACTTGTCTCCTGCAACAATTTTCTTAAGACCCTGACAGTGCCTCAACCAAAAGACAAACACCAAAAGTGTGATTCTTCGTTTATTTGTAGAATAAGCTGCCTTACATCTAAACCAAACTACTTCCAAGTAAAGCTTCTTAAACAAATATAAACATCTTTGAAAAGACCTTCAAACATGTTTGAACACATTAGCATATATCTAAATGAATGGAATCAAGCACTGCTAATTACTGTTATTATTCAGCCATACATGAAATTCTTCAATGTAAATGATAGCTTAGAAAGGAAATAAAATAGGGAAGCCTCCATGTTTCATATTTTACACAGGCTTAAAATATCTGACTAAGGAAAGGTTACGTACAGAAGGAGAAATTTTTCTCCACAGATTTCACAGCCAGGTTATGAAATTATCTAATCTATTTTATGTATGATAAATCACTCTACTACTTTACAACAAAGATGCTGTTATATAACCAAGCTTGATATCAAAAAGTCACTAGAAACCACATTACAAGCTTTCACTATTTTAATGCATAAAGAAGGCCTGGAAATTGGATTCCCCATCATCTTCAGTGACAAAAACGATGCCATGGCAGTAAAGCACTCTAGCAGATAAGTCACCTTCTATAGCTCTTACTTTTCCTGACACACTAAACAGACTGTCACAGTTCCACACAGATCATAGAATCACACAATAGGTTGTATGGGAGAGGACCTTAAAGCCCATCCAACCCCATGCCATGGGCAGAGCTGCCAGCCAGCAGCTCAAGCTGCCCAGGGCTTCATCCAACACGTCCTTGAGCACCTCCAGGGATGGGGCACCCACAGCTTCCTGTTCCAGGGCCTCACCACTCAATGAGCAAAGAATTTCTTCCTAGTGTCTAATCTAACTCTTCACTCCTTCAGTCTAAAGCCATTTCCCTCTGTCCTGTTGCTATCAGACCACATAAAAAGTCATCCTCCATGTTTATATGCTCCCTTCAAGTACTGGAAGGTCACAACGAGGTCTCCCCAGAGCCTTCTCTTCTCCATGAAGAAGCAAAAGCTTCCTCAGCCTATCTTCAAAGGAGAAGTGCTCCATCCCTCTGGCCACAACCTACGGTAATAAAGTAACACTCATTTAAGGGAAGCAACTTGACCCAGAATCTTATGCTTGCCTTCCTTAATATTATTTAATTTCAAGCTTGGGCAAACAGATCAGAAACATTACACACATTCACATAATTCTCAAAAAAATCTCAAAGCCCACATGAGTACTGACTAGGAAGACAAAAGCTATTATTGATCCTTACAGAAATCAAAACTCCACGTATTTTAATCTACAACTGCATTATAGAAATACAGTTTTCATAATGGTCACATGTATGCAGAAAATAGATGCACCATCTTTACACATTCTTACTACAAAGCAAACAGCAGTGCACTTCACTAGAATAACAAAAGCAAAAGGCAAGTGAACATTTTACTCAAATATTATTCAACTATATTAACAGGATATATGAAGAACAATCACTTATTATGATGAAAGCACACAGTGAGGATGAGCTGAGAGATTGTTTTTGGATTAGAAAGATGCAAAGCAGGAAATTATTTTGCTTAGCACCTCTCACTGCTTCACTGCTTACAAAAATATTTAAACCATCTATGCAAAACTCAGTGGTTTTTTTTTGCTGCAAATGTTCCAAATTCACATGTAGCACTTACAAACAGTGTCAAGTACACAAAAAAAACTACCTGCAGTCCTTTTATTTAACTAAGATGGCAATCTAACTGACATCACACCTTTGCCAGATATCCCTGATAGCGTTTTGATTCTAAGAACACCTTTCAAAACACAACACAGATTACTCAAAAGATAATGAAGCACCAAAATAATCTAGTCTCTCAAACTAGAACAGTTCCAAGAAATTTTTAAGAGAAAAATTAATTCGAAGAAACTGAGAGTTTTGCTTGCTTGTTCTCGTTACTTTCTCATAACTTTTTTTAGACTGGAACAGTTGGCTTCCAACATACATAAAACAGGAAAATCAGTGTTTCCTCAGAAGAAGCACTCTAAAATTAAACTATGCTACATTTGAAGCAAAACAGAATTTAGAGTCATTTGACAGCACATGTAAAAAGCCAGTACTGCACATCAGAGTCAGTTCACAGCATGCTAACACAGCAGCAATGCAGACTTCTATTGCCCCAGTTAGGGCTCTTTTTATTAGCACAGACACACTTGCTTCATGACAGAACACCAAGGAAATGAAGCCATTTTCTACATTACTCTTAGCACATGTTGTTTCCCCCTCCCCCCCCCAGGAGAAGCTCTTTTCCAAACTGAAGACATGGAAATAAGAGCAACATATTACACAATTAAACCTATGTAACATACAACCTACTCTGCTATTCAAACTGGTATTTCGCCTTCATAAACTATGCTATACCAGCTAATTCAACCCATAAAAACACAGCAAAACTGACCTTTAAGTTACCACAATTTTTATTACAACAGCCAAGTATCAAGTTTACGTTTAAACTGTTGATTACTTCAAACTCTATGATAAACCCTAGAAACGTTACCCTAACATAACACGTGACTAAAGTCAGACAGATTCAGGTTCCTATTCCTTCCTTTCCAACACTCTTATGAATGTATTTCCATTCATTGCTAAAGCTATTTTACTTCTTGCAGAGATATCAGAGCTGTATTGGAGACATCAAGTTTCTCCATGATAAATCATGCTTTCACAAGAAAAGGTTAATGTGCAACTCGCATCAATTTCTCCTTAAGAAATCTGCAAAGCAAGAAGTATTTGGCACATCAACACAACGGAAAAAATGAACAAACGTATATACTAACAAGTAGCATACTTCTACAACCAAACTTATTAGTGTTATCAGGTTGCTGCACTTTAATTGCTTCAACAATGAGATGCCCACTTGGGACACTGTTTTCCTCCTTAATGTTTTATTTGCCATAGCAGAACAAGAGAAAAGCTATGGGTAACATGACTCCAAGAGCTAATGGCTAGCTTATCTTTCCTTGGCGCAAGTCAAACTCTTGCTGTTTAAACTCTGAGTACAATAAGCTAACAGTTCTGTGGAATAACAAAAGCCAATCTCCCCGCCAAGCATGATAAAGTCATGACAGTTTGTTAATGTCTTCATTAAGGATCACAATTACATCAGCATTACAGTATGATAACTAATAAAGAAGGACTTTATTTTAACCTCAGAAAACATCAACATGTAACAAGGAGAAAAACAGAGGGAAGCAGATGAGGGTTGGGGACAGGTTCTGCCCCAGAGGGCAGTGAGAATGGAACAGGCTGCACAGGGCAGTGGGCACCACACCGAGTGCAGGAGTTCAGGGAGTGTTAGGACATTGCTCTGTGACATATGGTCTGATTTTCTGGGTGCTACGAGGAGCCAGGAGTTGGATTAGATGACCATAGAGTAACTGAAAGAGACCTATATGGTTCTACAAATAGAAAAACTGCAATCAAAGCTATCTGTGTTGCTGCCTTGAGTGGCCACTTGCAATACAGCACATTACACAAAAGAGAAATTTAGAAAATAATAGAAAACAATAATCAAGGACACAAGAAACACGTTTCTCCTCATGCTCGCTATTCGCAACAGTTCTATGCAAGCACAGGGCAATGCCTTTGGCCCAGCTGACGTCCCCCCCCATTTGACACCAGCTGTTAATCACAGCCGCCTCGCTGACCAACAGCCGAACCCCGCTCACGAACAGCGATCTTTCCGAAGGCAGCTTACAGGGACACTCATCCTTCTGCGGGCTGACACAACTACAAGCCAAGCCCGGGTACCGACACAACGCACGGCCGCTCACAGACTCCACCAGCACTCCAGAGCTCCTTCCCGAGGGTTACGGTCTCGGCACAGCGCCCACGGCCGTAGCGAACTCGGCGCGCGGCGGACCGTTACACGCGAGCGCTGCCGCCGGGCCCCGCAGCCGCTGCCTGAGCGCGGCCCCACGCGCCGGAGGCACTCGGCCGCCGGGCCCGGGCTGCGGCACGGCGCTGGTTGGGAGGGCGCGGGCTGCGGCCCACCACAACATCCCCCCCCGTTCAGCCGCATCTCCCCACCTGGGCCTCCGCGGCCAGCACGCAGCCCAGGGCCGCCAACAGCCGTGTCGCCCACCGCGCCCGCGTCGCCGTGCTCCGACCTCCGCCGCCGTCGCTCATGCTGCTCCCGCCGCTCCGCCCGCCACGGCTGACGGGGGAGGGCGGCCCCGCTCTCCACTACCACAGGAAGCGGGCGGGCGAAGCGAAGAGCAGCAGCAACACCTCCTCTCAGCGCTGCCCCCTGAAGCCCGCCCGCGCGCCGCAATAGCCACAGCAGCCCGCCGCGCGGCATGCTGGGGGCTGTAGTCTGTCCCGCCCACTCGCGGCTGGGTTAGGCGGGAACCTGGGGCGGCGCCCAATCGGAGAGGACCACGCGGCCCTCCAAAACAAGCGGGGAGGGAAGGGTTGCTGCGCGCATGCGCGTGAGGAGCGGCGCGAGCAGGCGGACGCGGGGCTGCGGTGTGTGTCTGACAGAAACTCCGTGGGCATCGGGTCTCTGCCCCCCACCCCCCGTCCCTCCCTCTGTAGTTCGTTTTCCTGAGGATGGAGACAAGTGCTAAAGTCAGGGAAACTACTTGTGTGAGCTTAAAAGTCTTTTAAATTGGCCATGGCCATGTCCTTAAGTACCTGAATGTCACATATTTTTGCTTGAAAGAATGGTAGTTAAGAATCACAGAGACCATGAAATGAAGCAGAACCATAGAATATCCTGCGGTAGAAGGGGTCTACGAGGATCATCAAGCCTAACCCCTGGCTCTACACTGCACCACCCAAAATCAAACTATGTCTGAGGGCGTTATACAGGTGCTAACTGAACTGCAGCAGCTTGGGGCCATGCCTGCTGCCCTGGGCAGCCTTTCCAGGGCCTGAGGTCAGTAGTTTTATAGGCCATACAGTATTTCTATAGTTTGCTCTCTGAAATACTTCTTTTCATAAGTATGTACTGTACCAGAGCTGAATTTTGCTTAACACTGTTTTCTAAACTCTAGAGTATATTCAATCTTATTTGATTTTATATTTTAGTGTTGATGAATGTTGTTTTGGTAGAGGAATTAAATGTGGAAAAAAAAAAGATCGTAACATACAATTTCTTTATGAAGTCAATTTCAGAAAATAGCTGCAGGAGAAATAGCATTACAATTGCAAACAAAACCTGCCAGAATGTTACATAACGAGGAGTATTTACCTGTCCTGTTTCTTTTTTTAAAAAATTGCTATGAGGTTATAATATTTTAGCAGGGACTGAGAACAAGTCTTTGCTGGGTAGAGTGTTAAGCACGTCTTCTATCCAAACAGTTCAGCATGCTGGGTTCATGAAGGGAATCTGGCAGGTATAATTTTTCCACTGCTTTAAAAAGTGTCGCCTAGCATACAAACAGGCATCTTCCATGATTTCATAACACGCGTTGCTGTTAAAAATGTTGGTGGTTTTGAGTACCGTGGTAGAGTTAAATAATGCACATCAAAGTCACCGCTTTCCCATCACAACATCATCGTTTAGAGTAGAGAGAGATCAGGGTGTGCAGGGAGGAGCAGATGGCCTTATAGTGGATGCAACAGATGTGCAATTGCAAGGACTCCATGGCTAAAGTTGCTTTCAGCTTATAGAGAGGTCACAGAGGGAACCGAAACTGATGAAGTCCCGCCACTTCTGCTAGTTCAGTTGTTGCCTTTTGGTCAGTTCTTATTTGCTTCAGCTGAGATCATGCACTGTGTTTGTACAAAGAATTCATGTGTGGTCATCTCTCATGTAAAAATATATCTTAGAGATGATTACAGATATATTGAATTGAGCAAACAAGCAAAGTGGAGTGGATTCATATTGTGTGTTACGAGAAGCAGAGTAATCACAGCTGCTTTGCCAAGTTTGTGAGCTAAATTTCAGTAACCTGATATGTGGATTTCTGGAAATTTTTTGCCCTTGAAATTTTGCCTTTACGTATTTATTTTTCCAAATTAACACTCGAATCACTGATTTCTAAAATTAGCAGAGTAAACAAGAGGAAGCAGTACGTCACAAATTCTTCAAGTCTGGCAACCACCAACAGTGAGAGCACAGTCTGTTGGGCAGTGGAGTATCTCACAGAAACCTAGTTATGACTATCTGAGAATAGGGCAAGGTAACAACCTTTGGTAAACCACCTGATATATGTAGAAAAAGCAGAAAATGGGGACACATGAGTTCTGTGGTCTGTTAGGACCACTGCAAGTAAGGAACTGGTACACTCCAGTTTTTGTTTTTTTTTTCTTTTGGTCCAGCTGTGTCATTAGACATACAGCAAGTTTTTTATATTTCCTTGAAAGTCATGGTTGCCTGATATCCTGTTCTCACCTACTGAAGTCTGCTGCAAATTCCTTTGAAAAGTACCCAGAGTTATCTAGATAAACAAGAGAAATGTGAGGACTATGGCCTAAATGAAATAAGCAGTAGGTCAAATTTGATACAGTGATGAATAGAGAAATCTCATATATGAAATTTGCATACAACAGTGTCTTTGCAATGAGTATATATATGTATATACTATATGCATATATATAAAGGAGAAGTAGAATTAAATAAAAATAAAAAATTGTGAAGTAGAAACAAAGAGCAAATTGGAAAAAAAATTTTTGTAGGTGATGGAAAAATTAACTAGAAATCTTAGCTATACACCTGTACCCTGATTCCTATGTTTCAGACCCCCTGTGTAGGGTATGACTGCAACACTTCAGTCAAGAAGACAGATAAACTCTTTGATGTCTCACTGTCACACGGGTATACCTATCATTTTTTTAAGTAGGAACATTAACAAAGAAATGAGTACAATAACTGTCAAACTTCTGAATATAGCAGGTGAGCATGGATATAAGTAATCTGGTTTCATAAAACCCACAACCAAACACCAAGATTTATGCACCTGCACTTTGTGTGCATGTGCTTATCAGTCAGCAAATCTGATGGTGAGGTAGAGGTCTCAATTAAATTACTATACATTTCATGAAAACAAGAAGCTAAGCAGGGAAAACCTACTCATGCCCCTTCACAGGGATAAGTTACAGCCTGAAACCAGTCATATTATGCTCAGAGTCAATATCCCAATACAATGAAAATGAGGTTTCACAGTTCCTGTGACTCCTGTTTGACTTGGACGCTGCACAACCCCTGCAGTGGTGGAAACACTCCCATATCATGTCAGCCTAAGGGCAAATGGGTTAGCCACAGACTTACAGAAGGTCTGGGTATGTGTCATTTCTTACGTTTTCTTTATATAGTGTTGTTTCTGACAAGTAGTTTGAATTGTAACGTTTCTGTGGAACTGTAGAAGAACAAACAAATATAATTGTCAAAGAAAGTAATTTTAGCTTTTTAGCTACTGGTTAATGATTCCTACTCCAAAACAGTCTCAGAGTTTTAAAGAACTGGTCCAGCAACATATTGAAGCTTTTGACATTTATAATCTACAGAAGGATACCTGGGAAAGAAAACACCAGGATATTTCCTAACTACTGAAGTAAGCTAGGAATGAAGAGTTTATGTTGAAATAGAAATATACTGAATAAGAATTTATACTTAAAGATGCCTGAAATGTACAAAACAAACAAATGAAGAAGAATAAACAAAGTTTCCACATGTCACAGGCAAGTCTATAGCAACCTCCATTATTAGCAATGCTTTACTGGGCAGGAATATATTCTCCATGAGTAGAAAAAGGTTTCATCTGCAACCTTGTGCTCAGAAAACACTCACAACCCCTCCTACGCACACACCTTTGCGACTGTGGGTTGTTATTTCAAACACAAAACTGGCTATGTATTACCAGATGTATGGGAACTATTGAATCACGGCGTGAACCACTGATAAATCACCTGAGATGAGCGCCGAATCAGCCATGGGAGCACAGGTGAAGGTAGTTCACCTGTGTGATCGGAAGGGGTGGAGTCTGGCCCCTCCACTCCTAACCTCATTTGAGGACTGACTGCCACTAGGGAAGTATTTCTTTCTGGAGAGTGCTCCTTTGGAGTTTGTCCACTATGAACCTGGGACGTGGGTGAGCGTTTCATCAATATTCAATTATTCCTTTACACCATGATAGTCTTTCTAATTATGCATCCTGACTACCATACTACTTTGAACTGTTTATTCTGTTAGCTATATGCTTGATAACCTCTGGAGCTTGGGAAAAATCTAATCAAGAGTGGGATTTTGGTTGTTAGATTTTTTTTGTGTTGTTTTTTTTTTTTTTTTGTTTGTTTGTTTTTGATAGCCCTGAGGAATGGGGGAGAAACAACTGTAGTGTTGATTTGTAAAGACACAATTTGAGAATATTCCTTCTATTTGAGTGTAAATTTACAAATCCTCTTTGTGTTATTTTTTGTTACGGTGAATTTAGCAGCTTGCAGAGTTGCAGCAAGGGAAGATAGATACAGGTTATGCTTAAGCTTGGAAACTTGGTTAGAGAGCTAGGCCGCTGGTTTAGAGAATGCCAGGGCTTAAAGTTATTTTGTTTATTAATTTTTATGGTATGGTTGTATTTTGTTTTGCTAAAATACCTGCTGTCTTTCTTGACTGGTCATTTAGTTAAGTAACAGTATCTCATAAAGTATGATACAAGAACAGGCATGTAACAGACAAATTAGTATGTACTGTTGATGGTGTACTAGAGATATTTACATATAATTACAGAATTTTCCTTAAGTACTAGGGGGGAAAAAAAAGTTAAATTATGATGACTAATGAAGTTTTGAGGCAGTACTGTTGTCTAGACTATTGATCTGTATTACAAAATTCCATTATTTTGAAGAGCACTTAACAAATAATTTGTTTATGAAGAAATTGTTTCACACTGAAAAGCTAATATGGTTTAGAGATACGTTTAACAAAAACACGTGTTTTTTAACAGCATTAACCAGTTTTGACTGTTGCCAAAAGTGTTGTTATGCTGAATTACTGTGTTTTTACTTACTAAAATCATTTCTGAATACTAATGTAGGAAGATTTCAGGTTGTAAATGCCACACCAATGGTGGCTTAGCCCCTCGGACTAATGATTAATGCTTGTTTGTAGCTTACAGCCACCTATGTAATTTTAATACCATAGGAATATTTTGAAGGATGCTAGTGGATTCATCTAGCACATACATACATTTATACAATGTTTTTGTAGTCATTGACCTTTTCTGCTTCTGGTGTTTGGACTTGTAGTCTTCAAGCAGCACACAGAGACAATAAATGTGAGCAGGTCTTCAGTGCAGATATGGAATTTGTTTTGTTAAGGCATAAACTTGGCAAGGTTAAAGTCTGGAAAACTATCTGCTGTGCATTTGTTGTTGCTTACACTTATAGGAGAGGCTCCAGTTGCTATGCCAGTATTAGTGCAGATCTGTGTTGGTAGGAATACATTTTCTCTTTGTTCTCAGTCTCAACCTGATTATCTGTTATCAAAACCATTGCTTCTGTAAGGAAATCCACAAGGGAAACATATGGGATCAGCAGTTTTGTTTCTAATTAGGCTCAGGGTAACCCTTTCAAATTAAGCCTTCCTTCTTTGGAAATGAGTTTTGGTACTAATGTGGAAGCAGTCGGCTCATACAGTGAAGAGCTACACTCAAATGCTATACCAAAAAAAAACAAAACAACCAACCCACATTTCTCCTTTGTTTTTATCTGTCACAAATGATAGAAATATTAGTGCTCTGTTAGCTGTACCTTGTAGATTAATACATATAGAATGAAAGGTATATGTGTGTAAAGCTCAAAGGCAAAGTGTCTGCTTGTATTAGGTGAAACAAGGGCAATGCTTCTTAATCTTCTGAATACTGTTAGCATTGCCATTAGTAGGATGCTTACAAAGCTATAAAAGCTATCCTTCTAAAGCCTTCTTCAGTCCTGAGAACTCATGAATTCACTACCACAGTTATGGAAAAAATGCTAGAATTCTAGATAATAGTAAAAAGTCAGATAGCAGCATGAGCTGTTGTGTTTTATCTAAATCCTGAATACAAGAGTGGCTTAATCCTTATCACAATTTTTTAGATTTGTATAATGCATTAGATGGAAAATAAACTGTGCAGAAGCACTCAGTTGTTAATGCTTTATGGAGCAGTCCTTTTCTAGTTATTCCAGTGTAAGTTGGCTGACTGATTTGATGCTCTCCCAGTCCAACAGAATTTGGCTGTAAAGTCACCTCCATGACAAAAGAGAAAGGTAGCTTATACAGACATGTAGCCTGCGTGATAGCAAGCTAACAAAATTCATTGGTTTCTTTTGTTTTGTATTGTACTGCAAATAACAGATGAGATTTCTTATTTAGAAACTGATTTTCATGCATGGACCTCGTTTAAGAAATCTGCATTACTTTAAGCAGTGAAACGGTAAGTGGAAGAATGTGGCAGAGATGGCAGTGGTGACATAAAGCAATTATATAAAGGATTTGACATCGTGATGTTTGTGCCATTAGGGCTCTGAAGATGGTGAAGGCTCTGGAGGGCGAGAGGTGTGAGGAGCAGCTGAGATCCCTTGGTGTGCTTAGAGCAGAGCAGAGGAGCTGAGGGGAGTCCTGATGGCGGCTGCAGCTCTCACAGGGAGCGGAGGGGCAGCGCTGAGCTCTGCTCCGTGTGACAGTGACAGGGCCCGAGGGAACGGCATGGAGCTGTGCCAGGGGAGGGGCGGCTGGGGGTCAGGGGCAGGTGATGCACCACAGGGCAGTGGGCACAGCCCCGAGTGCTGGAGCTCAGGAAGCGTTTGGACATCGCTCTCAGACATGGGGTTTAGATTTTGGGGGATGCTGTGTGGAACCAGGAGTTGGGCTCTGTGATCCCTCGAGGTCTCTTCCAACTCGGGATATTCTGTGATTCTGTTGTGTTGGAAATGTCTGTAGTGGAAGAGAATGAACTTTAAATCCGTCAAAACACAGTGCAGTGTATGACTGTTACTGCACAATGCTTCTGTTTATAAACTCTGTTCTCACCATGCGCAGATACAAGCGAAACCCTAATGGAAGCCACCTTTGTGTGCAGGTAGTTACCCGGCTGCGTGAGTTCATGAAAGAACAATTGATTTCCTATTTCTACCTAACTTACGGTTAGGTGCAGAAGGTAACACTGCCTGACGGGTCACAATATGCGCCTCTTTTCTCGTTTTCTTAACGACACAAGAGTTCCCACGCAGCGCAAGCAGCCCCGCCCGCAACAGCGCCGTTACGCCCCGGGAGGCGCAGCCCCGCCCGGCGCTACCTGCGGGGCCGCGGCAGGAAGGGGGCGGTGCGTGGCGGGGCGGCGGCGTGTGGCGGTTCCGGGCACGTCTGCGGGCGACGCGCGATCCTCGTGCTGCGACCCGATGGCCGCTCCGCAGGGCCCGCTGCCTCCAGGTGGGGACTGCCGCGGGGAGCCGGGAGGGAGGGGCGGTGGTGGGGGCGGCTCGCAGCCCCTGCGGGTGAGCGGCGGGTCGCCACTCGGGGGCGGTCCGTGGAACGCTGGATCCGAGGGAGCCGTGGATCTTGGGAGCCGGGCTGGGGAGCGCGGCACCGGCCACGGATTGATTATTATTCTTTATTATTATTTTTTTTTCTAAAAGAGTGCTGCTAGTGACTGCCTCCTCCCCCCCCGCCACACACGTACACAAATTAAGTTTGTCAATAGTTTATCATGTGCTGTGCTGGTGTGATTTAGAGCAACTTGTCTTGTCAAGCCTGCTCTGGTGTTTAGTGTATTAGCTTGCATCTTAAAAAGTCTTTTTCCCTTTTTCTTTTCCTGTTTCCTTTCCTACTTTAATAATAATCCCAGGCTGCAGAAGGTCTGTAAACCAGTGCTTTTCAACTTGCCCTACTCATGGTGTATATGACTTCTGCATGCTATCTCCAAAGTGTGCCAGACTTCTTTTCCTTACCTGTCTGCTCTTGCAGCATCTGAGTTCTGAGTAATTAACAGTAAACAACTGTGTACAAGTGCTGATTGACCCAGTGTTAGATTTTTCAGGGGTCTGGATATTCTGATATGTTTTTCTGTACTTTTATTCAAATCTGAAATTCATGTACTCCCTGTAAAAAAAAAAAAGTGTTGTTTAATCAAAGGGCTTGTCCCTCTGATCCCTGCTCATGTTAGGGGGATCACCTTGATTGGGCTGAGCTGTTAATGTGTGCCTTATGTTGGCATGGGTGAAGCTGTATAGGCATGTGGCTGACTGACCTACTGAAGGTAGGCCTGACATATGTGATGTTTTGTGAACCTCCTTCTGCTGAAGGGTCAAAACTGAGGACTCCAAATCCCAACTTCAGGCATCCTTCCCATGTGAAGATGAAGAACAGATGTAGGATGGGAAATTAGAAGGTATGTGCATACACACATGTGCAAGTTTGTGTGTGTAGACTGAGGAACTGGTAATGCTAAGTGCCTGTGCCACATCCCCATAGTCAGCAACAGTTTTGAGTATGGAGAAGCGATTCTGCTGGGCATGTCAGCTGCTGCTGAAAACTGGTTATGCTGGACAGGCTCAGGCAGAGAAGCTGAGAGGAGTACTGGACAGCTAATCTAGAGGTTCTGGGAGAAGAAGGGATCCTTGGGAACAACCACCTGGGGCAATTTGTGTTGAATTGTGAGGAAGCAAATGTAGACCAGTGAGTGGCTGTATACTGTCAGTAATAGAGACTTGTTGATGGATCCCAGAAAATGTTGTTATCAAACTCTCTGTTGAGGTAACTGGATTCACGTGGTCTGCACTTGCATGTGTCACCTGACTGACTATCCATTTCCTGTCAGCTTTTTAACATGCAAAGCTGTGGGTGTTTCACATTTGAGATAGAGAACTTTCCTCCCTGCTGTTTCATGCACCTGTATCCAGCTCTGTGAATTGAGCTGCAGCCTGCTGTGAAATACACTGAGATAGAGAGGGGACGTAGCATTTTAATTGCTTCATTCACAATTACATATGAAGTCTGTGGTTCTGTCACTATCAAGATGACCTCTTCCAACTCAGATTATTCTATGGTTATCCTATCAGTGGTCAACAGGACTGTGGTTACTTGTTGCTGGCAGTACATGAAGTATTTATTCTCAAGTACAGATATTCACATGCATATGTGCCACCTGTAGAGAATGTTGGAACTTGGTAGTACTCAGAAACCTAAAAAAAATCTAGGGAAATAAAGAACTAGAAAACAAGAGGAAATGGATTTAAGTCTGGGTAAAGTAGTATGTTTTTTTTAGTGTTTTTTTTTAGGGTGTATATTAATTGAGAAGGTTGCAGAGCCACTGATTTGCAGTTGCTGTTTCTGAGTGAGATCTAGAAGGGAGGAGTCAATGAGGAGTACTGCTCTATTGCCCCTTGTAGTGTAACCCTGGAGTATTGCCAAGCCCTCATTCCAGATCTCCACATTCTCAGAGCTTCTCCTATTCAGTGCTTCCCTCTGGATTGTGGAAATGAAAAAAATACCAGTGTTGTGATGTACCTTGGCTGTATCTTAGAGATGTAAAGGCCGATAGGAAAGGAGGTTCTTATGGAAATATGGGAGCCATGAAGGTTCACCAGGGCACAGAGCTTCTTGTGGGGGGGAGGACTGCTTCCACCTACCTTGACAATCCCTTTAAATTACAAGGCTGAATGAAAGTTTGTTGCTGTGTGTGTTGTTAATTGCAGCCAGAGATCCGTAGGCGGAGCTGTAAGGCCTCTTGAGTAAACTGATTAGAGCAGGCATGCTTTGTCACTGCTTTCTGGGGGGGTTCTCTGCTGACAGTAGAGGAAACAGTGAGACTAGGGAAGTTTTTGGCTTCCCTTGGCTCCTGCACCTTCTCATCTGTCAACTTCCCTTTGGAGATTGGGTCCCTCAGTCTTCTCTCTTTGTTTCTGTTTCATCCACAGATCCCACCTGACTCTTCTGTTCTCTTCTGTTTTGGGCGGTACCCTCCTGAACCACCTCTCTCCAGTTTACTGTTATTTCTGCTGTCCCAGTGTAACTCATGCCCCTGCTGCATTCAAGTCAGGCAGTTTGTGCTGCCCTTTGCTGTCAGGGAAGGCTTTACTACAATGTTTGCTGATCCCATGGTTCTGGAGAAGGGATTTCATCCCTCACAGGTCTTCAAAAATGTGTAATGCATCCTGTGTGAATGTGCTCCAGCTGTGCAGGGCTGTGTCTGTGGCTCCCTTGCCCAGGGGAGCATATATGGCCTTCCTATGAGCATGGGGCATTGAAATGTGCAAAGAGGGGCTGGGCCCACACCTGGAAACCTAGCCTGTGAGGCTGTGTTCAAGAGACTGAAGGGGGAATGGCTCTGTTCTGCCACCTTTTCTGCTCCTGCGATGCCACTTTTTTATTTTTGGGCCTGTCTGTCGTACTGTCTTTATTTTCTTAGGTTGTTCTTGTAGCTGCTTGGGGTTGAAAACTTCTTGATGTCCCTACACTCATTACAAGAGCACTTTTAGGTTGAGAGTGACAGGAATGAAGATCCTATTAGGCAATTTAAAATGCTTTTCATGGTTTTTGAAAATATACTTACAAACTGAAGAGCTCTTCTATGGGGAAATGGGATGGCATGGTATTGTGAATCTTGGCTTGTGCACTCTTGATCAGTACTTGGCTACTGTTTGTCAACTTTAGCATCTGTGCAGAGGGGTTGACATTTGATGATTCACCTGCAAGTGCTTTGAGGATTTATTCTTGTATCTTGTTGATGTTAATATAATTGAAGTTCATGTTTCAGTAGTATACCAATAATTGTTTACCTCATATTTTTTTTAGGTTTTGTACTACAATCTACAATCTAATATTTTGTGTATTATAGTATATTTTGTTGCAGCAGGTATGGCTACTGTTTGAATAATGGCATTAAGGCAAACAATGTAGTATTACCTCTTAGAGAACAGAACATACATTGTAGCAGATTTTCTGGGTTATACTGAATTGCTTTGTGAATGATTTATTTAGTTTTACTAAAATTAATTTAGAATTTTCATTTAACTCTAACTTTTGTTAGCTTTGAGTTGAATTTGTTTCATGTGGTTTCTCATCTATGTGCTAGTATCTCTGACGTTTTCTAGTTTGTCATGTGTCCCTGTGTAAATTAAATTTGACACAATGCATAGAGTGTCTGTGTAGCTGTGCTTTACGTTGGTCAGATATGTAAGCAAATCTTAAATTTCCAGGCAAGAGAATTTTGAGGATTATGCAGTGACAAAGTCTGCTTATTTCCAGCAGATCATGCGGCAAAAGAGCCGGTAGAGGATACTGACCCCAGCACTCTTTCCTTAACAATGGTATGTATTTCTGTTCCAACAAAGTTAAAATCATTAGACCTCTCTACAGTTACATTATGAAGTAAAATATTTAAGAAACTCAAATCAGGTGTGTATGTTTAGTTTTGCTTATCTGTATGATTATGGTAATTTACTAACCTTGTGCAATAGAAATAGTAATAGATCTATAAGCTAATATAAGTCAGGGATAGGTGCTGGACCTGGTGCTATTTAACATCTTTGTAGGCATCATGGGCAGTGGGATTGAGTGCATCCTCAGCAAGTTTACAGATGACACTAATTTGAGCGGTGCAGTTAGCATGCTAGAGGGAAGGAAGGGATGCTATCCATAGAAACCTGGACAGGCTTGAGAGGTGGGCCCATGTCAAACTCATGAAATTTAGCAAGGTCCTGTGCCTGGCTTGAGGCAATCCCACCTATGAGGACAGGCTGAGGGAGCTGGGGCTCTTCAGCCTGGAGAAGAGAAGGCTCCAGAGGGACCTTATAGCAGCCTTCCAATACCTGAAGGGGGCCTACAGAAAAGCTGTGGAGGGACTTTTTGTAAGGACGTGTGGCTATAAGATGAGGGGAAGTGGCTTTAAACTGGAAGAGTGTAGGTTTAGACTAGATATTAGGAAGAAATTATTTACAATGAGCGTGTTGAGACAGTGGAACAGGTTGCCCAGCAAGGTTGGGAATGCTTTCTGCCCCCTGGAGGTGTTCAGGGTCAGGCCAGATGGAACTCTCAGCAACCTGGTCTAGTGGAGGATGTCCCTGCCTATAACGGGGGGTTGGAACTAGATGGTCTTAAAGGTCCCTTCCAACCCAAACCATTCTACGAGTCTACACTGAATTGGGCAGCACAGTTGAGCAGTCCAATGGTTAGTTTGTAGAGACGATAACCAGCACGTCTTCCATTTTTTAGAAAAAAAATTGTTGCTGATTTTCCTTCTATATGGGTTGAAGGGGTAAGAAAATCCAATTAAGGCTTAAAATATAAATTGTATTGTTTATTCTTTCCTGTACCTGTTTCATCTGATGAGTTAAGGAGATGTATCATCACTGATCATGTCTTTCCCAGTGTCTTGCAGCAAACATGGTAAAACTGAAGGAGAGACCTAACAAGTGCTCTCTAGCCTGTCCTCTCTGACTAACACAATTTATGACAAACTTCTGATATATTAAACATCTCAGTATTATGCTGAGACCAGGACTGTATATAAAAGTAGGAAATTCTGTGCAGTTTTGTGAGAGTTCTTTTTAATGTTGCAATGGATTGCTTCCTTTGGGGAAAAACAGCAGTGCTGTCCAGCCCAGAGAACACTTTTCTAGTCTGGCTATATAAACAGATTAAAATGCTCTGTTTTATGGATGGTGGTTTAGCAGGCTATTGTTTTCGTGTTCTCATTTTGAAGCTTTACTACAGGCAGTTTGCTTCCTTTTACATAAAGGTAGGGGTCATAGTGAAAGAGATGATGTTAGATCTAGTAGCAGGTTGTAACAGATGCCTGGGAATAAGTAGCTGTCTCATTAAACTCAGTTTGCTTTTATGTCTCAATCAGCTTTTTAATTCTAAAGCAGAAGAGATTAAAATTTCACTGCACTGAAGGGAAAAATAAAGGTCGGTGTCTGTTAAAAGAGCTTTTGAAATCTCTTGATTTCTTATGCATTGTTTTCTGTATTGGTATTATTCCACTGAAATGCAGACTTCTTTTCTAATCTGTAATATTTGTATTGATTAATACTGTAGTGAATTAGGGACCCCAATTACTTTAGCATGTGCTAAAATTAGTGTAATTAGTGATGTTCCTGCATAAGAAGGGCATTATTGTATCTGATTGTAGGCAGATCAACCAGTAGTAATTTCAGAGATAAAAATGTAATTATGCAGTTCATACATACGCTTTCTCCAGCAGAATTACACAAACATTTGTTATCTTAAGTGTCTGGGTTTTTTTTTTTGACAGACTGAAAAATATCCTGTCCAAGACACAGGAGTACCTAAAGGTAAGCATTGTGAATTCTGTCATTTAGATTGTGTGTCACAGATCCTATTTTTTCCTATATGTTTGTTTTAAATGTCACCTTCTGTATTGTATGTATACATAATGTTGTTTTTTCTGCCAAAGTTTAGTGATAGCTCTCAGCAGAAGATCTTGGTTCTCAGTCTGGAAAGAAAATAGAGTGGTGCCATCAAGAAAACAGTGTTAGAGGATAGAAATAGAATAATGTTAAAGGTGGCTTTGAAGAGATTACTGCTGCCTCCAGATTATCAGAAATACAATTTGGTAATACCTCCCTGTTCTCCTGCCTCTGACGGCATTCCCAGCCCTATCACTAGTTAACTCTTCATGCTGTCTGTTACCTTGTGAAAGGTATTAATACCATCTTCTTAGAAACCTAGCACATTTAATTGCAGGTTCTGTAATGAAGAACTGAAGTCAGTTGCTTGGATTAGGTATTGTCACCATCTCCTTTATGACTTCTTTGACGCATGGGTATTTGTTTGGTTGGTATCTTTGTTTTGTCATCCCAGTTTTTACCGTTGGCTTTTCTCCAGGGTTTATGCTGTCAGGATCTCAGTGAAGGGAGGACTCTAGTGACACTTGCTGAGGGGCATAGGTCATATACCACTAGGGTGAGAGAGAGATTAGTGTGTTACTCTGGCAGCTTAAATAAGCCAGAGAAAATGAGTATCTTGTCAGAAGTGTTCAGTGGAGAAGTAGAATGTAAAGGCTAACTTGAAATCATAAACTGCTTCCTGTTTATTTGCAGTCAGGTGGGTTGTTACTTCAGAGCTGTTTACGAAAAGATTTCTCCATAATATTCTTTTCCATATCTTCTTTTTAATTCCACCCATACATTAGATCCCCATAAGAATTAACTAGATAAATTTCTTCAATTCCAATATTGTCAAATTTATTTGAAATCCAGTATTGTATGTTTTAAATACATTTAAAAAAGAAAGCTGTGAAAGGGAGTGGAAATTTCAGTGCTTTTTGTGGAAAGGAAGTAGACTTGGTGTGGTTTTTTAATTTTTGATTCTGCTTCCTCTTGCCAAGTGTAAGAGATCTAAGTATCAATAGAGCTGAGCATTTCCTCTTTAGAGTAGGAGAAGATAAAAATACCTTCTAATATTGTTTGTTTCTGGAATTTCAAGGTTATTTTCTTGAATTTTTTTCAAAATATGTTTTCTTTGCTGTAGGTTTTGACATTAGTACTAGATGGCTCTTTAACTGATGACTTTTCAGTTTGTTCAATAAGAATGAGTTTTCATAATTATTTCTTGAAAAATACAGGCTGGGAAATACAAGCCTGTGATCTAAAAAGTGTCACAGATGTGCAGGTCTGATTCCGTATCGGAAAATAGTTTGCTTGAGATTTAGTGTTTGAATATATACTTCACTGGCCGGGGGTGATAGTAGTTTGTTCCTTTTTTTGGTGCATTAATTAACAAACCGTTTTGGGATCTAACTTACCAAAGGTCTTAGCACCCTCTACTGATAATGATTTAAAGGTGGGTTGAGTTAGCTTTTCATCTTGGAAAATTAGGTTGATGTTGACATCGTACTCTGACTTACAATTCTGCTTCTCTGAACAAATTTGACAGAATGCTTTCACACACATTGGATTTTGATGCCTGTAGTCACCTTTCTGGGGATTTCTTTTTGTCTCTGGACCTACTTTTGTAAAGAGAAAGGATGATGCTTATTAAACATTTACCCCGCTTTCAAGGGAATGTTCTTTACTTTGTTTCAACATAAAAGATGAAAAAGAGGAAAAAGCATGATTTCGTTTTCTTCCCCATTAAGTGTAAGGTTGAATTCTTTGATTCAGATCATAATCTTCAGTGAGATAAGGAAGTATATCTTTCTGTTACCTGACACTTCATAGAGATAATAACTCTTCTTTTGTGACATCTTAGTGTTTTGCTTTTTCTCAAATGATAAAGGTGTCTCAACTACGGAGTGTTTACGTGTCTATAACAGGTCTAGAATATAACCTTTTATAAGCTCTTGTTAATGGTTAGTGAGCACATCAACCATGGGATTTGTGTAAATGGCCTCTTACTGAGAACTTTACTTACCACGTACAAGGAAATTTGTCTATTTGTGTGAGGTTCACAAAGGACTTCTGCATCTCTTATACCGCATTTTGAGGTCTGAAGTGAAACTTGGAAGTGATCAGAATTTGGGTTGTAGTGGGAGATGTGCTTTTCAATGGACTCCCAAGGCAAATGATAAACACTTTTTTGAGACATTTCAGGAAACCCCTGTGTAGTAGAGATAAGTAGGATCAGCCTAATCCATGAAGGAGCAGCAGGTATAAGTTTGTGTCCTACATATTTCAACAGTGATCATAAATGTAATCAGAAAAGCAAAGCAGAAAGGATTATATTGACTTGTAATAGCCTTCTTCAGCCTGCTCTGATGTATTGTTTTGGTTAATATTCTCTTGGTACTGCTCTTGCTCAGCTTTCTGAAAGAACATAACTCTGGCCACAGAAATTATGTGCTGGTTGTTTTTAAAACACTGATGCACTAGTATTTGATCTCTGTGGGGATTATTTTTCTTAACACATGTATTCATGACTGTTGCATTACTGTCAATTTATTGTTTGGGGCTTTTTAATCCTTCATTTTCCAGTGACTGAGCAGAATGTGGGTTTAAATTTTGTGTGCTAGACATCTGTAATGTAAGATTATCAATCATACTATTCAAATCTGTATTTGGGTGAAAGACCAATGTTTTATGACCTTTGTCTTAGATGAGGAGTACAAAACAGATCAAGTTACATTGGAAATTGCATCTGTGAACATCCGGAGTCTTACATCAGATTCTGGCCTAGTCCAGCAGGTAAGAATAAATTGAACTGAATGTGAATTAAGTTACTGCTGTTAACTTGAATACATGTTAACAAACATATTTCCAGACTGTATGTGGAAAGCACAGAACTACTCAGTAGACTAAAATAGACTAGATATATAGAATAGACTAGAGATAATAGACTAAAATAGACTAGAAATAATCTCTTTTCCAGAGTCCAATGAAGTGAGCTTTTGAGGATAAAAGCTAAGAAAGGATATATAGTCATTAATGTTTACTTTGTTCTTTAACTAGGTTTTAATTAGTGTGGTAGATGCTCAGGAAGAGGGCCAACACAGTGTTAAGGCGTTGTCATGCATGTTCTTCCTCTTCCCTGCTGAAAATAGAGCCAGGACAGAGAATAGGGAGGGAGAACTTGGATTTGGATTCCTGTGTTTTGCCTTAGGGAGTCATTTGATTGTTTTGGTTTAACTTTGGGACATTGTTTGATCCCTACTGGCAATACTCTCCACTGATTGTAAAGTCTTATGCTGCCATAGGGTGGGCTGAGTGATCCCCATGGCTACCATGGTGCTTCATGGTCAGCATCTTTCAGATGAATGTTATTTGTTGAATTTCAAATTGATTCTCTTTGGGTTGAGCAGAAAACTTGGAGAAGGTAAATGTGAATGAGCATTGTCCAGTGAAAAGAAGAGCTAGAAGGGAGTGCCTTATGCCAGACTCCCAGCTGACTTTCATCAAACAAAAATGAGTTTGGTATGCATTTCACAGATGATGGTGGTAACTGTCTCATTCCCATCATCAAGAAGAGAGCATCTGTTGCCCACATACAGTCACTGTGACTGCATTTCAGCATACTAGGCTGTTAATAGTTCTACTGAGCTGGAGAACTTTCTGCTTATCTTCAGATCCAGTGTAGAAGTTGATTGGATTTTGACTGTAGGCAAAAACAAAAAAAATACGCCTAGTACCTTAATTATATGGGCAGTGATAATACATTGTCATATTGCAATTACATTATAAGAATACAATGTTGAATAATCCTGAAGGCATACAATTTGACAAAACTATGTAATAACTGATCAGTAAAAATACCAATTTGGGAAATGAGTGAATGAATCAAGTAAATATCATGTATATTTTTGTACTACTTGCAATACTAGCCTCTCATGATTATTTTTTTGTAAGACAGGAGTATAGTGACATCTCTTAAAGGCTGTTTGGTATCCTGTAGAGATCTTTAGGTGTTAACTTTCACCACATGGTTTGAATGTCCATGAACTCACAGTATTTGGAAAAATATGACTCTCAGAACAGCAATTTAGCTATTGCAAGCTAAGTGAAAAATATCCACTTTTTTCCTGTTTGTGCACCTCCCCCTCCCTTTTTTTTTGTTTTCATTTGTTTCTTTATTCCTTCAAACCAAGGCTGGTCTGTGATTGGCAACTCTTTGTTCTCCGAATAAATTATCCTTTGAGTGATTTGTTCCTTGTGACTCAGTACTTTTCTGCTTCTAGAGAAACTTCTGGAAATTGAGACAGTGACTATAATCATGATTTCTGGATCCAATTTTTCTTGAATTTCAGGTGCTCACTTGGCAAAATGGGCAGGTTTATAAATTTAAAAACCACTTTCTACAGAAAGCTTATATGGTGTCATGGGAGAGCAAGTGTCTGGAAGACAGTGGGAAGGCATGTTCTGTTGCAGGTGGCATGTGCAGTTTTCAGGCCTCTTGAGCAGAGACCATTTGTGAGCTGATTTGATGTTGTGCATGTGTTCTTTTCATTTTCAGGAAGAAAGAATTGCTGAAAACAGCATGCATGTTTTTCCTTTCCTAACCGAATCTTCAAGTAATTTGGAGTTAGTTTGCTTTCTTTGTAATTAGACTTGCATGATTGTATGTTCACCAGGTGAACTGAAACTGCCTATATTGTATTTTTAGGGGGTTTCTTAGTACAGAAAGTTTAGAAGGTAGGAATATAAAGCACTTGTTACACTATACTGTTACACAGTTGACTTGCTTGCATGCAAAATGCTAAGAAGCTTGCTGTGATAGTTTAGGAAGAATGATGCAATATGAAAATCAACATTACTTTATTGCAGTTATCTAAGGGGAAAATCCCCTCCTGCTTTCATCTTTAAATCCTCAATAGAAGAAAGCTATTTCATCTGGTTCCACACCCGCATAGTTAAAATAAGTGCAGCTGCAGTTTCCTACAGTCCTAGGATCAAGCTGCTGTCCTTTCAGTTTACAGATACTGCTCAGTAAGTGGTAGAATTGAAGTGCTGCTACCTGTGCTGAAGTCTCAAGCTACTAAATATTTTCATTGTGTTGAAGTAGAATAGTGTTTGTGTCAAACAGGACAGCAGTCAGATGTGAGCCAGCAGAAATCTTCAAGACCACCTGTCTAGAGAAGTAGAAAAGTTCTTATGAATGTAAAGAAGTTTATTAAAAAAACTCCTCCAGTTTTATTAGACTGGTGGAACATTCCCTTACCGTTGTGTGTTACAGGCAAAGATCTCAGATTTCTCACTGCAAGTATTTAAATGTTCTTAATCAAACTGTACTAATTGTTGTACAGCTCTGTACATATGTTTCTGAAAAAGCTATTACTTATATGTACAGTATTAGCAGCTTTCTATGACTTCTACAGTGAGGTCACTTTAATTGTTGGTAAATGCCCAAACTATTGTTTCTCAAATGGTGATGGCTGTAATTGGTATTGAGTTAATCATCAGTCAAATGTAGAAAAATTAAGTAAAAATGAAAAATATGGACAGAAAGAAAGAGGGAGTAAGAGCAAATTATTCAAAAGATGTCATCCTTATTGATCATATGCTATGGAGTTACATTGTTTAATAGATAAAAATGTAAGGGTTGCTGTATGAAGTAAAAATATTACGCAAAAAAAACCTACCTAAGAAGACTACAAATTGTTAGGGTACTTATCTTGTTTGAAAAATTGCAGTCTGACTTCATCAGGTAGCTTGGGGATTCTTCTAAGTAGTCTCCTGACACTTAAAAATTAGCCAAATAGTTATTCTGGTGTTTGAATGTGGCGTTTTGATTTATGTTTGTTCTTTGCTTTGTAGCCAGAAGACAAAGACACTCAAAACCATAGTGACAAATCACTTACAGGTAACATGTCAGCTTTACTGTTCTACATATTTTATTCCTACATTTTCTTTGAAAGGACTTTATTAAAAACTGCTGCATGTCATAACCTAGAAGTGCCTGGATAATCAATGCTTGTGGTGCTCATTTGTTACCACTGCCTTTCTTAGCTACCTCTTTGTTCTAAAAAGGGTGGCAATCAGTAACACATACCATACGAAAGCTTTAAGTTATGCTGACCAAATGCGCTTAGTGCAGCAGCCTTCAAAAGTCTGTAAACAGCTATTGAGAGCAGAGGCGGGCTGTGGGGGTTTGTGTGTAGTTCTCTACTTGGCTGGAGGTTGGTGGCTGATACACAACCCTATTGATTTAACAGTGAACAACTGAAAAATTTCTGTAGAAAAGCTTGTCATATAATGTAACATTAGGATTGTGCTAGTAGGTAGGCAGGTCATGTGTGCAGATATATGACTTCCTTGGAAAGCACGATTCTCTAACACTTCTGATAATCTGGTACAGCTCAAGAAGCAGGTTGGTTTAGTTTTGTTTACCTTATAACTGTGCCCTTTGCTTTCTTTACCTCTTCTTCCCTACTTCTGTGGGAGGATAAAACATACTCTGGCATTCTTGCAAAGCAAAGTAAGATGAAATTCAGATAGAGGGTTCCTCTGCCCGTTGAGCTCAGACGGAACTTTTATTGGGTCGCGTTCATTTCACCTTGTTTGTATAAGTAAATCCTATTATGACTGAGTTAAGTAAATTTTGTCTCACTTCAGTGAGTTTAAGATGCACAAGAAAAGCAGAATTCCTGATAGAAAAATTGTAGAGAACAGCTGTGAGGACTGTGGAAAACCTGGGAGCAAAGATGTTGCCAGAACATTTTTCCCTTTGAAAGGGAATCTGAGCATTTGTACGAAGTTGTCTCCAACAGTGTTGTTGCTGCACGTCCTAACTTGCTGAAAACATCAGAAGCTGTCTTTGGACTGCTTAAAAAAAGGAGGCTGATGAGCAGCATTACAAAAATAACAATAGCCTTGTTCTTCTCTTAAAAACAACCAAAAAAATGCTTACAGTAGTTCAACTTAGT
Organism: Odontophorus gujanensis; assembly: GCA_013399175.1. Taxonomy (NCBI): domain Eukaryota; kingdom Metazoa; phylum Chordata; class Aves; order Galliformes; family Odontophoridae; genus Odontophorus; species Odontophorus gujanensis. The sequence continues at coordinate 145,376 of VXAB01014050.1, forward strand.
TGCTTTCATCAGTACTAATATTCAGCATAGAAAGTGACCTTTTGAAGGTCTTTCTGGAATTTTACACAATGTGACAGTTAATGCAAATGGGAAAAAAAAACAACCCTGATGCTGTTACCTGTAAGATTAGGTGGAACTGACTGCCAGATTTGCCCTTTCCCAGCAATACAGTTCAGGTCTGTCAGACCAACAACTTAGTGTTGCTGTTTTCAGTGTCATTTGACACTGAAACCCTGTCATTGACAAAAATATTGATTAAAAACAGTTTTCTTGTAGCATTCTTTTTTTGAAAGGATTTCATCCCAAGTAGAGCTAATTACTCTGCCATTTCAGGCTGTACAATGAGGCCAGAAGTTTTAGGAAGTACTTGTAGGCTGCATTCATTACCCCACTGCTCTTTGGACATACCAAATTCTCCCAGCCTTCAAAAAGGGGCTGGTTAAGTTCATGTCTGCAGTCAGAATGCTGAAACAATGCCCTAATGCCCTAAACTACTTCAGTATTAGAGATTTTAGTTTTTAACTAGTAGCATAATTAGAAATGTTTATATATGCTTTTGCAGGTTATTAATATGTAATATATAGTATACAGATCTGATAGGACTGCATTATTGTCAGTGCTGGGTGGATACCATTGTGTGTGGGAGATCTCTAAATAGCAGTTTTTCATTTGATGCAGATTTTGGAACATATCACCACCTACTTCCAGCAACTTGGTATTCTTACTTTTCTCATGCATGGAACAGTATATACTGTTTCTTTCTGTAATGTACATTTAAAATAGGCTTGCTTAGTAGAACAGAGACAGCTTTATTGTAAGAACTCTTAACAAATAAAGGAACATATTTCTATCTTGTCACAGTGTTAAGATTCTCCTGGTACAAATATTTAATGTTGTTATGAATGCAGCAGCTCAGAAGTGCAGAATTTTCTCCTTCATCCTGCAACATATCTATTCAAGATGTGCATAATGTGCACATCTTCCTGTTAGTGATGTATGTGGGGGTTATGGCAGACTGAAGGATGTAATGTTAACCAAAAAAACAAAATTAAAACAATATGGGGAGGGGGAAAAAGGGAATATCCACACTTAAATGAATTTCACAGCTTTTATAGGACAGGATGAATATGATACTGTCAGAAGTACTGACCTTCTGATTATTGCCCATGGTAGCCAAAAGATGTCTTAAAGCTGATTTTGTGAGTACTTCATGAGGAAAGGCAACTGCATGCCAGTTTTCTGACTTCTTCAGAAATGATTCACAGAAACATAATACTCTTCAAACTTTTGTGCTTTTAAATTTTTTCCAAATAAAATCACAGTGGTAGATCCTAACTTCTCTCTGTATAATGGTTTTACCTACAGATCTCAAGAAAACCTGCAAAGAAAATAGCACCTGCTCCTTGTGCTTATTCCGTGCACCAACCATCAGTGACATGCTCAATGACGAGGACTTGTTGTACACAGTGAGGCTAAAGCTGGATCCCTGCCACCCAACAGTGAAAAACTGGAGAAATTTAGCAAGCAAGTGGGGGATGACTTACGATGAATTGTGTTTCCTTGAACAGAAGCCCCAGAGTCCCACCTTGGAGTTTTTGCTACGAAATAGTGACAGGACTGTGGAGCAGCTGATAGAGCTCTGTAAATTTTATAAGAGAATTGATGTTGTGAAAGTGCTCCTGAAGTGGGTGGAGGAGGAATGGCCCAAGAGGGGGAACAGAAGTTACCAGAACGACTTGTAGGTCAAAGAAAGTGGTTAGTTCCTGCTTGTTAAATGTTGAGACAAGCTGCAACTAATAGATGGGAAGTTTCTCTTGTGACAGAGGGACAGTCTGTACTGACAGTCTGTATACTGTGTAAGCTTTTGTACTGTATACACATAAATCTGGCCTGTGCCCTCAGGGTTGTGAAGATAACCTTTCAAAAGTGGATAGAATAATGCAGGTTGTGTTTTGAGTCTACAAACACCTTTATTTTCTTTGCTGCTGTTTGTAGGCTTCCTAAGCAGAAGAAGAATGAAAAAGACAGACCAGTGGTGTAATTGCAACAGCTGTGAACCGTGTCAGTCGGTTGTGTGTTGTTGCTACTGGGAAAGCCACAATTGGAAGGCAAGTCTCTTAGCTTTTCTGGCAGCCTTTCCACGGTTTTTGTGTTCTGCCTGCTAGAAGATGAGAGGATTTTTTTCTTTGTAATTTTTAAGCTTTATGACACTGTATTTGGCACAGACACAACTTGATTGTCCAAGCAGCAGTTTGGATTTGCATGATAGAATTAATTGAATGTTTGACCATCACATTCAGGCAAAATTGAGTCTCCTTTTACGAATAGGACTAGATGTTAAAATAATTGCATGTTTCTACATCATAGGGCATATAGTCCCTATGGAAAAATCATCCAATTCAGAGATGCTTTCCAGACCATAAACCTCCTTCCCCAGACAAACACAAAAAAACCCACCACAATTAAAACCCTTTATGGTTAAAATTAGTTTCCATCGTTTTGAAAACTGCATTCTGAGTATTCTTTGATATTTTGCTCAGGTGCCTCTCATTTTGCAGTGTGAGGTGACAGTGAATGTCTCACCCACAGTATATCATTAGTATCAAGTATAACTTCTTTGTTTATAAGCTGTGGTTTTCATCACAGCCTTCCTGTTGTCTGACCTGCTTTCTGTCCTATAGCAAAGTGGTTGCACACTTGCATGAAAGTAGCACAAATTTATGTATTGTATAGCAAAGTCACTGTAATGGGAAATCCACAGGTGGGTTCACCTGCAGGTGTAAGTGGATGGTCATTAAAGTTCTTCTGTTGGTTTAAACTGATAAATATCAAAGTCTGTAGATAAACTGTATTACACTGTTTACATTGAAAATATTTCTAGAATTTTTTTTACCATTCTTCTGTATTCTAATGGATTAAAAAAAAAACACTGAAAACTGAAAAATCAGTTGTAATAGGTTGTATAAAGTACTTATTGCTGTAATGCCATACACACTCCCCAGTATTGTGACTTGAAAGTATTTCTGGTTTTCACCCTTACTAAAACACTTCAGATGATACTAATGTGTACGCAAATGTATATAACATAGCAATGGTGAACAGTATGTCAAGATGTAGGGCAAGACTAGAGTGAGGTACAGACTGATGCACTGTTTACTTCTCTCAAGTAGAAATGACTAATTTAGATTTAATAGCAAAACAGGGGAAGTTTTGTTCTGAGTTTCTTAATGTGAGAGAATGAAAAGGGACATCTAGTAGTAATATAGGTACTGGCACAAATGGTTACAGAGTAATTAGATGTAGAGGCTGAATATTTCAATTTCAAGCACTAGGTCTGAGTGTGACCTAAATTAGCTTTACTGCAGTGTGTTCAAGAAACTGAAGATCTAGTTTCAAGGTAAAAAGAGTGACCTACAGTTGATGTAATTTTTATTTTTTAAAGCTTGTGTAAGACAGGAACTTTGACAACTATTTATGTATGTGTATTTTTAATTATTCCCTCTGAAAAGCTGCTACTCTTCAGAATAGAATGTTTTCTAGCCATATTTTAAAGTGGAAGACTTATTGCTCTATCTTGCAGAGGTTGCAGTTCAAACACCTCGCTCACTTTCATTGTCTTCTGATAGATGTATGAGCTGTAACTTTTTCAGCTCATCTTCTGTCTTTAGCTAACAACTCTGGTATCAGCTTTGAAGACTGCTGCTGTGGCTAGGCTCTCTGCTAGTTTCAGTTCATACAAAGGCTTCCACTGTGCACATGCAGATAGCCTGTATGCAGCTTGTCCAACATAATTCCCATACCTCATGCCCATGCATGATTTATGATCACATGTCCTTGTCTGAAGTTGTTCTTATGGATGATGAGGGCTGGCATGTCTGCCAGCAGCTTGTCTCTCCTGTAACATTGTACAGCTGTATGTGCATGGTAGTGCAGTATGCTTTGATGTGGTGGATGCGGTCCATTAAGGAATATAGCTAGAGTACTTGTATGATGACTCACAAATGGGAACACACATTGATGCAGTATCATTTCTGAATCAAGAAGCCTGACTGAAGTTATTCCTTTTCCTGTTTTCTGGCTAAAATGTGTAAGCTTTTGAACAAACATTGTTGCCTAATGGAAATGAGTTCTGATCCCCTGAAACTCTTGAAAAATCAGTGTCAGCTGCAAGGATTCATGTTGGAAAATAAAGCTGCTTTTGAGAGTTTGTGAGGGTTCTATGTGAGTTCTGCACTGAAGGCTGAAAGTGTTTGCCTTAAACTTCATTACACACTGGATAACTCATTTATATACTTGAAATATTTTTCTTCCTCTATGTATGGCATGAATTGAGGTGTATACACTTTTTTTTATAGTTTTATATCTATTACAAGGTCTGAAGTTTACTTTAAGCATTCTTATATCTTCTGTTATAATGTATACTATATTTAGAAAAAATATAGTTTATTAATGTTTGATTTTATTGTATTTGTTTTCATTTCTTACAGCTAGTGAAGCAGCTGTTTTCCTTCTCATCAGTCACCTTGGAACTACTGAACTCTTGATTAGTAGTGCTGTGTAAAAGCATTGTATGTGCAAGATCCATAGCTGCTTAGAGCACTTATGTTTGCAACAGATACTGCCATTGGATAAAGGAAGATACACTTTTCATAAAGGAAAGAGTATATTGTGATAAGACGATGGAAAAGGCTGCTTATCTAGAAAATTTGCAGTGATTACTAACTAAAGAGAGGTATGAAGCCTATGCTAGGTGAACTCTTCCTGAATTAATAATTAAACTCATAACAACGACTAGAGAATTACATGTACACTAAAGATTCTGCCAGACTGTCAGTTTTATTCTGTTATATCTTTGTCTTATTCCCACACTAGACCCACTCTCCCTTCATGTCCTTTTATTTTTTCTTCTGGCTGCTATCTGTGCCTGCAGGATATATATATGTGTAGGGTACATATATGGCCTTGTTCATCCACTTCATCTTCAGGAAGATGTTCAAACTTCTGTATTCTTTTCACCTCTGCAGTGTTAACTGACAGTGCACACACTCGTTTTTCAACAGCAAAGGTACAGTTCTGTGCTCCAGGAAGCTTTAGTTTTCCTGTGAGACCAGCTATGGGGCAGCACCAGATAATGAGTGACAGAATCCAGTTGCCATATTCACTACATGCACTTTCCTTTGATTTTTGGAGAAGAGTGCAAAATGAGGTTTTGAGCTGTCCTTTGGTAGCCTACCATAAAGAATAGGGTAGTCAGTGTGGCCCTAGGTGCTTGCTTGGAAGCAGTTGCACAGAAATTCTCATTCTCTTCTTCCTAAAGCACTGAGGTGTGCTACAGAGCTGCATCTGAAGTCTGTGCAGTGCCTGGTACATGGGAGATGATATTTTTCAGTTTCAAATTCACTGCCTCCCACAGTTCCAAGTCAAGCTGTGAGGAAGTGGCAAAAATGTAAATTCTGCCTTATGGTGGTGTAAATTATGGTAACACCATTGACATGTGGCCAGACATAGTTGAAAATTAGCAGGCATAGCAGAATTGTTTAAGCAAGGTCACAGAAAGTGCGTAGTATTTATAATAATTTAAAGATCAATCTACTTTGGTAGTTTTTGCAGCATATTATGTTCTTCCATTCATGATGAAAAAGTGATTTGTTATGGATTCATAAATTTTAATGTATCCTGTAAGTCTTAAGTTCTGGGTTGGTATTGGAGAGTGGGTCAGAACACTATGAAATGAGGACTTGGGCTTGTTGCTTCTTGTGACAGAAGCAGATTTCCTGGCCCCTCAGCTCAGGTAGTCCTGTTTGCCTGGCTACAGTCAGTTACATCCCTAGCTGGGAGGGGAGGGTACACATCCACTGGGTAATTAAGCAGAATATAAGGAACAATGAAAATAATCTACTTGGGAAGGTGGGCTCTACGTTATAAGCATATATCTTGCCCAGTGGCAAGGGACTGACTCCATCTTACGAAGAACTGATGCAAAGAGAGGTTGATAGACATGAAAGAAGCTCCTCTGTACTGTTTGGTGGTGGTAAAAGGGGGAAGGAAATTAAAGAGCCAAGCAGACTTGCTAGTTGGCTGGATCTCTGTATTTTACCATGGTAAAGTGATGATTCCTGATTTCAAAGACAGACAATCAGGGTTAAAAAAAAAAAGTTCCTTTTAGCTGCATAGCTGCATCTTTCAGCTTCTTGAAGAAAATGTATTGGTAGTACTGCGTGAGATCATTATGCAACTTCATGCATCTACAGAAAGGTGCTTCTTTTTTCAAAGAGCTTGTTTCAGAATTATGCAGTGCTTAGTTTTGAGAATACTTTCTTTCCTCCACAGGTAATCAAAGGTTTGTGTTTTTGATGAGATGGACACGTTTGTGCAGCTATAAGATTCTCAACAGGATGAGCAGGGATAAGAATAAGAAATGGGCACCTATATCCTTAATGTAGCGTGAGTTTTTTCTTTCATGTTTCATGCCCAGTCTGTGTGAGCATTCCCTCCTCCATCCCCAGAATTCAGTTAATTCCCGATCCTGTGGATAGTTAACTGGATTTTGGTACTGATTCTAATTCTCTGAAGCTGAGGAGTCCATCAGCTCAAAAACACATATAAGTTGCCTCTTCTCTAACCACCAGCAAGCACCTACCATCTCGCGGTCAGAGGTGGTACTGCAGACCTCTAAATGGAGTAACACAGTGAGGATGAGCACGCTTGTAGCTGTGGAGACTCACAGGGAGATCCAAGGGTAACTGCAGTGAGGATGAAGCTTACACAAAAGCTTGTTACCATCATACAGGTGGCGACTGTGCCAAAAAAATCCGGTTTAACTGCTAACAGACTGCTAGTCAGTGAATGCTGTGTTCATTTGAAATTCAATGTCACTATTAGACTGAATTGCATAGATCCAAAGAACTCTGTTCTAATTACTGGGTTGTGTTCTGACACACAGGTTTTGTCAGTCTACAAATTGGAGAAGAAAAACCCATTGTAAATGAAAGCTAAATACATGGGAAGGGAGGTAAGAGTTTGTAGGGATACCAGGGTCCTTCCTTAGATGGTAAACCTTGGCCAGGGACAGCTGCCAAATTTGTCTTAGCTGAAATGGTCTTGAGAAAGTACCTCTGTTTCTCCAGCAAGCAAATATCTGCTGGAATACACTACGTCAGATTGTACTAGCCATGTACTAGTAACATGCAGTCCTGCCAGTGGTTGTGTGCTTGGAAATTCAGAGGAACTGTAGTTTTGAAGGCCAAAGTTTGAATTAGTACTCTGACTGTGGATATAAGGGAAGATTTTGTGATTTGCTGTCGCAGCTGCCAGCAGTATGTGGTGATAAAAGCAGCAATCAGAAGGAATCACCAGGGAGATGGCAGTCTGTGAGCTAGGCAGCTGTACTGCTGTGCAGGGCTGCTCCAGATGAAGCCCAAATGAATCATTGTCAAAGGCTCTGAGAGCTGAGAAAGAATGTGCAGAAAAATCCTATTAACTCAGCCTTCAGAGAGATTATCAAGAGTTAATCAAACTGTTCTGCTTCAATAGCAAACCGGTGCATACTCCAAATCAGTTTATTTCCTTTGGATTGTTTCTTCTCAAAAGGAGATCCCTGGGTCAGAAGTGGGAGTCAGATTTTATTTTCTGTGGCTCTTCTTCAGCTTACTGCCCCTCCTGCCACAATCATTGCGTTTTCATTCTCCTTTAGCTGTACCGGAGTGAGGTAGAACGCTTCACTGCAGCTGCATTCGGATATCGCTCTCAGACGTAGGGTTTGGGTAGTGGTGCTGCGGGGTGCCGGAATTTGGACTCGACCACCCCCACGAATCCCTTGCGACTCCGGATGTTGTGGGCCCGCCTCCACGTCACGTCACGCCGCAGCGGCGCGGTGACGACACACGCGGACGTTGGCAGCGGGCGGGGCGATGGCTGCGCGGGGCGGGCTCGGCCCCGCGGTGTCGGCAGGCGGCTAGGGGCGGAGGTGAGTGATGGGCGTCCTGAGGGGGACTAAGGGTAGCGATAAGCCTGAGCGTGGGGGCAGTGGAGATCGCGGCCGAGGTTTGACGTTTCCACCAGTGATGAAGCCGGTCACGGTTGCTCCGTGGTAATGGTGTCGTTGGCATGTTGTGCTGGGTTTATAGCCGGGCGGGGATGGTGGCGGCTGTTGTAAGGTTTCGCTTCCTTTTTTTTCTATTTTAATCTTTCTTGTGTCTTTCTGTCTCCTTGTTTCTCATTGAACAGGCTTTAACTGCTTTGCAGTCTGAGGTAACAACTAAGCATACACGACTACATCAGTTCTACACATACAAGCAGGGAACCTTGCCTTAGCGTTGCAGACTTAAAATTTGCCATCGCATTTCCAGGCAGCAGTTCTGCGATGGAAAATTTCACAGGTCCTGGCAGTTCTGTGCTCATTGCCTGTTTAGCGAAATGGAGCCTGACTTGCAGCTCCCCCTCCTTGCTGTCACCTTTCCCGTAAAGCAGCCCAACAATTGACTTTGCCGTGTTGCCACCTGGTGTGCCAGGATTGACCTCTGTAAGAGTTCAGGTGTATGGCACTGAATTGTGGCTAATTGCATGCCAAGGAAAGCTCAGTGAGCAGGCTGCTGGGAACTAGACTTTAGATCTAGGTGGTGTTTCTTTGGTTTGCTGTTAGGCTGGCCAGCGATATAGTCAGAATTACTTCCTGTGTTGCCTTGGGTTCCTCATTTTAAAAGTGAAAGTATTAGGATTTTCCTGCTTCAGCACATTCCTGTTTTGCACCTTTGATCTACTCAGAAATCCACAGCAAGTGCGCAGTGCAGGCCGGACATACAACACTGGTGTTCCCTAAAATATGTTCTAGACACTGGTCCTAAGCAGGACAGTTAATGCCCTTCTGGCCCAAATCTCCCCCAAGATGAGCCAGGTGTTGCAATGGGTCACGCCACTGATGAGTCATTGCAGATTGTCATAGACTATTTCTTTATTTAGTGTCTAACAGTTTTGCACAGTAAAACCTTCTTCTTTGTCTTTTTCCTGCCTGCCACTCTTCACCACACAGCTTGCTTGCTAACTTAAGGTGTTTCTCCAGAATGTGTGTGACGGACCAACCTAGCAGCTTTGAAGTTGGCCTGTGAGCTTTGGTCTCTTTCTTAGAAGGTGTGCTGAAGAAATGACAGCGTACTTGGATATACTCACACGCTGTTGTTTCTTTTCTTGTTAGTCCTATGTATTCAATTTAGGTTTTGCAGAGTCCTGTAGTTATTTGTGCAGTTCAGGAGTTGCATGTGTGTGGGGAAGAAATGCCCTTTGCTTCCTACTGTGTCAGTATCTTGTAGCTTCCTGTAAGATAAAGCTGGAAAAAGCAAGTTCTGCCCCTCGAACCTGGCCTGATTACACAATGGTAACAGCACTGGAAGTGAAACGAAAATGGGTATTTATTTTGGAAAAACACGTTTGTAATGTGGACCTTTTCCAAGGTTGCAGGTAGGATTCGGCAGCAAATGTAGGGTTGTTAAGGCCTAGCTGAGGGTTATCTGTGTTACCCTGTGCATTAGTGATTTTTATACAGGATTCTGTCTTTGTATACATAATCTCAGAAAGCGGATGATTAAGAACTGTACCTGTGTGAACTATCCCTTGCTGGGATGGCATGTTATTTCTTTAACCAAACCTTTAAGTTTGATATTTCAAAACTTGATCACATTTCATGGAAAGATGCTTAACGTTATAGTTCAGAGAGTTTTACTTCATGTGGTGTTACTGTTTTTCTGATTAAAAGTTTTGGCTTTTCAGAGGGATACACACTTTGGTGCAGACAGGTCAGTACGCTCTGAGAGTCGTCACACAGGACTGAGACCTGAACTGGAGGAGGGAAGATGATGTCCTTGGATGGAATGCAGAAGAAAATCAGTAACCCGGTAACTCTTATGTCAGTGACTCCTCCCTTGGGAAATGGGACTTAGCTTTATGTCAGCAGTTAGCAGAGCACTCCTATGGTTTTATACAGTGATGGTGTTACTGAGAGCTTTTGGTGTTGCTTGGGTGCTTGAGAAAGAGCAACCCATTAGTTTCTAGTATTTTTCTACTTGTGCTCTGGGGCAGTAGCCTTGCACTGGCATGAGGAGTGGGCTGTAGCTGTACTTTCCATTGTCTCTTTAACAACATTACTTCTGAGCCTACAGGAGAGGAATTTGTCATAGTTCTAGCACAGAATGTTAAAAAAAAAATAATTCTAGGTCTATAAAAAATCTCTGTGAAATGCACAGTGCTACATACCTGTACAGGACTTCCTTATCTCTTGTAGTTCTGAAATGATACAGTCCAATGCCCTCAAGTGCCTCCTGTTATTCAGTTCCACTGCTTGTTCATTGCTTGTGAAGTGGATAGACTAATGAGTGATGGGGAAATAGCTTCTGCTTTCTTCACAAGAATCCAGCTGGGAGAAGAGGGAAGGCTGTGTGGAGATGGAACTAAAGCTAAATTGCAAATGGAAGGGAAGGCTGGAAGTCATATATGAGGGTTTTGGAGCCTGATTTTGGTGGAGGAGAGGAGATGTGAAGAGGATTAGTAAATGTGTGGGTGAAGTTCTTTGTGTAAGGAAAAGAGGAAGAGTTCAGCAAAACTGGATGGTTGTAGTATGGTGGGAATGATGAGTATGGTGGGTGAAAAGAACGAGCTGGAGAGTATAAAGGGATGAAGTTGGGGCTTAGGCATCAAGAGCCTAGGGAGGGAATAAAGTGATTATTTGGGGTTGGAATGTGGAGACAGAGGTGTGAAAGGTTGTTCAAGTAAACTCAGGACAGCCTTCAGACAAGGTCTGAGCAACAGTCTCTGAAAGACCTTGCTTTGAGGAATTAATTGAGTTGGAAATACCAATGGTGTTTTTCAACCTCAGTTTTTCTGTGAAGTTCTGAACAAGCTGAAGGGAAAGTTGAAGTGCAAGTGAGGAGATTAGCAGAGGAGATTGTGCCCGTGACAGCAAACTCGAAATGAGACCTGGTTGTTCTTCAGGTATATATTGAACCAGCATTGACTGGTTCAGTCGTTGTGAGTTGTTGCATGTGGGATGCATGTTGAGCTATAGCTTCAGTCTTGCTCTTGAGCTGAATGCAAGGAAACACAAGATGAACTTCGTAGGGCTGTGAAAACTTCCCAGTTAAAGTGAATTGTTCCATGAACAGCAACACTTAAAAGTTTTTTTTAAATGTTTGACTTTTAGACATGTTTATTCACTTAATGTACTGTTTCGAAACATCCAGAAAATCCTACTTTTTCCCTTATGCCCGTTATTCAACTCATCTGGCAAAAAAATGTCACGCCCCATCTGATGGGATGCTGTCAGCTATCTGGCAAGCTGGATAAAAATTGTATTGTTCCAGCCCTTTTGTTTTCATCTATCCTATCATTTATGAAAACTGTCAGATATTAGAAGCAAATTGATCTGTGATACCTTTCAAACTGAGTTAAATGTCAGCTAGTTGGCTTCATGGAAAACTTCTGAACGTTTGTAAGAGAACTGGGATGAAGATAAAGCAGGTAGTGTCACAAGCATTATTCTTAATGGATGATTTAAAATCAGCACAGTTCTTGAGACGTGAGGAAATTACAGGCATGTTCCATAATGGTGGAACCTCGTTAAGACTGTAGTATTACGCCCAGGAAATGCTCTATTATGACCATGCAGATTCCATGTCTGAGCTTCTGGACAATGGATTGCCAACCTTCTTTTCTATTAGATGTATCATTCTGGATGTAAGAAAGGGTTTTCTTGCTACAGTGTCTCCTCCAAGTATAAATAACTTTGATCCAGTGGAGTATTCAAATCCCAGCATCTCTGAGCTGCCTCTGTATGTTTCTTACTGGCTCACCTTTGGAGACTGAACCAGTCATTTATACCCTGCTGTGATTCTCAAAGCTACTGCCCCCTCAGGATCAGTGTGTTTAAGCCACATTATGCACAGAAAATAAGTAGGATATATTTTTTTAGTTATTATTTGGATAAAATTGAGCATCTTTTGTTCATCTTGTTGATTAGGGAATGAAGCTATTAGAGTACTGGCAGTAAGCAAAAGGATTCCTTCAAGTCTGTATGTTCTTTCACTTGTAATACCTAATTTTTGTTGTCACCCTCCTCTACTGCATCCAGTTAAGCCAGTAAAATACACAAGACTTTAAACAATTTGATCAGTTGTGGTTTATAATACTTGTAAAACAAGTCTGCATTATATGATGTAGAAGATGGCTGCAAAGAGGGGTTTTGTGCAATATGTGTTTAGCTGAAGAGAAGGAGAGAAGGTGGAAATGAACAAATGCTCTGGATTTAGGTTTTTTTTTTTGCTGTTATTCCCACTCTACTCTTTGACATAGCTGCTTTTCTAATCACTGTTTTTCAAAAGGGAACGAAAACAAGCAAATTGGCAGCTGCTGTAGTCTGGTGTTAAAAATGTTCTGGAAGATACCTCCTGCAACCAGCAAGGGACAGTAGTTAGTCCTTGACAGTGACCTAATTTGAAGTGGAATTCTCTTTATTAAAAGTGAGACAATAAAATATTGGCATTATTTTTTAGAGAGGTAGGTTTGAAGGCTGTAAATGTTTAGCTTTAATTTTATCTGAGAAGGCTGATCTTCAGTGATGAACATTTCCTTGTTTTTTCCTTCTGTTTGTAGCTGGTATTTAATGATTTACTGGTGTTTCGTTTAAATGGAATACTGGTTGTCTTTCTTTCAATGTGCTAGAGCACCACTTCAATAAATATTAAAATATTGTTTAAAAAACTATATGTATTTTGATTCCCTCATCAAATGTAATGTCTATTTTCCCTCCTTATTCTAGGTCATTCCCTATGTTGGGACAATTCTTGGTGGCCTTGTTCCTGGAGAGCTGATTGTGATACACGGAAGTGTTCCTGATGATGCAGACAGGTAGTGACTACAGTATCACTTTATGAATTATCATCAGGTGAACGAGCCTGTAATGAATAAAATGTTTCCAGGTGTCCTGTGTAGGATGGCTGACAAAGACTTAAGTCCTTGTGATAGTGTCACAGAGAATACAAGCTTAAGTGATTAATGAAAGTTTTGTGATAAAGGTTGGAAGATGAACTGGTTTTTGTTTTATGTTGATCCTCTCTTCTCTGGTTTTGCTTTGCCTGCTTTGGCATTATTTCCCTGTCATGTCATTCCACATGACATCTGAAGAGGTTATCCGAGACTGACAGAAGTGTTAGACTGAATGTCAAACTAAGAGACTGAATGCATTGCTTGAAGGAATTAGCTTACATCTGAAATGAGGTGTGAACTATGGCTTGTGCCAGGTGTGGAGGTCTTGTTCCCTGACTTGCCCCAAAGTTCATTAGGTTATTTTGCTGAAGCAGGTAGTGGGTGGAGGTGGTAAATGCATTAAGTGAGGAGCTCAGGTGGTAGGAATGAAGTATGATCAGTGCTTAGTTATTGTAACTCATTGCAACAAACCTTGGGAGAGCATTTCACAAATGCTTAGAAGATGGACAAATGTTTGATTTTTTTTTTCTTCCTTGTACAGCAAATCTCACTGTATCACGTCTACACACCCTGAGGCTCATCAGTAAAACACAGGTCTGTTGAACTTGTATGCCATTTCTTGACAGACTGAACTGAGTGAATGTGGTTTGTCTTATGTTTAGGTTCCAGGTGGATTTACAGTGTGGCAGTAGTGTAAAGCCTCGAGCTGATGTGGCCTTTCACTTCAACCCCCGGTTCAGATGGTCTAGCTGTGTTGTTTGTAACACCCTGGAGAGGGAAAAATGGGGCTGGGAAGAAATCACTTATGAGATGCCTTTTCAAAAAGGGAGGCCGTTTGAGATTGTCATCATGGTTTTAAAGGATAAATTCCAGGTGAGTTTGGGTTGATTCTTGTTCCAGTCGTCAGGTCAATAAAAAGGATGTGTTTAGCATACATACAGTATAATTGGAAGCCTTGGTTTCTTTGTTAACTAGATATGGTCTAATTATAGAAAAGTTTAGGAGTTTTTCTTTAAAGAGATGCTAAGTAAATCACACCTCAGGTTTTTGTCTGGTTCCCTTCAAATTTGCATGAATAGGCAAGTAACTTTTTGCCATCACTAATGATTTTTCCTCTGTTCTATTGTCATCTGCAAAGGGTGACAGACCTGACAGTAAACCTATTTTATGAGTAGTGTAGGACAGTCCTCTTAGTGGGAATGCACAGTGCATTTTCTTCCCCTGTTAGACTTCTGTCAGAGCAATTAGGTTGGTAAAACCACAGTCATAAGTCATGGAGGGATAAAAACTAAAGGTGTGAAATGTGAATAAGTCAAATATCCCTCACATTAATGGAAAGAGATACTGAATGGTGCATGAGGTGAGCTTGGTTGCTTTGAAGTTTCCAGGAAGTTCTCTGCTTCTGTACCAAAGCACTGAAAACAGATACACACGTATTATTTGATTTGCAGACTGTTTAATGTGATTTTTTTCCTTTTTTTTCCCCTATCTCTTTAGGTATCTGTAAACAAGAAGCACTTGCTGCTCTACAATCACAGAATTAACCTTGGGAGGATAGATACTCTTGGAATATATGGCAAAGTGCAGATCAAAAGTATAGAGTTTGTTTCTAATGTAAGTTTTGTATACAGCTGACTCTTAAGATTCCTTTTCTCTGTCTTACTAAACTTCAGAGTAGGAATTATGGTGGAAAGGTAATTAAAAAAAGCAGCTACTTAGTCTAACTTCAGTAATAAGGGTGTTCCCCCTGCCCCTTCCTCTCAACAACTGGCTCTGTTGGAGAAAGCAAACCAAGAGAGAGGGTGTGCAGAGAAATCCCTTGATATCGAAGGGTGAGAGAACAGAAAGGGGAGGTGGTAAATACCAGGGAGGTAAATGCCTTGTCCTTTCGTTCTTCCTCCTTGCTGCTCATTGAGGCAGCTATCTATTTCTGTGCGATACACTTGGTCTCTTCTGCCCTGCCCTCACTGTAATATGGGCAAAGCTTGGGTTTCTTGCTGCCAAACACCAGGTCTATTTCAGGTCGTTAGACTAATGACCTGTTCTGAAGGAAAGTGGGGATTTGAGCCTGGCCAAAACAGAGCCTGAGTTTAAAGATAAGTCTGCTCACTGGTCACTTGTAAAGCATGTGTGCAGACTTTTTTTGTTGAGTCCTGCCACCTGACCTTGGGTATGTTGCTGGAGAAACTATCAGAGTCCTAGTCTTGAAGAGCCCAAGTGCAAGCAGGTGCAGTAGGTTGGTTTCTGTCCTAAACACAAAACAGTAAGAGTTGCTTTTGTCTGTGGCTACTGATTCCATGTCCTTTGAGGAAGAGAGGAGGTGACGAGTGATTATTTCCTTTCTGTCTTCACTTCTAGTGCATACTTTTCTGAGGAGGAAGAGTGAGTGTTTATCCTGAAATAAACTGGATACAATATGCTGTGGATAGGCTGGAATTTTATCTGTGCATGTCTATGTTGTTTATATGATGCACAGTGCAAAGGGACAGGGATGTGAGAAGCTGAGAGGAATCCCAAGAGCACCCCCACCCCTCTACCTCCCCATACAATCTATCCATGTATCTGCCCTGCTGATGCTTTTACCCCTACCAGGGAAGCTGAGTAGGTATCCTCAGATGCTAAAGGGTGAAGAGTACTCTGACTACTAAGTAAGGATTCAAATTGTGATGAAGTAGTCTTTTGTTGTGGTTTAACCCAGTAAGCAGTAAACAGTATCCAGTCATTTGCTCACCCTTTTATCCCCCACAATGGGATGGAAGAGAGAACTGAAAAAACAAAACCAAACTAATGAAAAACTAAGTGGAACTCTAGTTGAGATAAAAGTTGTTTACTAAGAACAGGAAGAGGAAAAAAAAAGATAATAGCAATGTTCTATATTTTATCCAAAACAAGGTGCACAAGCAGTTGTTTACCAACTGCCTACCAGTGCTTCTAGCCATACCCCGAAGCAGCTGTTGCCTGCCCAGTCAACTCCTCACTCTTTTTTTTTTTTAAGGGTATTTTCTTTTTTTTTTCTTGATATTATGATGGTGTGGGACATCCCATTGGCCAGGTTAAGTCAGTTGTCTCAGTTCTGTCCCCTCTCAGCTCCTTATGCCCCTCCAGCCCCTCACATGTAGAATGGTAGGAGAAGCTGAGAAGCTGAAATGTCCTTGGCTCAGCAAAAACTAGGAGCACTGGTGTGTTAGCAACATCATTTTTCTCCAAAAACTAAAACATAACATCATACTATGAAGGAAAAATCAGCTTTGCCCAGCTGAAACCAGGACATGTCTGAAAATCTTGATTTGGCTTTAGCAGTTGATGTTTAAAACTTCTCCGTTGTAGGAGGGCTTTTATAGGGGTTCAGCAGTCTTTTTCTGCACCGTAGCTCGATTTCCACATTAACAATTAAACCGTCAAAGCAACACACACCCATTATGTTTCTAAAACACCTTTATGTTCCGTGGTGTTAGCAATGACATGTAAATATCTCTCTTTCTGCAGTCTGTACAGGGCTCTCAGCCATCATCTGTAGGAGTAACAAAGATAAACACAGAAAATGTACGTATGTTTTTAAAAGACTGAATGAGTCTCCCAGTTGTCTGATAAGCTACTTAATGTTGTTTGTTTTCTTTTGTAGGGGGAAATGCCAGATGGTTTGCAATTTGTAAGTATCTCATGTAGACATAGGCACATGAAAAGTAAAAAAACAAATGAACAAAACCCTTAATTATTCAAGAAAAAAAATGAGCACAGAACAAGAGAATTGAGAATCAACTGGGAAATGATCATCAGTGAGATTTTATAGAGAGCAGTCCACTCTGTTGGTACAAACAAATAAATGAGAAGCTATTTGTTAAACCATATAGAAAACCTAAAGGATAAACGTGGTATCATAACCCTAAACAGAGGAGTAAACAGCAGAGTGCCTTAAACTTTAAAGGAAGAACCAAGTAATATCAAAACCTCTGTTCAAATAAGCACTCTTACTTTTCTTTACATTAGGGAATAATTTCAGAACAAACTTGTGTTTAAGAGTATTCTGCAGTCTTATTAAGCCAGATGACCTTGTGTTAATATATGTATCTCAGGACTTCCCTGGTTACATATCCCTCCTGGTCACTGGTCTGTGCTTACCCTGGCTGTGCCTCAGGTGGCTGGATTGCAGCTTAGGGTTGGTTCTAGCTAGCACCCAACTAGCAAGGAGCATAGGCAGAGTGAGTGCTCATCTTTTTGCAGAAAACTGCACAGAAGGACAGCATCCAAAGTGGAGTAAAGACCACACTCAAATTCAAAAGGAATTGGGAGCCAGCTATAGATACAAATAGAATTATGGACGAAGTGGAGCTGGAGGGTGTGCTTTGTCAGTTAACAGTGCCCTCCTTAGCATTCTTAAACCAAATTCTAGGCAGTGTTGTCATTTACAAGTGGTGGACTTGAAAGAAAAAAGAAACATGAAGTATTTATCTTCTATTTTACCATTCATTCTTTTTCCTTGATCAGAATAACTTTTAGCACAGTGGAAAAGTTGAGGTGGGGGGGGAAGTAAACATTGCTTTGTTTGCCACTGTGTAACTTCTTCACAATAGAGTTGATATTCCAGAATCAATATTTCTGTCAATAGAAATAACTTAAGCTGTGAGTGCAGATCACAGAGTCACTGAACTGTAGGGGTTGCAAGGGACCTCTGGAGATCATCAAGTCCAACCCCCCCTGCCAAAGCAGCTCCCTAGCCCAGGTTGCACAGGTAGATGTCCAGGTGGGTCTTGAATGTCTCCAGAGACGGAGACTCCACCACCTCTCTGTGCAGCCTGTGCCAGTGCTCCGACACTGCACTGTGAAGAAATTCCCATTGATGTTTGTTTGGGAAGTGACGTGAAACTGTAGGCCACATTTCTTCCTGCTGTAGTAAAGCTCAGCTTGTTTATTGAAAAAATGTAAGTCACAGTCATTCTTTTCACTGGTGCTGTACTTTCAGACAGTTCCTTTTGTTGGGAAACTTGATTCTGCGCTTCATCCAGGATGCACGATTGCTATTAAAGGAGAAGTGAATAAAAACCCAAAGAGGTAAATCTTAACCAATTTTCTGCTGTTAACTGACCTGCTCCTGAGAAGGAATAGGCTTTTATATTGCCTTGGTATATCCTTACTCGCTTACAAGTTTGCACCTGGAATCATTTGAAACTCCAGCGCAGTTTTCTTAGGTACCTGCAGGATGCTGCTTTAGGAAAGACTTAAAGAACAGCTCAGTTGAGAAAAGGAAAGGTAAAATCTGATTGTCTTGCGTGTTAACCTGCATCATTTGTGAGGTTGTGTGTCTGTTCTGGATTTCAGTTGTGCAAAGCATGCAAGCACACATGCAGTACAAAGACAGCTTTTCATAGAATCATAGAATGGTTTGGGTTGGAAGGGACCTTTTAAGACAGACCGTCTAGTTCCAATCCCCCTGTTACAGGCAGGGTCACCTACCATTATACCAGGTTGCTCAAAGTGTTTATTCTTAAGAGATCTAAGAGTGAGGAAAGTGGAAGAATTGGATGGAAAAATGAGTGAGAGTTGAGTTGCTGATGTGCTTAAGTGCTGCCATTACAAGAGTTCTCTGTATACTTTAGTTAACCTTGGGGATGTGAGAGATTGAAGGTACTTAACTGACAACAATTGGTTTTGAAATTTAATAGGGGAGTATGAGCTATCATTTTTATAGCAAATCGGAAACAACAGTTTGCAAAGAAGTTATTTTCCCAATGTAGTTTAAAGAAAGAAAAGGGAGTGCAACATGGTCAGCGTAAAGTTGAGGAAATGTCCATGCTTCAGTGTGCCCTTCACTTTAAGGGTGGTTTGTGCAAATTACCAGAAACGTGGGTTTTTGTTGGTTTTTTTTTTTGCTTTGTGTATATGCATCTCACTTCTTCCTCAGAACACCTGTCACCTTCCCTACAACTGTATGGCCCTCAGAGGTCATCTTATTACTAGGACTCAGGGTCTATAAATCTCATCTATGAAGTCTGAATGGACTTGGAATTGGATGGGAGAATGGATACTGACATAGCAGCATTTGTTCTCTTGGCTTGAAAAGCTTATTTGCACATTTTAAATGCTGTCTTACATGTGTGAAGAGGCTGTTGGGTGTTAAAGTATTGTTGCATTGTCTGGTTTTTGCATTTGTGCCTTGAGCATTTAGACTTTCATAGAATTTCTAAGTTATTTAATGCATTTCACTCAGGTCATACAACTATAGGTGTTACTTGTTCTCTGTGAAAGAGATGTAGCACATTGCCACACTCTGGAGCTATGAAGATGTTTCATATCTTATACTAAGTGGCTCAAGGCTTTGCAAAAGGAGGGAAATAGCATGACTGCTGCAGTTAATTTGGTGAGAGGAATATTTCTTCAGTTGCAGTGGTTGAATCGTTTGGCTGCTTTTTCCCTCTAACCCCTCTTCTTCAGAGTTACCCTCACAGGAGTCCTTTGCCTTGAGTTGATGTCAGATTACAGGATGTTTGGTCAGCCTGGGCAGAGCTACTCTGTCTACAGTGTAATGCTTTGTATGCACACTTTCCCACTGATGTTGTACATACAGGGAGTCCTCCCATTTTTCCTTAGAGTCTAGCCAGTTGGAAGTGCAAACATAATGTTTGTAGGTAAAAGAAAGCCTCCCACTCTCCACTGCACAAGTATAAGGAAAAGAGATAGCGGATGAAGTAGCACAGTGTTTCTGCCTAGTGCTGTAGGGACAGCACTTGGCTCAGGACCTGGCTGAGACGTAAGCAGAAAGCTGTGGGTGATGAAACAGATGTAGCAGGGGTTATGGTCCTGCACGTGCTCCTCCAGCACAGCTTATGCCAAGGACAGCTGCATGTTACCTGCATTTTTGTTTCTTCAAATGGATCACAGCCGTGGCTCCAGAGCAAACCTAAGTATTGGCAAAGGGTGTGGTAAATACTGTGGACTGCTTCACGTTTATTAACTGTTGGTCTAATAAACTCTTTAAAAATGCCTTCCAGCTTTACAATAAACCTGAAATCAAGTGACTCAAAAGACATTGCATTGCATCTGAATCCCCGTCTGAAGAATAAAGTCTTTGTAAGAAATTCTTATCTTCATGACAGCTGGGGAGAAGAAGAAAAGGAAGTCGCTGATTTCCCTTTCAGTCCAGGGATGTACTTTGAGGTAAGGTTAACTGAAATGCAGGGTCAGACTTGTAATTCTACCAAAAGAACAGTAGCATAGCATTGGTGCTTAAATACCACGCTGATGCAGATTTGAATAAAACTACCATTCTTGCATTTCAAATGCCTCAGGAATGTTAGGATTTAATGGGATTGTGGGACGCAAAGATTCGACTTTGTTTTAATAACAGCCATCTCCTCCTGTTTTCTTCTAAATAATTGCAAGAATTCAGTGTGTGGACAAAACCTTAATTGAATGCTATTGAAGTTTCACTTTTTTAATGTTTCTTTTGCATGATTTTTTTTTTTTTTTAACAGAAGCAGGGCTTGCCCAAGTCCACAGTAGATTGTCATGTTGTTTTCCATGTCTTAACCAAACTCTTTTTTTATTTTTTTTCAGGTGATCATTTTCTGTGATGCCCACCAGTTCAAAGTTGCTGTTAATGGTGTTCACACCCTGGAATACAAGCATCGTTTTAAACAACTTGAAAAGATCAACCTACTGGAAGTCACAGGAGATGTTCAGTTATTAGATGTGAGGAGCTGGTAGTTCTTTTCAGTCAGTACTAAATGAATTAATCCTATTCTTACAGCAGTTCTTCTGTCAAGTACAAACTGGTACCAACTCATGCTGAGTCTGTCTTTATCTATCCAGGCTTCTGTGTCAGTCTGAGTTAGGTGAGTACCAGAACTGCTGTGAGATTAAATCCTCCTCTAGTTTCCAGTATCCTGGCAAGCTAAATGTCTGCTCAGATAAATCACCTGCATTACTGAACCTAGCAATATGAAAATGGTGCATCGTACTGTGTCTTAGCAAGTGCGCTCAGTATGATTAACTACTATAGTCATTCCTTAACAGTGTACATGCAAGAAGTGAAGTAGAAATTAGACTGAAATAGGATACGAAGATGTATCTATTCACCCTCAAAGGGTGATGGATTAGACGTAAAATTATTGTGAAATATATTCTGCTTAATTTATATTAGTGATTATAACCTTTTTGCCATAACTGGTTCTCATGGAAGGCAAGGAGGGATGTGATCAACTCAGCCTGCTGCTGCAGTAGTACCTTCTCTGACTCTCCTAGTTATGTCATCTCCTGCTTGTAAGTACGTGGCTTAAATCAAATGTAGAGCAGCACTTCTAGCTTTTAGTTTTCCAAAGTGAAGCAAATGAAAATGATTTAGCTGGTTCTGATGCACTGACTTTGGAATGCTTATTTGATCAGAAATGGCTCCCAGCTGTGCTGTGATTGCTCAGGGACAAAAGTAGATGTCTGTTTTGTTTTAAAGTGTATGAACCCAGATAGATACCCCAAGCTGAGACTTGGATTCTCATCAGTAGAACAAAGAACAAATCCTTTTGCAGTCTTGTATTAAAACACTACTTAAAGCTGTTCCTATTTGACCAGTTTTCCTTACAACTGTCAGTCTTTATTTTTATATATGCTTATTTTTAAAAATAAGTGAATTACTGCTGGTTGTCAGTGCTTGCCTAGGGGTTATTTCTATTTATTTTAACAGCTCCTGAAATAATGAGTTTTGAGAATAAGATGTACCTAAAAAGCTGTTTAAGATAAAACTACCAGGTTGAGTATATAAAAAAGCATAAATAAAAATAACATCTGTGAACTATACTTTTCTCCAAATGCAGTTAAATAGTTATAATTCCTGTTTGGCCTGTTTTGTCTCATTTTGCTTAGTGTCTTACCCATTTCTCCAAAGTCGCCCTGACTTGAGGCCCATTTCCACTCTAACAAGTTAGTGAGCTATAGAGCAGTTACTATGAGTAGGCCTGCACCTTGGCTGTGCCACACATGTGGCCTGGCCTTCATGTGCTGACCTCTAAGGATAAACTGAGCTGGCTGATGGGAATAGAGGAGCCTGTAGGCAGCTCCCACTTGGTAAGGGCTGTTACACCACCTGTGCATCCTTGCCTTTATCTATTTTTAAAAGTTCAGCAAGATGTTCTCATGTGAACATCAGCATGAATAGAGCTGTTTTCTGTCAGGACTTTCTTGTAGTTTTCTTTTCAGAATCTTCAGTGAGTTCATTTTTTACTTCAATAAAAATAACAGAAATGTACGTTCTCAGAATTGCAGTGTACGGGTTCAGTGAGTAGCAGGACTGCTCCTACAGAGATAGGGAGTGCTGTCCCAGGTGCAGGATATTCATGGACAGTCTCCCACATTGTCTGTCCATGGACAGAATCTGTTTATAGCTTGCTTTGCTTTCCTAATGTTAAGGGAAGAGCAAGTTAAGGGAGGTCATCTGATGACAAAAAACGGAACCCTAGAGCATCCAGAAATAAGAAAGCCACATTCTTACAGTATTTTTATTAAAAGTTAAGATCTTAGATCAGATAAAAATCAGTATGACAATTTGCCTGTAACACACGGCACGTATGAAGTTAACACAGTTCAGACAAAGTATAAAAACAAAGGGGACAAACTTAGAAGTAGCTTTGGAGTGGTTCTCCCAAAATGACTTCCAGTTGCTGAATTGTTTTCTGACACTGTTGTTCAACTTCTTCACATTCATCTAGAAAAAGAAAGAAAGCAGGAAGTAAGTAGAAGAGTGATTACAAATCTACCCTAGGAAGACTTCATCCCTCAAGGTTCGGAACTGTCTTTGAACACCAGGTCTGAAATTGTTCAAAAATATTTTATCATCACCTCAGGAGGTAGGCAGTTCATTTATACTGTAATACTGATCTGAAATATGCAACTTTGGAGGCTGTAATGCTGAGGATGCAACCATAATTTAACTAACTGAACTTCATAATGGGGATGGATATGACCCATTCCACTTTGCATCCTGCAGTTTAAGGTATTCTATACTAATGCATGCAATTTATGCAACTACAGCAATTATCTTGTCTGAATCTTTGAATTAACAAACTGTGTTCCTTTTGATCATCGGCCAGTTGCCTGCCTTCAGTAAGGTCATTTTTAAATATTACCTTCCATAAGCTCAGCTAAAAATGGAATAGATTCTGGTAGTAGGACCAGGTAGTTCTCCTTCAGTTTTTCTGCAACTTCAAGCAGAGCAAGCAGAGCAGCAAATCGGACCTAAAACAAAACAATCTCTGTAAGGAAATAAACATCTCCAACATCTTTCCATCTCCTGAAAACACACCCAGCTTTTTAAACAAGCCTTCCCTTACTGAAGGAAACTATTTTAAGCTAATGTAAACCTAAACATCTGGATTAAGATGTCGTACGTGGAAAAAGCATTATTCTGTATACAGAGTAGCTCTGCCCAGGCTGACCAAACATCCTGTAATCTGACATCTCCCTGGCAAAGGACTCCTGTGAGGGTAGCTCTGGAGAAGAGGGGTTAGAGTGGAAAAAAGGGAAATGGCCACAAACTGAAGCATAGGAAGTTCTGCACAAATGTGCGTGGGAACTTCTTCACAGTGCAGTGACAGAGCACTGGCACAGGCTGCACAGAGAGGTGGTGGGGTCTCCTTCTCTGGAGATGTTCAAGCCCCACCTGGACACCTACCTGTGCAACCTGGGCTAGGGAGCTGCTTTGGCAGGGGGGCTGGACTCCATGATCTCTAGAGGTCCCATCTAACCCTTACAGTTCTGTGATTCTGTGAAGCAGCTGTTTCTTGAAGTTAACTGACAAAAGTCTTGAACTTCCCTTTACAATGCTGCTTTGTTCCACTGTTTCACTATGTCTTAACGTAGCACAAGCTAAAAACAAGTACTCCACATGATATAACTAAGTAAATAGTCAGGTCATGACAAAGGTTTCTTTATGAAACTTCAGAGATGTTTATAAAATAACTGTCTTCTAGTTTCCTCTCTAAAGCATCTCTTTCCTTATAAACAAACAGGTTAGTTCTTATTCAAAACAACTAGCAAATAAATCAACAACAACAACAAAAAACCTATTAACACAAGCCAACCATACTGAAGATACTCAGAGGTGGAAGATTAACTGCTAAAGTAAGAGTAGAAGGATGTGTTGCATGCATCTCTGGAACTTGGCAAAACACAATCTCAGTATTTTAGTAGTGATTTGGCTGTTGTCTGGGGCACTTAACATTATCTAATGCAAGAGAGAAAAATTTATTCTGATGGCTCCCAACCTTAGAAGAAGTGTGCCTCATTTTCAGCAGGATGTGGTAATTCAGTGGTTTCCAAAGAGAATCATCTGCCATTGCCACTGAGAACTGAGCTATGCAGGGTACCAAGTGTGCTGTCACTCTTTCCTGGAATTTCTCATCTCCGCCAAGCATGTTCTCCAGCTGTGGAAGTAAGATGTTTGTCACAGAGATCCAGGCTCAGATAAACCTAGTTCAAAGTGCCGCTTCTAGCGTGGGCTTTCAAGTACTGAAGAGACAGGTCAAAGAGCAACCATCAGTGGGAATGTGCTGAACAATATCCATGAACTTCATGGAGTGAGGAAGTTTAGAAAGAGGATAAAAGAATCAGTAATCCAAAGCTTTAAGTGTGACATTATCATCAGTAGCCAAAAGGCAATTAATGAATTCCTCCTGTTTTGCGAAGGGAGAGGATTGAGGCCTGAGAGGTGGTTGTTGGTTTTTTGTTTTTTTTTTTTAAACCCTTCAGACAAAAATTACCTGACACACGTTGCTTTTCTGAGTTTGTAAATACCTGATCAACTAGAGGCATCATCAGGGTTTCTGCTCTTTCCTTACTTAGGAACTTCTGGGTATCAAACAGGAAGAGCTTATGCAGACAGTCCGTGGTGAACTGCAGCAGCAAACAGCTCTTTTCGGTGCTGTTCTCAGAGTCAAAGAAAGCTTCATCTGTATAGCAAAGGAAGAGCAAAAAAAGAAAAATCACAAAAATGAGAAATGCCTAAGCTAGAAATTAGCCTTGTTTACAACAAATAATAAGGTTGTTCTATATAGCAATTATGTACTCATTGTTTAGAGTGATAAATGTGGACACAGTATATTACCTGACCTTTAGCTAATGCCCTAGAAGGTCTGTTGCTGCAATGCACAACCAGCTGGTTGATAAAAGGAAATACCCCCAGGCTACAGGAAAAGTCCATGGCTGTACCTGTAGCTATGGGGAATTTATTTAGGTTACTAATAAGTAGAAGAGTTTAAATGCAACAAGTAACAGTAGACTGGCACCTCAGATAAGTGAACAAATGAAAAACAAAAATGAAAGGGCAAATGCCAGAAGCAAGTCACCCTCTTTCCACACAGTTTTGTTCTCATGGAACTCTATGGGACTGACACTGAAAGTTATTCTGTGGTTTCAACTTTGTAACTGGCAGTACAAAACCCACAGATGAAAAACATCCTTTGGTTCCATCAGAATCAGAAAGATGCTTTATTTGTGAAAGAAAGAAGAAATAAGTGAAAGGTAAGTGCAGCGAAATTAAATGCTGTAAGGTTAAACTTTCAACAGCTATGATTAGTCTCTCAGTGTTTCTCTGCAGTTAGTAACTGAAAACTTACCAGTTTTTGAAACATTGAGCTGATTCAGCATCTCAGCAAAGGGCTTCACTAAGTGACCAGCAAACAGGGTAAAGAGACCCTTGAGCTTGTCTGCAATGCAGTCTGCTAACCGGTGGAACGTCAGCAATCTGTCCTTCAGGGCACTCTCAGTTTTGGACCAGTCAAAAAGCTGGAAGTGAACAGCAGGTTAGCTCATTCCTGTATCTGTGTGCTGGAGAATACAAAGGTGCTGATACTGATAGATCGTATTTAAACTCCTTACCTTGAAGAAAAGGGGTCTGAAAGATGCCTCAGAAAGTTTCATAACCATACTTATTAGACAATCAATAATGTAAGTCTCTGTTCTCCCAACTTCCTCCAAATCATCCTAGAAGAATTAGAAAACACAATTCCAAGTCTAAAATGTAAGAAAGAGAGCTTCCAAAGCATGTTTCTAACTTAGGCAAAATACCTGAACGTATTCTCTACCCTCATGAACAATTTCAGAACAGAATCATTACAGCTCAAAAGACAGCTAACATAATTGGCAAGTACAAGGTGACCTGCCTCTGTTCATTCCCCTGTCCAAGCTACCTGGGCATGCTCTGTTCGGAAGTCCAGGGCTTTCATAAAAAATGCTGTCAGCTCTGCCTGATGGGAGATCAGGTGCTCCTTCTCCATCACGATGATGTGCTCCTTCAGAACATTCATAAGGGGACCCAGGCAGTTCTGACGAAACAAAAGCAAGGCAAAGACAAATGTCATGCTGACACAAGCCAAGAAACAAAATAAGGCAGCTTGTTTTTGCACTGCTCATATTTACTCATGGGAATGCTAACAGTAAAACCTCTCTTCGCTGTACTTTTTGGGGGGAGCAGTTAAGTCAGTAGTATTTCTGAAGAAAGTCTGTTCTCACTCTCACCTTGGAGATACAGCAGTCAAGTCTGAAAGGGCTGCACCTTCAGGGCCAGAAACAAAGCCCAAATGAAAGCAATTCCTAACTCACATTCAAGGCATTTGCAAATGGGATTATCTCTGAAGCATTCATCATTTAACACTGTAATGACACTAAACTAGTGCATTTCTCCTAGGTCTGATTTTCCTGACTTGCTTTTGCAAGTCCATAGCAGTGCACATGGTGTCTGTTTTATATTTGTAAACAAAACTTCATGGATAACACACACACACACGTTTTAGCTGTTGCTGAACAGGGTTTGCACTGATGTTTCTTACTGCCACCCCAGTGAACAGGCTGGAAGTGGGCAAGAGGGTGGGAGGGGACACAACTGGGACTGTTGGCCCAAACTGTCCAAAATGGTGTTCTGCACCGTATAATGCCACTCTCAGCAATAAAGCTAGGGAGTTTCTATAAAGAAGCCATTTCTTGAGACTGGCTGGACACCTGTCTGCCACTGACTGCTTCTGCACTGCTTGTTTCTTTCGTACTTGTTATACTGTCTTTAAATCCACCCATTTTTTTTCTTAGTTTAGCCCTTCCAGTTCTCCCCCCACCCCACAGTGGAAGGTTAGCAAGCAACTTAGCACAGTGCAGAAGAATGAAGAAGTTCTCACCTTCTGGGTTTTCACCACTTCACTGTAACACTTAGTAACTGCAGGCAGGAGTATTCTGGGAGCAAGCTTTGTAGCTAGGATAGTTTTCAGTGACGTTACACGTATGCTTATCTGGGAAGAAGGACCAAACTTGACCACGATCTTTTCCAAGCGGACAACCTGTCAGGAAATCCAGCAGAAGTCGAGCAACTAACACAACTTCAGTAAACTCTTTAACAACTTATTTTCCAAATTTTACAAGTGCAAGCATTTTGGAATTTTGTTACTACTTGGAGCACAGTACAGTGGGATTTGTGTGTGCAGTCTTGTTTTCAAAGACTGAAAAAATGCATGTGTCAGTGGCAGATGGTCAGAATCACTTCACTAAAGCTGTTAATCAGATAGACACATTACTGAAATCATGGACGCTACAAAATGATCCTTCAGGATTCAGCTCTGTTCCCAAAGAAGCAAACCACAACCTAGGAGGGAAGAGCAGACTCCTATGCTCAGTATCTTAGTGATCTGGGTATGAACACGAGTACAAAAAGTAACAGGTAATGAACTTACACTTAAACAGATGGCACGCACTCCTACTTAAGTTTCAAAGCGAGACAAAAACAATCTCTTCAGCTTCTAGAAACTGGAATAATACTGTGGGAACCCTACATGTCTGCACGAGTCAGATGGCTCACCTGCAGCAAACAGTCTGTGAGGTAAGGACTGAGGAAGTGTGGTAATGTTTCTGTGACCTTCAGCAGAGCAGTCACAGCACTCAGCAAGTAAATCTCATTGGAAATCAGCTCCTTCTTATTTTTTAAAGTCTTCAACAGTGCTGGCATCAGCCTGTGAATAAGCAAACATAAATACAGAACAGTGAAAACGCTGAGCATTTGGAGGCACATTTAATATCTCATGATACAATGTTTAAGCCTTTAGGGACAACCTGCACATCCGTTTTGACATGTGCAATTATGAAAAATCAATTCTGTACTATTCTGTTTTTTTGATGGCTACTAAGGTTTACTCAAAAGATTTAATGACATACAAGACATTTCTGTTTGCAATTAGAAATAAGCCTCAAGAACAGCATGTTAGATGCTTGAATTCTTGAGCAGACAGAACAAAATAATACCATGCAGGGTTTTCAATGGTACCGTTCTCATGTTTTTAAATACAATCAATTCCATCAGGGCAGCAGAGTCCCTAACAGACATTATAGAAGTCTCCTACAATTTGCCTGCTATCTTAGTTCTATGGGCAGGAAGCACTTGGAGCACTATGAATGTCTTTGCTTCTATGTACACGACACACACAAGGGCAGACTGCTGCTTAGCCTGCATCAGTATTCCTTATTTACCAAAACATAACTATTGCCTCCTGCTGTTGATGCTGTTCAAAAAAACCCAGCTATACCTTGGAAGCTGAGGGATTACTTGGGCCTTCAGTGTACAGGTGACCTCAGCTATACAGAGCAAAGCACTTCCCATCACGTTCTTTTCCTCCTTCTCTGAAGAAACCAGATCGATGGCAGTTTTCAGAACAGGTACAAATGGCAATGGATTTTCTGTGCCAAAACCTTTGCAGAGCAGCTTGAGGCTGAACAGAGCAGTCTGCCTGTTGATGACTTGTTCCTCCTTCTCTTCCTTTCTTTTACACTGCACAATAGCGATGAGCTCAGGAACTAGTTCCAAAAGCTGCCGCACCTGAGAGCACAAGTGAACACACACTTCAAACATGCAGTTAGAACTCAGGCTCTCCAAGGTAATTATGGACAGACAGACTATCTCACTGCCTCTCAATGGCTGCCTGACAGCCTCGGCACTGGTGCTTGACATTACACAATACAAACCACTCTACAACAATCTCTGTTTTTCTGCTAAAGAAATGGGTTTAACTGCTTCATCTCACCTGGCTCTTCTGCCACCTCGTGCGCTGCTGGACCTTGTTGTTCAAAAGGTCCATTGCCTTACGTCTCACAGATGGGAGCTGATTTGTCATTAGTCCCCTAATTACAGGGATGAAGGTTTCTGTTGGCAGTAAGGCATTGACCTGCAGAACACAAACAGAACAATGCTATGAGTTCCTTTCTGTGCACTGCGACACAGCTTTCAAGTAAGGCAGGCAGACTCTCCTCAACTTTCTACATAGGTTTCAGAATGAAAGAAGAGGATAGACCAGCAATGCTGCATCTGAGGCAAGCAAAAAAACACAGAACGTTCCAGTTACAGCACTTAAGGAAGACAGAAAAATCTTCATAAGGAAGACAGAAAAAATTTCTTCACAACACTGTTAATGCTACTGGGTAATCAGCCCTATTCTAATACTATACTTCTGATCAGAAAAAGAGGAGAAAGAAAAGCATACTGAGCATTTCTCCATTTAAATTCCATGTAGAAATGTACAGCAATTCTTTAAGAATTAGTTAAAACCACTTTAAGAGTTTACAGTGAGAAACACTGCCCGAGGGCTACTGTTCTCCACCAGACAGGTGCTGAGATGACTGCTTCCAGCCAGCAGAATACAAAGTAGATGAAAAAGGCATTCCTGATTTCTTTTTCTGCTTGTTCCATCTAAGCTGTCATATGTAGCTGCTAAAGCTCCTATATGAATTCTAACAACAATGCACCATGCAATGACGATCCAGCAAAAATATTCCTATGAGTGTTACAATTGTATTAATAAATAAAAGCAGGAATATCCCACTGCTAACAAGGGCCAACAAGACATACTTTATCCAGCATATCATAGGACTTGTTAAGCAGAACCCTCCAGAATTTGGCCGTTGGTTTGTCTGCATTTCCTTCCACTGAGGATGCCACTGTGTTTATATAGTGAAGAACATCTTCCAATAGCCTATACAGAAAGGAACAATCTCAGTAAATAACAGATACTCTTAGGTAATCAACTTTGTTCCTGGAAAGCACAAAATTTTACAAACAAAACAGCAATAGTAAAGGAAAATGGAACACCCACTGGAGAGACTGGCAGATCACATATACATATTGACAGAACATTATGGCAGTAAGGAAAATCATACATGTGTGTTAAATAAATCTATATGGCACCCCCAAATTAGCACCTACCTACAAAAGTAGGTCTACTTAAGAATGTGAAAATAAAAATAACCTGGGAATACACCATGTTTAAAAATAAGCATTTCAAATGTGCCCTACATCCCTTTTCACTCTTTTCACTTAGAATAAACATAAAACTTCAGCCTCACCAAGAGAAATCCTCGATTTTGCATCATTCACCATTATAACCCAGTGACTACAATTGTAATCTGCATCTACTGTTTGTTTTTTACATCAATATAGGGTCATCCATTAATAATATTTTCCTTTTTTAGAAATGAAGCAATATTTGACTGAAAGTGTCAAATTCTTTTAGACTTCATCATCAGCAACAAAACAGTTACAGGCAAGTAGGTAAATAAGCACAATCAGAAATACAGAAATAGTATCTTTTAAGAAGAAAATACTCCATGTAAAAAAAAATAAATTAGAAATGTAACCTTAATGTAATTAATACTGCTTGTTGCTGGGAACCACATTAAAAGTACCCTCAGAAAATATTTGGGAAAGAACATTCTGATGAGACTGCACTGAAAAAAACAATGCCAGGCTGTAGTAAGGGATAAGAATAGCAGGAGAGGAGCAGATGTAAAGCATACCTCTGTTCCAACTTCTGTAGCTCTTCTGTTTCTTCACATTCAACCACCTTGTTTAAGAAGGAAGAATGAAAATGTTAACTGTGAAAATTGAGCTCTCCATATTTGAAGAAAATCAAAGAACTGCAGGCAATTTAGCCATAGAAGT
Organism: Odontophorus gujanensis; assembly: GCA_013399175.1. Taxonomy (NCBI): domain Eukaryota; kingdom Metazoa; phylum Chordata; class Aves; order Galliformes; family Odontophoridae; genus Odontophorus; species Odontophorus gujanensis. The sequence goes on from VXAB01014050.1 coordinate 176,295, forward strand.
AAATCTGTATTTCATGTTGGTGGCTAATTCTCAGTTGAAAAACTGGAAAGCACTTCCAGCTAGATCCACAGACAAGCTTTTAACAACTTTATCTATGATGAGTTCATAGTGTAAGTCCCAGACGAAGCTAGGAACTGCACAGTCTGTGAGTGAAAATTCAGCCTCCATAAAGCCAGTGAGAATTCACCAAGTCCCTTCTTTTTTATCTTTTCAATTGCACAAACCAAGTCTACCTGCAAAGGCCCTATTAAAAAAAATGATGAAAATTACTGAGATGTTTCAAAGCTGTGTAAATTAACATGTCAGCAGTATACACTGAACAGTGCATTCTTTCCACCTTTTTGAAAACAAAACCATGCTAAAAATCAGATTAAATCTTATCCATTACAGCACAGCACAGCTACTTAATGTGATCAGTTTAAAAGCAGTCTGCCATATTACCTTTTTCACCAAACTCTGAGAACTCAGAAGTTGTGACATGAAGGAGACTGACAAGTATTTGAAATGCCGAAGTTGTTTGTCTGAGTGAGACTCAACATTAAAAAGCTGCCCATCCTCGTTTTTCAGCTTTGTCTTGCATGTTCTTGATTTTTTTGGCCCAGGATCATCTGTTGAAAACATTCCCAAAACAATTTACAGACGAGAAAGAAGGACATTTGATTTCTGATTACAGAAACAAAGGAAAATTACAGCCAAGTGGCAATCAAGGACAGTTAGTTATTCTGCAGCATTCAAAATCATGATAAAGTTCCAAAAAAGATGCTCTGAAATGCCACAAAAGATATTTTTTTCTGTTCCAACAGCTGCAAGAGCAGCAGTGCCATCTGATCATTTTACATTAACAATCTTTCTTCTTGGTGCTAAAGCTACAGCACACTGACTACAAACGAGAGAGGCTTCTGAGGAAGACAAGCACTCTATGTAAAATAATTGTAAGATCTGCTTTCACTGTCATTAGCAGATCCTTCCGGGCTAAGAAAACATAGTCAAACAACATAAACACCAAGTCCCTCCTTAAAAAGAAGCAACCAACCTTCACCTCCATCTTCATGCTTAAGCAAAATAAAAAACAAAAACCACAATAGACTAATAGGCCTCATAATCTTGTTGCTATGAATAACAGCTTATTTCAGCTAAACGATTTACTGTACTTTCTAATTGAGTACCATTTGATTTTAAGTGCCCAAATGAATCTATAATTAAATGTACGTCAAAAAAAAACCAAAAAACCAAGAACCCAAAACAACCCATATCATAACCATCTTATTTAAAAAAAAAAAGAAGGGAAGAAGACATCAGAGCAATTCTGTGTTGCCCAGTTTTCTAACTAGAAGAGTAAAAGGAGGTTCACATGCTTCCACTGTGTGTTCTGTGGTTACCTTCTTTGTTCTCTGGTAGCTCTGTCAAGTACTGGATTATTTTCATCATGCTTTGGAACTGACAACGCACACTGAATTCACAACAGATGGAAATCCAAAATTCAGTGTCTGCTTCCAGCACAGCATCCTGTTCACAGTTTGTGAAGACAGAAGTGAATATTTCAATAATTTATAAAAGATAAAAAGACCCCACACTCTTTGGTCACTTTGTGAACATGCCATGATCAACTACATACAGCAAGGGTTGGCATGAGGGGTAAGAGCAGCAAACTGCTGGAGAGAACCTAGCTACAGAGGGCAGAGGGTCAGCTCACTCCATCTGCATGGCCATAGAGGGTCAGCATGCCCATAGAGGGTAACACCTCACCTGCTGGCATAAGTTCCTTGTTTTAAACCCCAGCTGGCAACTAATGTTGAAATAATGCACAATTTATCAAGGATATCTCCAGCCACTTAATACCTTGCTGAAAAACTACTTAAAGCACAGCGAAAAGTTGTGTAAACTGGCCAAAACTTTTCTAGGCAGTTTTCAATGAATAACTCAAGATGTCCTGCACGATGGCCAAGACTGGCACATCTCAGTAGTGTCACAACCAAAGTTCAACAAATAAGATGATAGTAATAGGATACTCCAGAAAAATTATTTGAAACATAAAATGAGCTTTTCTCGTCCTTTTAGCAGCCTCCTCCCCATGAATGACACTTTCACTTACTGCAAGGGCCTGCCAATACTAAAGCCACAAGAACATTTACGTATTTCTGCCATAGTTCTTAAGTTGGTTGTATGGGAATACCAGAATGATGTTTGAAAACACAGTTAAAGAAAAAAACTTTAAAAATACTGAAGCCATTCATAATTTCATAATTCATAATTAGCTCTTTAAGTCAAGGATTGCTGTACAATATGATCTGATGATGCATTCATGCTCAGGGCTCACTAATTATTTTGGCGTAAACTACAGCCTTATCTTGCAAGACTATGAACAGGAAGGAGGAGATCTGTCTTTGAGAAAGAAGTTGTCCCCAGTGGTCTTCTAACCTTGTCTGTGCTTGCTGTCACAGTCACAGTCTTGGTCACATACTGCTCAAACAGCAGCACCAGGAGAACCCAGAGGAATCTGTCTCCTCCCACTGTAGTAATCAGCTGGGCCAGGATGGGCAGGCGCCGGTGCTCTGGCACGTGGGGCAAAGCATCCACAAACACACGGATTATTTTTATCACCACCTCCTCCACGCCGCTTGAGGGCTCTGACAAATCACTGTCTTCAGCCTATTCACAAACAGGTAGAGGAGTTAAGCAGATTACCAAACATAAGTTCTTCCTTATAAATTCAGCAGATGAGAGAAAGCACATGGAGTTCAATTTTTTCCCAGCTCCTTTTCATTAAGTAGACAAATGTACCTGTATGAGAGCAGGAATAACCATCTGCACTGTCTTATTTATTACTTGGAATGTGTAAGTATCATCCAGACGCAAGACATTTGCTCCCATGAATGTAAAAATGGGCATAATGTTGTGGAGAACTTTATCCTGGAGAGAAAAAAAAAAAACAGATGAGATTAGTTTCTTTACAGTGCTGCTCTGTACGTTATATCTTAAGATCTCTCTTATTCCTAAAGATGTCACTTGATTTCTATAAAATAAAATGAGAAACATTGTTATCTTCCCAGAATTGGCAATAAACCAATTTTAAATATATAGTATGAGACTACTCAGTTCTAAATACTATTTAGAGACCAAGACACACTCCCAAGCAAATAATGTAAGAGTAGAAATTGAGTTTAGTTTCATAAGATGATCTGTACTATTTAACTCAGTCTTACAGTGGTATGACAAGCAAAATCAGCTACGAGGAGACCTGCAGCTCCTCTCCGACCTTGTTATACTTTTAAACATCTATAATGATACAACAGAAAGCTCAATTTAAATGTTGGCTCATTTTAGATAGACAGTAATCACAATATTATTTTAATAAGAGCTGGAGTGGTGGTATCACCTAGATCAAGAATTAGATTCCTACATTTTATTTCAGCATAGATCAAGAAGGTATGGTAACATTTCTCTTTTGAGTTTAGTGAGCTAAAAGAGTGTTTTAGATTTAAAAAGAAAGGTAAGAATGATGCCAAATATTTGTTTTTATTCTGAACTTGGAAATCTGTCAAAGTCAATATTAATGCATAATACAAGCTCAGCTCTGTAGCAGGTAATAGTAATAAGATGGCAACAAAGAAAAGTTACTCCAAAAAAAGAAGGCAGACTCAAACTGAAAGCAGAAGTTCTTCCAATAAAAAAGCTCTATATCTTCAGGTACTACTTACAGGAAACATGCCAGCAACAGCACCAAGGAGAAGCAGTGCATGGTGATGTGTCTGGGGCATTTTAGATATTCTGATACACTGAACTATCAGTTCCACATTGAATTTTTCTTTGTCAAGGATATCTGTGAGCAAAAAATAATTCATTAATATAAGCTCTAATGGGTCAACCATGCCAGAATAAACAAAAGTACAAGCAATGGTTTCAATCTGCAGATCATACCTACAGAATCTACAAAAAAAAAAACCCCAAACCAGTCAACCAAACAAAAAAAACCCCACAATAAACAGTGAAGATACCTTAGCATCACAACGTAGACTGCAGGAAGAATAAATGTAGAGGCCACTGTTTAAAAGCTGTACTGTTGACAGTACCAAGAAATACATTTGGCAATTTTTACCTGCTGGGATCTTGCTGCCATCTGGAGACAGCTTCTGACAGATGTTTAACAGGCAGCTAAGGATCAACTGTTTTGTATATTCCATATTTTCTTCTTCTGATGCCAGAGGTTCCAGACACCTACACATTCAGGAACAAATTCATGGATAAAAAAAGGAGATAGGATAATAAGTGACCGAGCAACATATTAAAATGCAAATGAGAAATTGCGATCTTTATTCTACAGAAGCTTTTAACTGAGGCTTCTAGAAAATGGGCACTGGGTGTATTCCTGCAACCAGTTTCTCATCCATTAAACAGTCCACCCATCAAATCCGTATCTTACCAATGTGGAGAGAAGGATGTTATGGGGGACCATCTCAAAGTTCTTAATCAAGTCCAGATAGATGACATCAGTGGCTCTTCTCTTGTCCACTGAGCCAGTTATGCCATCACAGAAGGCCAACAGGTTGATCGGGTAGGACCTGCTCTTGGTGAAGCCTTGCTAGTTGTGTCACATCACCTCCCTCTCTTCCACATGCCTTAGAATAGCTTCTAGGAGGACCTGTTCCATCATCCCTTGGACAGGGGTGAGGCTGACAGGTAGTTCACTGGGTCATCCTTTCTACCCTTCTTAAAAATGGGTGTGATGTTGCCTTTCTTCCATGGACTTCACCTGACAGCCATGACTTTTCAAATATTGAGAGTGGCGTGGCAACCACATCAGCCAACTCCCTCAAGACTCTGGGATGTATCTCTCAGAACCCACAGACGTGGATGTTCAAACCTGATCTTCACTTACAGCAGGAGGGATTTACCTATCTGATTTACCTAAAAGAACTTCCAAGTAAAAAAGGCAAGCTACAGAACCTGGCAACACAACAGAGAAAAGTATCTCACATTTTAACACTGTTTTACAAAGTCTGCTGCAGAAACGAATGTTTTACAGTGGCAAAATTACCGGCTCAGAAGGTTAAAGAGTGCAGGTACCAGTGCCTGTGGACGTTTGATTTTTTTCTTGTGCTGCAGTAATTCCAGAACAAGCATAACTCTCTGCCAGCTGAAGTTACTTGTTTCTGGTGTCAATTCTGCATCTGGAGGCTTTCTAAAAAGACAGGATAAACAATCAGGATATACTATTGGAAAGAAGATGGTACAATGTTTCAGAAAATAGAAACATAAGTTAAAAAATATATATACACTTTCACAAATAAAGTAACATTCTATACTGCTTTTTCTGGGACAGGTGACAATATTCATACTAGAACTCCAACATGGATCATTCTAGTAGGTGATGTTTGTTAAATAAGGCTAAGTGAAATAAAAAAAGAACATAAGAACAGCTATTCCAGCCAAACCAAGAAAACCAACCCAATATCCAATGCTTAATAGCCAATGCTTAACGTACAGTGTTCAAAACAGCTTCTTTTTTGTGAGAATGGAGAGAAGAAACAAGATGAAGCCGTCTAAAAATTAACGATTAGTTTCCATTTTAACTGGAAGAAAATACTGTCTTTCAGTTCACTAACTAACATTTTGAATAACACTGTTAAGCTCCAGCCATGTGCACAGTAGTCTGTCCACATGTCTTCATTACTAAGGAAGTTTAACACCTACAAAACCAAGAGCAAATGTCAACATGAAAAATCATGTAAGAGTGATTTTTTTTTTTTAAATGAAATTAGGACTACAGTTTCATCTGTTTTAAAACAGCAACATTGGTTGGTTTTCTGTTGCTGAAAGTAGCTCAGAGCTCTTTTACTGCACAGGGAAAATGAAGAAAAAGATATTCATGCTTTCAATACAAGCTGTGAAATGTAGTAAAATAAGAGGTGTTTTCAAACTTTTTCAAAACATATTTCTATTTCTAGTTATTTTACTTCTGTTGCTGCATTTTCTGCCTTCTAGTTTGCTGAACAGTGGTCAGACTTTTGGATTTCCCAGGAGGATCAAGTTCTGTAACGATTTGCTCGGCACACACTGAAATCTGAAACAAAAACAACACTGTAATTACACACGAACAATGTGTCATATTGTACCACGTACATATGGCCCCTCCTTTCTCTTTAAAGAAGTGTCCTTCTCATGAAGATATGGGAATATAATCCACATATTCCTATTTTTAAGTTATATCACCATGATATCTGAATGCCTCTCCTACTTGTAGTTACTGTAGTATAGAAAATGAGTGATTTCAAGTGCAAGTAATACAATAAATTACTATGTTAAAGCTACAATGGATGTATTTTGGTTTAAGTCCTCTAGTAACCATAAAAAAAACCAGTTTTTATGCAGAAAATGATCAGTTGCAGCAGAAACAAGTAACTTCTACTGAAATAATTTACATGGCGTAATAAGTGACTGAAGCATTGCTCCTACAGAAATACCTTCTAAAAGCAGCTATTTAAATCTTCATGCCACTAACAATTATATAACAGGTAGTTCTGATTACTTTAGTGTTATAAATGATATAAACAATGGGCACTGCATGTTGCAACAGGAAACCACTGCAATATGTTTGAACAAAATTCCATCTTCTGGAATTTACCACTCACCCCTTTAAACACACTGCTGATTGTCTGGGCACAAAGTGGGTTCTTACAATTTAACAGTAAGTCAAACAGTACTTTTAGTAGCTTCTGTTGCACTCTCCCATCTGACAGAGCTGCAAAGAATGGTTTTGTAATCTACAAAGGAAGAAATGAAAAGGCAGAGAGAGGTTTACCATAAGACCACAAAATAAAAAGCAATGAAACTTGGGCATGCTAGATTATGTATCACACAAACAATCACACATGTGTATGAATATATATATTGAAAATTTACCTATTAGATAGATATTTATATACATTAAAAAATCTTTAAATTAGAACATACTTCTGAAATATCAGAATATATTCTTTCCTAAAATTTTCTTAAATGTTTTGCCTGATGGAGGGAGTGAACCTGCTGTTGCCTGGCACTTATTTCTTAAAATATAGGGTAATACCTGGCTAATAGAAGGTCTGAATCTGTAGATGTCCTTCAAATAAGACTTTCTTAACTACTGTACTTTCTTGACAATTTTTTTTATTAATCAGAAAAAAAGCAGGAAGATCCTACACCACTGACAAAAAATACCCTAAGGATCGTGGAACAGCAGTATCTGCAGACAGTCATACAGGCATTCAGGTGCATGCAAATACAACAATATTTCTACTCTGTACTCATCCAAGTACACAAATGAAGCAAGCAGCAACATCACCTTCCAGTAAGTTTAAGAGCTTAGCAGCCTGTTTAACTGTTTCAAAGACACTAAGGACACTTCATAAACTTGTAATGAAACAAAGACAGGTCAAAAGCTATGAACTCCTTAGCACAGACTTCTTGCAAATCCAATTCTCAACACTACTATTTTCTTTAAGCACAAAAATAAACTAAAGATCTTTCAGAAAGCCAGACCTGCCCAAGTGCTGTGATCTGAAAAGGTGGAACTTCTTCACAGATCTTTGTGGCAGCATGTAGACTTTTGACAAATAAATCCAGACTCTGCTGATTCTTGCACAAGAGGGTTGCTGAGTGTTCATTGAACTTTCCGAGTATGAGATGCAGGAGAACAACTTCATCTTTCAGCACTGTCTCAGGTTCCTTCAAGACCTTCTCAAGCAACCGGTCTAATGCAGGCAAAAGGTGGGTGAGAATCATCTGCAAACAGAGGAAATTTGTAAGAACAGTCTGTTTTCTTTTTTTCCATTCTTCTTCTAACAAACTTACAGTAAAATAGCACAGCTTCATTTTACTGCAACATCTGCTCCCTGTCTGGTATTATGTTATATATTCTATTTTATTACTATAAAAATACATCTGCCTATTACCTGAGTGTCAACTTAATGCCTAATAATCTATAAATTATGAAGTTACTGAACAGCATTACTATTAAATGAAATGTAAATTAAATGATTCTTCTGTATTTCAGTTAGAAACAATAGTGACAAAAGAAATGTGAAACTATCAAGGCTGCACTCACCTCACCATGGACTTCATGAAGAATTTTCATTAAGTTTCTTGCAACATATGATGGGCAAATAGGGTTTTGAACACAATCAACTATGCTTTCCAAGGCTTCTGACAGTTTTTTCTTCTGGGATTTCTGTTTTGGTTGAGTCTGAAGCTCCTCAAATAGTGTTGCCATAATCTAGTTCAGTAACAAAGTGAAAGTTAAGTTCTCTCTCTGTAATAAAAATGCCTTAAAACAACATTTATTCAATGCTTTTGTAATAATACAATTATTCATCTGTAAATAAACCACAGATTAACATCTCTTGAATGATATTCTCAATTTTCTGTATGTGACACATTATCTGAATATTTTTACAGTCCTTTAAGACAAACGAATAAGAAGCACGTTAAAGCTCTTGCTACATTTCCTTTTTTGCAGTGCTAGTGGCTTTATCAACTCTCATCAGTTATTCAAGTGAAATCCACGGTCTTGGTAGCCCACCATCTAAACCATCTATAAAGAATCACATTCCTTCAAAGCTGGCAACTTGACAGAAACGATGAACTCTTCCAGTTCACTTGATTTCCTCTAGAAATCCTCAGTTAATCCTCACAGCCACAGACAAAACCAATCACAGACAAGCACCTTAATGGCAAAAATATTTGTGTTATGTACGAAGGGTCAGATATGATCTCCTCCATCTTTTGTCCCAGATGCTGAAGAACAGGATGAAACATAGACTCTTTCACACTGCTCAAGGAATGGAAACAATTGAGAGCAGCCCTTCGAACTTCACTCACAGGACTACCCAAATTAATTAGCAGAGATATCACCACTGCAAAAAGAGAGAGGGAGTTGGAAAAGTTAACAGAACTGCACCTTCAGAATTTTATTGTAATTGTCTCTGAAGAGGCACTGACATTACTTTGGAATCAAAGAGTTGTCTTTTCACTAGAAACCTCCAGAATACAAGAAAACATAGCCATGAACACCTTCACCACACTTCTAATATTCACATTTAAACTTGCAGAATACATATACTGCTACTGACTGCCACATCCTTTTACTAAGCAGGAGGTAAGGTGTTGTAACTGACTTCCTCATCATATGAGCTTGTTTCTTTAACACCTTGAAGATTAAAAAAAAAAAAGTGTTTCAACTACTTCCAAGACTGAGCTATCTACTACAGCAGTGAATCAGCAAGAAAGAGCTATCTTAGCCTTGCACTCCTGAACAAAAATGACTAAAGAAACCCTTCCTGGTAAAAAATACAGGAAAATGACATGAAATTAAGAAATTTAAAAATGCTGTGATTAAGACTTAGATGAGATACTATTTTACTTCACCTGGAGAAGATAATGATAACAGTTGTTTCTTCTTTTGGTAAGTCTGAGATACAAGCACTGCATAACCAATATACAGAGCTCGAGTCTGTAGCATTGCATTGACTTCATAATTCAGATGATTTGAAAGGCTAAAGCCATAAGTCCATAAAACTGAAAGGAATTTGAAAAGAACCTCTGAATCTTTTAGATGCACCTAAATGTAATGAAAAAAAAAATAGAGGGGAAAAAAAAAAGCATTTGTTTGAAAGCTTTAATTTATTTTGGCAAATATTATTCATAACATCAGGTAAACCACCTAAATCAAAGGAGTACAAATAAATAAAAGAGTCAGGCATGTACATACAGTATATTTTCCCTTCTCATTGCAGACTAAAACCACATCCACAAGGATATTTTTGTTTCAGAAATCTATAAGCCAATGTCTCAGGATGGGCATTATAGATTCCTTGTGTGGCACAGTTTCTCTATTGAATATTCACAATAAATGTTAGTCTTAGGTTTTTACTTCTGGGTTTTCTGTATAAGCCTTTTTATAGGACCAAAATAAACAAACCCTGAATCATACCAGTATTGCTGACCTTGTCAGATACAGGTCAGAGCACTCCTGCCTTTCTCCCTGCCTCTTCAGCAGGTAGCTGCTCCAGAAGATTTGATCAGTTTTTCCACGCATCTACATCCAATTATTTCCTCTTTGCTTTATGACCATTCTATCAAAGCTTAACAGGGATGACTTCTGATTTTGAAGCAGTCTTCCAAATGAATTTACAGTTCTTGTTTACTACATGGTCTGACAATAGCTAACACTCTTCCTGTTTGAAGACTGCCCTCTGGAATCCTCAGAGGTCTCCATTCAGCAAACAGGAGTGCCCACTCACTATCCAGCAGACTGAACAGACCTTGCTGGAACAAGAGACAAAGATTTCTACATACTCTTTCCTATTGTCTTTTCCAGGATTCCATCAAACTCTACCTTTTACTTAAGGTAACTACTCTGGAGCAGGAAAAAATAATTTTCTTCTCCTTTTCAAATTAAACACTCAAAATCAGAGGTCAGCACTAATCCAAAAGTGAAAGAAGCAAATTATTGCTGCAGCTGTCACCTTCTCCTAAGGACATTAGTAAATCCATTCCTCAAACTTCGTGTAATCAATTCTCCTGTCTTGTTATTCATCTCTCTAAGACTTGCAGAAGTTCTCCTTTTAATTTTTGTATTTTAAAAGCTAGCAAATTTTAAAGAGCAACTGCTTGTTTTGCTTCCAGTAGGACCAGAAGCTCTAACTCAAACTTAAGTTAGCAATGAAGGAAATCAGTGTTATGCATTCACTTTTGCCCCAGCTTGTCCATTTGATTTTTTGCTCTAGTTTTCTAGTGCATTCAATTGGAGTGAAATAATCAGCTGAAGCTTAGGACTCTAATTTGCTTGCAGCATTTGCACACCACAAGCAATGTTGCACGATCAATTCTCAATTTTCTCACTTTTCTTTCAAATTATGTGTTTCTGAGTAATATTTGCATAATATTCAGCATAATAGCTCAGAACAGTGTTCTAACTAAGAAAATAGATCTAAATATAATACCTTGAGTAAGAGATTCATCAATACTCTGTACTGAACAGCATCACTCCCCTCACTAGCTCCACAAACAAGTAGGTCAAACAGCCCCAAAAGGAGGTGCAGGTAGTCCTTGCAGTCTTGATTTAGAGATTCAGGATTCCACCAAGTTTCTTCTAAAAAACACAGATTATAACTCTGTTACAGCAGATGCATATAACAACTTCAGGAACAAAGAGGAAATAAACAGCTTCAGTTAAAATTAGACATTAACAGATTTCATAGTCACTTCAGATTGATGCGTAAAAGATGACAGTCAAAACCTTACTGCCTACCTTTAGGAAAGGATGGAGGAGGTTTTAGGTGATTAATGAAGCTTCTCAATAGAAACACAAATATAGCTGACTCCTCTGCATCAACACTTTGGTCACTGTTGAGCTTTTCTATATATGTTGTTAATAAGTCCACTGGCACCAAACTTTCCTGTACTGTTTCAACAGACCAATTTGAGGGAGTTTCCTGTGAATGAAAATTTATTTAAATGGACACTGTCACAATCTCATCCAACAGAAAACAGAATTTTGCTCTAACATCCAGCAGTATTTCATTTCTAACTTCAAAACAGATATTCTTAAGAAGTGAATTACATTTCTAATTCTACATTACTACAAAATGTATGCAAGGGAGGTGTACATTAAAAGACACAGCCCTGCTCAAGTGGGTTTCTTATACAGACAAGAAAGCAAACTGACTCAAATAAATAAACAAACAACATCAGCAACAAACCTGCTGGGAAATATTAATGAAAAGAAAGACAGGTGAAAGAGGCAGCAATATTGTTTCTGAATGTTGTTCCTGCTCACCCAATGGCTGCTCCTAATTCTGTGTCATCTCCAAATAAACATCAATACCATTGCTTATGGAGTTTCACAAGCTAGGAGCTTTCAGTATTACTCCAAGGATTTACACGAAGCTGTAAGTAATATAAATTAAGCCCTTTTTCATACTCTGCTGTATTTCCTTCCTTCCCATTTCAAACAAGACACCAAACCCTCTACTCAACAACTAAAAAAACCTTGCATTCCTAAGCAGAATAATGATACCACATGATGCCACGAAGTATCTGTTAAAAATGGTTCCAATTTGGTGCCAACCTCACAGCACTGACACATTGAACCACTTGGTGGGGCATAAGGAAAGAGTTCTTCATTTCTTTATTTTTTTAAACAGGGACTCACTGGAGTGGTAAAACGTAACAGCCTTAATGGCAGCTTCTATTACTGCTGTCAAGTGAAAGACTTTGCTTTGGAAACAGATTTTCAGTTGAAGGTTTTTGAATTTCCTGTTCCTATAATATAAAGCATTTTCTTAGTAGTAGAGGAAATGTATTCTCCAAACTGTTTACATCTTACCTCTGCAGGATGACAAGCTCCGAGATGTCGTATTTTTTCATCCAAGAAACGAAAGACTCTGAGTGCCACTGAAAAATATTTTTCCTTCATCTGTAAATTGCAGCAGCACTGAACAAGCATGGAACCAACTACATGTGCAGTTACTTTCTGTTTCACACTGTCAGATTCCGTTTCAGCAACAAGTATCAGATCATCAACCTTGGAAATGGGAGGGGAGAAAAAAACAAGTCTGTAAGACAGTGTGACTTCACTATGACTTTCACAGAATCACAGGGGTTGGAAAGGAGCTCTAGAGATCATCTAGTCCAACAACCTGCTAAAGGAGGTTCCCTTGAGTATCCTCCATTACCGAAGCACCCACATCATTCAGCAGCGCACCCACATTTTCCCTAGCCTTCCTTTTACTACTGACATACTTAACACACTTAAAGAAGCCTTTCTTGTCAGTGATCTCCCTGGCCAGATTTAATTCCAAGTGGGCCTTAGTCTTCCTCATCACATCCCTTCATGCCCTAACAATGTTCCTATATTCCTCCCAAGTGGCCAGACTCCTTTTTCCACATTCCATAGACTTGCTTCTTCCATTTGAGTTCTTCCATGAGCTCCAATCTCGTCCACGAGAGTCTCCACCTTTGCCTGATTTCTTACTGTTAGCAATGCACCAATCTTGAGCTTGGAAGGAGTGGTGCTTGAATGTCAACCAGCTCTCCTGAGCCCCCTTCTCTTACAGTGCTCTAACCCATGGGCTACTGCTTCTTGAGAGGTCAAAGTTGGCTTTCCTGAAGTACAGGGTTGCAACAGCTCCACGGCATGTTTCATTTGCAAGTCTAAATAAATCACTGTTACCTTCTATCACTGGTAAAAAATTACTGCCTGCTGTAAAGGTATTCTTTGGAACCTAGGAATGCACACACATGTATGCACACTTCTACTCACATGTAAACTCATTAAATATCCAGGTATTTTTTTCAAGAAACTAAAAATGAACCAAATCTAATTACACAGATAATCTGTCCAAATAAATAATAGACTCATTTTTTCTTTTCCTTATGAGAAGACAGAAATGTGTTTTATCTAGCTTGCACTGGGGTTTGTTATTGAATATACATATCTCCCAAGAAGCTTGATGATGAGATATTATGAACAACACAAAATTCTTCTATACCACACCTGCTCTACTGAAGTGACCACGTAGGAATTCAAGTTAGGGAAACATGGCACACATACCATTTGCAATAGTAAGGAAGAGTCCCCTGAAGTCATGTTTTTAGAAAACAGCAGAATCATTTTCTTGTTGACTACTCCAACCAGTTCTGCAGACTTGCTAGATTTAATTGCTTCCTGAAGAACTATTCAGTAAGAAAAATAAATAAATCAGAGAACACAGGTACACAAATCACAGATTAAAACACTGACAGCTCAATTACAAGATGCAGTCAGAAAAATACTATACAACTTCATCTTTACAATGAGTTTTTTGAAGAAATCTAATCACACGCCTAGTATGACAGCCTGATAACAACAGCCAGTCTCCCTCAATAAACATTCAAGTTCAGTAAGTATTTATTAAGTACTAAACTGTCACAATTCTTTTGTCATCAGATTAGTTACATTGAATACATTACCTTCTGGCCAATCCTTCAGTAAAGGGTGTAAAGAGCAGAGGTCAGATTCTGATAGACAAACAGCCATTTTCCATTCTGAAGATTCTGAATTTGCATTAGTGAACACCATAAAGGGCAACAGCTGCATTACTGCCTCATCCAGTAGTTCTTTCTTCTCTTTTAAAATCTCCTCTTTGACTAAAATTTGTAGTGCTCGCTCCAGAACCTTATACCTAAGAGAAGAAAGTGATGTTGATAAGCCATTTTTTTTGCATGTCTGTTACATTTCTTTGTTTTATTCACCATTTTCCATGACGTTTCTGATGTTTTTTTTCTTTTTTTTTTAAGAATCCAATTAGCAGTGAGAACAAACAAGGAACTCACTGGAAATAGTATACAAACAGCTGAAAAATCCTCTTATAATTCAGCACAGATAAAGCGTAAGAAAAAATATTTAAAGTGAAAAGCATTTTAAACGTTCTTTGGAGTTACTCTCTTATTTAATTTATACAGGGAGGAAATAGCCTGAAAAAAGACACAAATGTACCACTTTCCATCCTTTGAGAGATCAGCTCTCTGGAAGATGCTCAGTAGGCTTGATACCACTACTTCTGGATTTACTTGTTTCCTGAAAATCTGGAAAGTAATCGAGAAAAAGAAATGTAAGCATAATAAAATGCAAAATAATTTACTGTTCACAATGGACAATGTTATCTGCTGTACCAAGTAGAAATACAAGTCAAAAATCACTAACGAAACTCCTATTGATGATCATGTAATAAAATTATCATTGGGGTAAGCTAATGTTATAAGGCTGCCCAGTATGGCCTCTTGATATGATGAAGTATGGAGAACTTATTAAATGTAGAAATGTTAGGTAAAACTGATAAACTAAGAACAAGCAAAGCATTCTGAATAATAACTGCTTTTACTTTATGTATTACATTTATGAAAAACAAACAAACAAACATGTTAATAAAATATATTCAAGTTTAAATATAATCACATCTATTCCCATATTTTAGTGAGGATGAATGAACACAAAAGGCCAAGCATACTGCTGTTAATAATATGTCCCACTACTACTAGTGGAAGCAGTAAAGACAGACTGTTACCCTTGTTGGAAACAATCAGTACAATGCATACCAGAATCCGATCCAGTGAACCTGAGCTGGCAGTTAGTACTGAGCTCATATCAACTGACCAAATGACTCCCATATGGAAAAACTCAGCTGAATATTTCTCACTAGTGCAATGACTTGTCATTGCGTCATTTTCCACACAGAAGTCATTTGACATTGCTTGCATTTTTATAGAGATACAGATAGGATAAGCAAGATATCAAAGATTCAAATATCCTTTAGTAGCTACATAAGGAAACATAAATTCAGGCTAACTACAAACTTGAAGAAAGATGAGAAAACTGCAGGAGGGGGGGTATGTAAGACAAAGTAAACAATAGCCTACAAGTCTATGCTGTTTCACCTTGTTAAAAAAGCTATACGACAAAGACAGGAGTACAAGAAGAGCAAAAAAGATAAGCAGAAAGGCAATTATAAAGACTACATTCCAGACATATCCTCGGAAGCGGCTGGAATCTCACCTAACTTATCAAAAGAAATACACATACCTCCAAAACATTGAAAGCAGACATGACAACATCTCTGTTGTCATCTTTGAGGCGCCCAAAAATTGCCTCTTCTATGAATGACTGATCAAATCCTTCCTGAAGAAACTAAAGGAAAGAAGAGACAAGAAAAAAAATACGTTAGCACAATTTACAGGCTTTTGGTGAAGTACTGGAATTGTAGAATCAGATAATTCATGTAGACTAAACCATAAATAACTGAGTTAAATTTCACCAGCAAAAGGAAGAAATATAAAAGTAACCATTGAGTTAGGTTTTATCTTAGTCTACAAGCAGCTTATTATACAAGAACTACATGCAGACTTCAGAACAAGGGAAAATGCTGCCAGAAGCCTCCTGAAAATACCATGTCAGGATAACACTTACGAATAGTCTAATGTATCTACTGTCTTTAACCAGTACTTCTGGCAAACAGCTTTCAGATGTTATATTTGATATGTTAAGTAAGTCCTCCAAGTGAGAGAACTGGGACACAAACCTTTGATGTTTCAATAACATCCTTCAAATGCTGAAGAGCCAGGACTCGCACAGCTGGCTGAGGATGATTCAAACTAAGCAGAAGTGAGGTATCAGAGTCTTCCAGAAACTGAAATACAGATTTCAGAGTCACTCACCAGATGTTAAAAATACTCATACTGTATGTCAGGATAACAGAGGAGATTCCTTCTGCAATTTTTTGGAGAAGAGAACCTGACCAAAAAACTGCAGAACAATGACGTCGTGTAACCGTTCCAAACTTGGTCTTCCTCACTTTGGAAGACAGTTTTGGAATGCAACCTGAAAAGTACAATCAACCACAGATACCTTTTTGTCCTGGAAAAACATTACTCTTATCTAAGGATTCTGAGAAGGCTCTAATGACAATGTCAGTGTGACAGACCACAGACAGAAACTGTTAAAAAAGGCATCCCTGCCAGTACAATTGCCTGCCTTTATCTCACAAACCTTAAAGGCCTGAAAAAGGGTCATATGCCTTCATTCTGTGTGCCTTATTTCTCTGTTTTTCTCTCAATCCAAGTGTTATTCTGTGACATAAACTGTGCCTTTAGAAAAATCAGCACAAAAAAATACACAAAACACTTCTTTTCCAAAGTGATTCCAGCCTTTCAGTCACTACAAACAAAACTCACAATACTTACCATCTCTTAATAATACAAAATAACAATAATTTCTTTGCACAAGAAATTTCAAACAAATCCTTTGCACTTAGTTATTCTCTGTTAGTCTGAGTTTCAATTAATCTTTAGAAATGGCACAGGAAGAATTCTGTAGATAACTTTACTCTTCATTCCTTGTTACTGAATGTAAGCATTTGTAAAATCAATGCAAGAAATTGGTCAAGCCATGTTCTCACAGATGCAATAAAGCTGTCACTTTCCCTCAGACAGACATGGATGACATTGACAACATGTTTAAATATGATGAGATCTTGCTGGGCACCACCACGTTATCAATATCAGCCAACACAGTATACATAGTGGCTATGTTCGTAAGGAAAAAAAAGTTACTGATAACAACAGGAAGGTGGAAATGTGTACATTTTAATCATGAAAGAAAAGCCAATACTCATGATCATTGATAATGAACATGAACTTAAAAAATCCAGAAGCTTTTGGTATTATTATAATCTTAATCAACCACCTTCCCCCATTTAAGTAAGGTCGTGGACATTTGTGCTAGAGAATGGCAGAGATAAGAGTTTAAAAAGAGGAAGACAGACTAGAACTTTGCTACAGCATCATAGTTCTGACAGTGTAACCAAATAAGAGGTAGGATGAGGAATGAAGCTTCTACCTACCTTGTATTTGCCACAGCTTAATGAAAGAGAAATAAATTGGTGAAAAATATTTTGGTTGGCCTGATCTGTAGCACCTTCCAGATGCTCCTCCAACACAGAGTCTAAGGCTTTGGGATACCTGCCAAAAACAAAACCCCTTATGTTTTCCACAGGGCACTGCAGAAGAGCATGTATTTTCTAGAGAAAAATAGAGGGAAATGCAAGGAAGATGAATGCACATGCACTTTTCCAAACCATTTATTTTAAGAAACTTTGCAAAGGCAATCAACCATTATGTCTTATCTTAGATGGTTGATATGCAGCCCACTTAAGTTAAATGATTAACAGAAATAAAAATGAGCCAGTATGTCTGTGCTCAGGTACTGCAGTGATGAGAAAACAGATAAGGACAGATCAGTAAAATAAAATTTAGACAATCATCGAGAGTCAGTTGTTCTTATCGTATTTTTTTAGGCAAGAATATAGTGTTTACAACACCCAGTAACCAAGACCATAGCTGATATCACTGGTCTACAGACCACAGGTCTGTTATAGAAAAATGGAACTTACTTTCTCTCAAGCAGTCTGATAAGAGGAAGCAGCTTTTGACTGATTTCAGCCATTTTGGTGGGATTAGATTCAATCTCTGTACCATAGGAGATAAACTCTTCAAGAAACTTGCTGAAATAACAAATAAAAGAAAAAGTCACCATTTTTAAGACAATACAGTTTTCATTAATGTTATAAAACACACTATTAAGCAGGTAATTAATATGCATTACATACTGCAAGTACAGATTTGCTCATGGCCTAAAATTTCACTCTGTTCTGTAAGTATTTCCACAAGTGCTAAAAGCATGCTAAAAACATGGATCATCTGGATAATCATTATCCAGTTATCATTCAGATTATTGGTTTTGAAATCTAAGCTTGGAGTTAAACTTGTAAGTAGAAAAACATGACTCTAAAAGGGTATTGTTATTAATACAGAAATAACTGTAGTACTCCAGGAAAATAATCAATCTAAGTTAACTCACGAAGCCAACAGGTGATCTAAATCCTTTTCCAGTGGTATACTCTGAAGAATAGCTTCAAGATGTTTGATGTAAATATGATCCTCTGTCTCCTCAGAATCTTCTTGTTCCTCTAAGACCAACGAGTAACCATAGAAGTTGAGCAATACTTGGAACATAACCTTCTCATATTGATTAAAACTAACAGCTTGTATAGGCAATATCACCTGGTGAACCAAATGCACAACTTAACACCACAGCTTCCACTGATTACTTGCACTAACTCCCAGTGTGCTACTAGCAATGCTTTACACTAATTTCATTAAAATGTCAAAAGCTCTATTGCTACCATTAAGCTCAGGTACATTATTGAGCATTTCAGTTCTGCTACCACAACCCATGCCATCAACTTGTGAGAGCTTCCTTGTTTTTAATTAAAGTTTACTGCTTTTCAACTAAAAAGCTTTCCCAAACATGATTTGCCAGTTAAAACAGCTAGCAGCACAAGCAGACTTGCTAGCACAGGCACAGGCTATGCACACTAGCCAGCCTCATTGTCCAGGAACATTTCCAGGCACATTTAATTTACCGAGCAAAGAACTCCACCACTTAAACTACTTACAGAGTGCATGTAATCTATCTAAAAATGATCTACGCAGAGGATTCAAAACATGGATTTTGTAATACTACACTACCTCTAAGAGTCAGAAATTCAATACTTTAAAATTAAATTAATGTTAAAGACTGAAAATCAACACTTAAGTCAAAGTGACACAGACAGAACAATGCCTGAAACAGCATCTTCTGTAAAATCTGGAAAAACAGGCACCATCCACACACACAAGCTCAAAAACACCTTCATGTGTACTGATGCAGTTTTAGAAGCAGAAGCAAAAGGAAAATGATATAGCTGAAATATCTAGAACAGCTATCTATCTGTCTGTGAGACTCGATGCAACTGTAAACACACATGCTAACTTACCTGCGTTGCATTTCATGATACTGTTGATCAAGTGAGGCAACAGGTAACGCAGAAGAGGAGAGATATCATAGCCTTCTGAAAGACCTTGTAAAAGTGTCACCAGCTCTGGGTTCCTGCACAGATGATTAAACGGCCTGCACAACAGAATGGGAGGTGGGGGGGAAACAAACGTATGGTTATCTGGCTTACCAACACTTTCAAAACATTCATGAGGATTCAGTTCTTACAATCAAGTAACAGCACTGCTGAAAACAAATGCTGAAAAGATTGTAAGGGTTTCAGTTTCAGAGCAGCCCTTGTATATGAAGCTAATACCTTTCCACTGAAGGGACAGAACTTCTTTTTTCTAAGCTATTTAAATAACCCCAAATTTGTGCTAATGTTATTACGCTAGCATCACTTCCATGATTCCCACTTTCACGAAAACCTCACTGACAGGCTTGAATTTTGCATATTGATAGCAATCCTGGAAGTGTCAGGAGAGAGACTGAACAATGACAGATTTGAACCACTGAGACTGCTTAGCTGTAGTGACCATAAACATTTTTGAAGAGCCAAAGACACCTCCAAGCCCTTGGACACATCAACTACTAACATTTCTGACACAGAAGTTTGCCTTTAATGAGTAAGATGAAAACGTTCAAATTCCCAACGTGCAACCTGAGCTTTTAAGCAGGGGGAGTTTCAATTGATGCACACTTACTTTTTCCCAAGACTGTCTCCTTTCTGAGTTTGCAGAAGTAGGTTCAAGCAAGCAACTCCTTCCCTGGCTAACGAGGGCACTTTAGATAACGTCTTGCTTATCTGGAACATCAAGGAATGCACCAAGGAGGAATCTACTGTCACTTTTACTGTCATCTGGCATATTATCATATATGTTGCTGCTCTGTAATCCTGTACAGAGGACTTCAAGCCCTTGGAAAAGAGAAAAACAAGGATGTACTATTTCTGACATGGACTTTTTTTTGTTTTAAGTACAACAACATACAATTCCTTTTC
This sequence comes from Odontophorus gujanensis, assembly GCA_013399175.1. NCBI lineage: Eukaryota > Metazoa > Chordata > Aves > Galliformes > Odontophoridae > Odontophorus > Odontophorus gujanensis. Next base: position 196,679 of record VXAB01014050.1, read on the forward strand.
ATCCTGGCATCCATGGAACTACACTACCTTTTTCTCCATGTCCTTTAAGTAACTATAAACTTTCAAGACAAAAAAGCTGTTGTGAGGGGTCTACACATAAAGGAAGAGAGATATATGAGTTCTTAGAAGTGCTTACCTGGGCTGTGAGAAAGCACGATTAGTCAAGGAACTTCACCTGCCTAATGTTTCAAACCATCTTGAATGTTGGCAGCAGAAAACATGTTAGAAGAACACATTATGCTTCATCACACAGGAAGGAAAACAAAACTTTGAGTACCTTTTGGATGTAGGGGAGCAGCATGGAGACTATAGTGTCTGTTATCTTCTCTGCAGCTCCAAGAGCCGATACAATGGTGGAGGCATAAAATGCAAGAAGAACTCTCAGTTGAGCATGGTTGCTAGTACATTCTGAAAAGACCTGGACCACAGAAGAATTAGTTGTTGAGACACAAAGAAAAGTGGGAAGACACATACAGCTTCCCAAAAACGAGCAAGATCTCAGAACTTCAGCACATAAATTCTACCAGCTCCTGCTGTGACAACTGAAGGCATCACCTCCCCCTAGCAGTAAACTTGGCCAGAGGTAACTGCCCCCTGTTGCAGATAAGGTAGAAATATATGAATGTTTTTCTTCAGCTATTATACTTCATCATAAAAGACCATTTACTCTGTGTAGTGCTCATAACTGTGAAGTGCACAGCCAAGCAGCTGCCATGCATCAATGGTTGTCAGCCACTTCCTCTTAAGAATTTCCATTGAGTGTAATATACATAAACAGTGAGAATTTTTCATATTGCTTACCTGCAGATGAGTTTTTTTTACTATTCAGTATACAATTCCAAATACTAATAAACATCATAATACTGATTTAAAGATAGAAAAAATCAAGCAACAACACACAAATATTGCTCTAGAACAAAGGAACAACCTTCACAGATTTTGCCACCAGTCCGCAGATGAAATCCATGAAATCCAGGTCTTTGTAGCAGTGTGTAATGAGAGTACCCCTTGCCAGAGGGACACCAGGTTTCTTTTCAGGGTGAAAAAACATGAAGTTAGAACACTCCAGGGTAAAGTGAAATGGCCAAAGTAAAAAATTAATATAACCCCTTTAAATGAATCCTACTGATCAGCTAACAACACCTACACTTTTAAAGCATTCTTTAACTTAGTCAAAGGAAAGAGTAATTATGATTGACACATTCTGTAACTGTACTTAAAGAAAAATAACAAGCAATGAGTGGGGGTCCAGGCTCCACTTCTGCAATTACATCTTTCAGTACAACGCTACAACTAATCATATGATCAGGTGAACCATATTCTTAAACTCAGAAATGAGTCAGGATACTAATGAAGTTTTTCATGTTTCTCCCAGCATGCATCTGTTGAGTACTTTACCCTTATAGGATCCAGCCAGTGCCATTTATTAGTTGGACTTTTTATATTCAAAAGTTGAATAACTCTCACAAATAGTTTAGTCTCGTGATATGGCAAAACACAACCAATCAAACTGTCTTGATTGTAGAGGTGAATATGAAATCTAAGAAAGACACAAACACATACATCAGTTAAAAAATAACTGGAAGTCCAAAACAAAGACCCAGCCATGTATTTCTCAGAACATCTGGTTTACTTGCTTTCAAGCAAGATCAGAGGAGACTGTCACACTGACTCAGGCACCTGGTCTGCCCACAGTCCAGAACCCAGAAGACACATAGCCCATAGAAGAAAGTACTTCATACGATGATTTAAAGTCCCTTAGTTTCTTCTGTATTAATATTACTACTAAATCTAAAGTTACAATAATGAACCACAATTTTCAGAACTATATATACGTATAATTATGATTCAATCTTACACCAAAAGCAACCGCCCACTCTTTCATGGTATGAAATGTTATACTTTTCACAACTTGATAGGTCTATTTATATAAATAAGGACAGCACCTCATAAAAGCACTTGGCTCATTTTTATTTCACACCTTCTTAATTAACTTTGAAATAAGATGACTTAGCTCTTGTTATAATACAAGAACGTATCATTCACGAGTTCACAGTTTAAACTGAAAATCTGCTGTGTTACACGGCTCATTACCTCGAAGTGTATTACATAAATGTCTCTCTAGGTCCTCTGTAAGAGGATTAGAGTTGTGGACTTTGGTTGACTGCCAGACAAATAAGTAATTATTTTTATACAGGTTACAGAAATTTATCAAGTGACAGAAATCTAACTGGCAATGAACAATACCTGGCTCCACAAAGACTCAACTCAAACGTATATATATTTTTGATGTACATATAAATACAAATAACATTTAAATCTGTACTTCCAGAAAACTAAGCTATAATTATTCAAAATCATGTGGGAAAAAAACATCTTGCATTTCTGAAAGCCTAATCTACTGAAATATACAGTTTCCAGTGGATTACCTGTTAATGAGCCATTCAAGGCACTTCTGTGCAGGCTTAAGCATAAAGTAAGGGGACAGGTGAATCAGGAACAATGAAATATTCTGATTGAGCTGTTGATTGACTGCTTTAGTCTGAACACTGCGTTCCAAGCCTTTGGACATGGAACTAAACAAGCTGGACTGGAACACTTCAAAGGAAGGATCGATCTCCATCAACTCCTCTAAGCCAGTGCATCCTGTGGAAAAAAAATGGAAGAATGGTTTACATGAAACAGATGTAACCAATAGTCATATTCATCTTCATCATCACATTATCATACCCAACCTCTTTACTATAGTGGTGAATGTCATCCATAACAAGGCAAATCAAATGATAAGACCAAAACTCTTGCTACACTTAAAGTATTACTCAATGAAGAAAATTTGGTTGTTTCATTTGCTCTTCCAACAATGAAGGCCCACAGTATCCTGGACTGTGTGTGCAAGAGCATAGCCAACAGACTATGGAAGCTGAACTTCCCCTTCCATTTCACTTTTGTGACACTGTATCCGGAATAGTGGGTACAATGATGATCAAAATGTTGACATTCAGATACAAACCCAGTAAAGAACCACTAAGATGGCTGGGTCTGAAAAATGACATGCAAAGCAAATGACAAGAACCGTGTTTGCTCAGCCTTGTAAAGAGACCACCAGAAGGAAATCTTACTACTGTCTGCCACTCCTTAGTGGGGTAGCATAGGTTATCAAGAAAATGGACCCAGACCCTTCACAGAGATGTACAATGGAAGGACAGGATAGAACAATTCCAGTTGGAAAGGGTGTACAAAGATCACTGAGTCCAACTGTCTGACTACTTTGGTGCTAACTCAAAACATCATTTAGAACATTATCCAAATGCCTTAAAAATACAAATGGGCACAGAGCATCAATCACTTCTCTAGTAATGAGCTTCGTGGTAAAGAAATTTGGATGGGAAAAAAAGTAACCCGGAACACAGGAAATTCCAAGTCAAAATATGTATCTTTTTACTTATTTATTTAACTCAGGGATGGTCAAACACAGACCAGAGCCCTAGTGTTAGATCAGAGACTGTGAAACTTCCATCCTCAAACTCAGCCAAACACAGATCTGAAGAATCTGAACTAACTGGCCAGTGCTCAGTCAGATTAGTAGCAAATGACCTTCAGAGGTCCTTCCAGGCAAAACCACTTCATGATTTTATATGGCTGAAGTAAGCAAAGGTACATCTTTGAAAAAATAAAAACTCCAAAAAATACAATCCATGAACTAAACATACAGACTGGGGGATGAGACACTGGAGAGCAGCCCTGACATTTGAGGGTCTTGATCAAGAGCAAGTTGAATACCAGTCAACAGCATGTCCAGGTAGCCAGGAAGGTCAACCATACCCTGGGGTACACCGGCCCAGCACTGCCACCAGGTGATGGAAGGGACATGCCAGCTCTGCTCTGTGCTGCTGTGGCCTCACCTCCAATGCTGTGTGCAGGTTTGGGCATCACAGTACAAAAAGGACACAAAACTAGATCCTAAAAGGTCCCTTCCAACTCAGGACATACTAACTGCTAACTGCAACTGCGCATGAGCATCCAAACAGTTTTTTATCCATCTGGCCATCCCCTGGATCGACTGCAACATCCTAATGTTAACAAAAAAACGTCGTGGAAGACAGCACAAAAAAAATCCTCAAAATAAATGACATGTGCTGCTTCCTCTTTGCTGTAAACCTTCAGTTACACTGTCACAGAAGACATCCAGAGCCCACAGGCAAAGAATCATAGAATATCCTAAGTTGGAAGGGACCCATAGGGATCATCGAATCCATGTGCTACCACCCAAAATCCAAACCCCATGTCTGAGAGTGATGTCCAAACGCTCCCTGAGCTTCGGCACTCAGGGCCATGCCCACTGCTCTGCACAACCTGTTCCATGCCCAATGCCCTCTGGTGCAGACCCTGTCCCTAACCCCCAGCTGCCCCTCCCCTGACACAGCTCCATGCCGTTCCCTCGGGCCCTGTGGCTGTCACACAGAGCAGAGCTCAGCGCTGCCCCTCTGCTCCCTGTGAGAGCTGCAGCCGCCATCAGGCCTCCCCTCCGCTCCTCTGCTCTAGGCTGAAAAAACCAGGGATCTCAACTGTTCCTCACACACCTTGCCTTCCAGACCCTTCAACACCACTGTCACAGCCCTCCCCTGAAACTCTTTTATGTCCTCTCATATCAATGGAAGGACTTGTCAGCGGGCTTCTGCTCCTAGAACGCAGGTACTTAGGGTGAACATGAAGTATGGTCTCCACTCTCCTGTGGAGAAGACAGCAAATCCATGGTGACTGTTCCCAATTACTTTACTTTTCACGTGTCCAGAAATGGGCTCAAATCAGCCTGTTCCATGATTTTGCCACTGACTGCAGTGATGCTGACCAGGCTGTACAGCCTTGAACTCCTCTTCTGAATCAAGTTCGCTTTTACTGCTTAATCATTCCCACCTGTTTTTGGATCAATAAATAACTTTCAAAATCTCTGACAGGTAAAGAGCAGAACTTACCAATTGCAAAAAACGTGTCCCTGTCAATAGCAGCGGCTTCCTTGCAATCGAAGAGCAGCGAGGCCGCCTCAGAGCGGTTCAGGAGGCTGGGGTCGGTCTGGGGAAGGGCGAGCCGCTTCAACTGCTCCGCGAGGGATGTCATAGCTTCGCCTCCCGAGGAAACACACCTCGAAAGAAAACCTGTACAAGGAGATCGGAGTAACCCACACATAAAGCCAGCATCCCGCACCACCGTCCCCTGAAGAAGCTCCTCAAGCCCACCCTAACCCGAGCCCCACCGCCCACCGTGCGCATAGGAACACGCACCCGCCCCTCTCCATCGCGGCCCAAGCCGGGGCCTCGCTGCCGGCTGTCATCTAGGGCTGCACCCAGCTGGGGACGAGCCGGATCAGGAGTAACACGAGTGGGGCGGCCACTCACGGTGACCCAACCCGGCGCACCGCCACGGCGATCCCCAGCACCCACCTGGCCGAGCAGCGCGCCGAACCCCACGTGCGCTGCGCGCGCCGCTAACCCGGAAACAGCCGCTACAGTGGCACGGGAAGCTCCGCCCCTACGCGCCGAGGCCACGCCTCTTCTTCCCTTCCCGGCGCGGGGGCGGGAGCTGCGCAGAGCATGCGCCGTGCTCTGCTGCTCTAGTGCGGGTGCGTGGGGTGCGCGCCCGTTGCTGGCTGTTGGCCCCTCGAGTTCAGGTGGGGAGAGGAGGGGGTGTGAAGTCTTCGTGCGAAGGAGGGAGGGAGAGATGGAGAGAGAGGTCCCGGTGAAGTACCTTTGTCACGGAGTGCAGCTGGTGGTCTGCTGAGCCCAGCACACCCTCTGTTTGAGATGACTAGTCAGGGTGTATTAACAATAAGAGCGTGCAGCACTTCAGTTTTCCCATGTTGGGATCTCTCCATGCCTGAAGTGACTCACGCAGGTGGAAATAACAGCAGTCCTGAAAAAAGGGCCTTAAAAGCTTAACTGTAGCTGGTGTGGGTGAGATTCCTGCTGCAGAGCTGCAAAGTAATGTGGATTGGAAGAGCCGTGGAGAACTCATCTAATCATCCCCAAGGCATCGCCACTTTGCAGCACGTTGCTTGAAGGTTTGGCCAGATGCATTTGGAGCATCTTTGAGGATGGGAATTCCAGAGCTTCCTTGAGTCTCTCATCCAAGGTTTGGTTATCCTTGGGGTAAAAATGAACTCCTAGTAGAAAAAAACAATGTAATCCCCCACCAGTTTGCCTTCAGGGCTGCAGCATTTGTACCTTGAAGCAAATGCACAAAGCCAGAAAGAGAACTTGGATTGTGTCTGCAAAAAAGAATTTGGTGTGAGCTGATGGACAAAATTATGCCAAATGTGACAATTCCAGCAGCAGGTGTGCAAAATTATTCCAAATATTGCTGAGGAATTGTACACAGGTGTCAGAAATAACAACTTACCCTATGTGGCGATAATTTAGCATGCAGTAGAAACAACAGACACAAAAAAATATATACATTCAGCTTTGGAAAATATTGTTTACAAGCTTAATGTTATCTACTTATTGTTCTCTTTCTGTAACAACATGCAGCTGCTCTTCACGTTTGGGCTTCATTGTGAAATGATCAGACAGTGCTCTTCTGCAGTGTGTACTTTGATAAGGCCTCCAGGCCCTTAGGCCTTTGGCTTTTGTTAGGAGCAAGGAGATTGGAGTCCTTGTTATTATGTATGAACACAAATATATCAAACTAGAGAGTTAAGATTTGCTTTCCCCATCTTTTCATTCTATACTTAAATTAGTGAAACTCAGGAGTAACTTTTGTGAGGTCAGAGGAGCTGTACAGTCGTGCAGCCAATGTAACTGGAGGCAGAAACAATTCGGTTTCGGTTGAGGTTACAGAAAGCTGCAGTTCTTGTTGCTGGAACAGGATTGAAGTGAAAATAATTTTTCAGTTGAACGACTGAGAGAAATTTGCTTGCTAGGCATGATATCAAGCATATCATCGGCTTACTGACCACTGTGGCAGGCAGTATCATGTTTCCCTGTCTTTTCTTGGAAAATGTACTGCAGCTTCCCCCAGTCATAAATTCTCATGCGTAGCTGCATTCCAGATCTAAAAATAAATAGAAACCCTCTGGATGGGCGGAGAGAAGCTATTTTGGGGATTTTACTATGTTAAAGGTTTTATGATATGGTACCACAAGCTAAGGGCTTCTAATCAAAATTATTGTGAAGGAAGCTTTTACATATCTGCTCTAGAAGTGCTTCTGCTAGGCATATACAAAGCAGTCATTGCTTTGAAAGCAATAGGCAACGACCACCTCTGTGGCTCTAGCTTTACTCACCCAAGATAGGTCTACTTTGTCTCAAAAACGTCAGGGAGAGTAGGGTTTTTAAAATTTTGAAGGAGAAAAGCAGTTCTTTCATTGCTGAGCTGCTGACGTGGTTTTTATTCTGATGTTTATTGTGTATTGTGGTAAAATCAGCTAGAAAATTGGTTTTTCATGACCACACAAAACAGGAAAATATCTTGTGGCTGCTGTGGTTGTGATAGTTTTTTATCACTGTTGTGATTTTACGTTCATAAGGCTGAAAACATTTTTTTGTATATGTTAGCTACTTATTGTCACAAAAAACACGTGTCAGATACTACTGAGAGAAAAGATGTTGTAGGTCTGGGATGTAGTAGTTCTGAATTCTGTTGTCCAATGCATTGGGAGAACTTGGTAATCAGAGTGTGGCTGTTTGGGTCTTGGATGTAGTGAGCAACAAGGAGACTGTTGTGTACTAGACATGCCTCATCTTTCATAGCAGGGCTATAAATTATAAATGAGAAAATAAATGGAAGGTTGGGAGAAGATAAAAGTGATCATTAAGAACCCTGCTTCTTAATGCAGCATGCTTTTCTTACTGCAGTATACTTTCTTGCTATTACCACTCTCAACTGCCTCTGTTATTTAAGCAAGTGGCAAGTGTTGGAATAACAGCAGATCTTGTATGGTGCAACAAGCCATTCCTGACCTGCAGCTGTTCAGATCACTATTTACTTGCCAGATCGTCCAGTTGCTGTTTTTTTAGTTCTGTGATTTCATTTTTAAATTTGTTTTTATATGCTGAGACGAATCACATCTTTTTCCCTGAAGGAGAAACAGTTTAATTACTACCTAGACACATTAAATAGAAATTTCAGCCTTTCTCCAGGCTGGTTGTTGAAGCCATTGCCACTTTCATTCCTTCATTTGCCCCAGTCACTTCCAGCCCACACACCTTTTCCGTACCTGATGAACATATGGTTAATCTAGAATGGGCTTGCAACTATTGTACATGATAATATCTGAAAACAAAAAACTTTGTGTCTTCGTGTAGGAATTAATTACATGCCTAGCACAGTGTCACTGTGGGCACTGACAACAACTGAACAACTTTTTTTTAACACACGTATGCATGTTTACATAAATATATACGAGAGATTAGAAATTAGTAATAACAATAACTAGAACATATTGAAAATAGACTTTTTTTTTTTAATTTATGTAAGTATCTGCAATTACAGAAATGACCCCAAAGTTTCTTTGTGTGATAAGCCCAGATCTCTTAATCTGTTGATTTGCTAGTGGTACCATATTTTTAGGGTTTAAATAATGACCCTGCTGGCTTGAGATGGTGTGAAGACTCGGTGCTACCTTTCATAGGGTAGACTTGAGAAATGCTAGCAGCTAATTATTTACTTAAAAAAGTATTTCTCAGCATTTTCTCCAATGCATTTCTTACTCTTTGGCATTCTGTGTGTTTTGTGTGTGCCAGCACTTGAAGAGAGTTCTCTGTGGAGAAACTACTTTAGCTCCTTCAGTAGAAGCTGCAATGTTTGCATTAATGTTAAGCTGGAAACATTTACTGCTTTCCTTAAGATGTTGTCTGAGCTTTCTTCCAATTCAGAATTTATTTTTAATTATTCTCTTAACTGTTTATAAGTTGATTATAAATTGTAGAGCAGATAGCTTAAAATAAATCATTAAGATCACAAGTGTGACCCATATAAGGGGGATTGTTGAGTCATGTGGAGTGAACGAAAAAGTGTCTTGGTGTTCTGGAAGCTCATTCATAACTCAGTGGTCTCCCCTAGGGAAGTCCAAGGTATGTTTGAATCTGTCTGTTTGAACTGTAGAACAGGCTTTCTTCTGAATCCTTTCATCAGGGGAGAAGAGGCCAGGGGAGGATGTGTTCAGACTATCCCAACTATAAAAACTAACTCTAGATTTTGCTATAAATATACATGGTACCTTTCAGCTTATAGGGCCCATCTTTGTTCCTGGTTCCACCTCTTGTGACTACTGTGCATGTGAACTGGAAAAAGAAAATAGAGCAACATCTGACTTGGGTAAAAAGACAAAAAAAAAAAAACAGTAACAAAAAGAGCCTTCAATTAAGAAATTCAGGAAGCTTATGACTATTCCACGTTTAATATGGGGCGATGCAGTTCCAGACTGCAAATTATCATGACTTCACTACATTTATCCTGTAAACAGCCTTCAAAGCAAAGAAATATCCAAATACTTTCCTTGACATTTCCTTACGTTGATCTAGACTTACACAGGGGGAGAAATGAGCCAGTTAAGAAACACTGTGAGAGACTGAAAGTCTACAAGAGCTGTCACTGTGAGTTGATTGTTGATGATAGATCTTAAGAACAACCCGTCTTGTACTGGAACATATGTTGTCCGAAACTAATATCTATTGCTCCTGAGATGAGAATGTGACCAAAGTTACTCAGAGAGGTCATAACTGGACAGGGAACAATTGTCTTCAGAACAGGAATTGGAAAATACGGACCTTGCTTCGTGGCAGTAACAACACTCATTTTTTCAGTGCTGATTCTTAATACTGCTAAGTGTCAGAGTAAAGCTTTGTTGGACAGGATGTAAGGACAGTGTTCTGGAAAAGAAGGATGTACACTATACGTGTGCAGAAAGAACATGTTATCTGTGTTTGGCAGTAATTCATGTTGAACTCAGTGCTGCCTTATACAGGACTGAATTTGTCCCATCTTTGTACAGTAAGGAGTTAGTATTCATTTTTACCAATTAGCAATTCATTCAAACAGGTTGTCTTGAGTGTGTAATTTCACTAATGTTAGTGAAATTACATTGGTGTATCTGAAAGGAGAAATGAGGGCATAGTTACTGCAACTTGTCGAAGGTCATCTGGTGAATCTGAACCAATGCTGAGATTAGAGTGCAGTAGTGTCTGATGTCCAGAGTCCATATCCTGTGACCATAATATCTACCTCATACCTCACTGTTTTAAAACCTTCCAGGTCTCCTCCGTGGCCCCGTGATAATTATTGTCTGGAAACTCTGACTTAGTTGATGGCATTTCCTTTTAGATAAATAAAGGCATGTTGTGTATATATACCTTATCACACAGACACATCTTGAGTTCTTTTTTTCCTCACTGTGACTAAAACTAATACTGAATAATGTCATGCTTTAGAAAAAAAAATAATTCTCAAATTAGTTAAGGGTCACAGGCTGGCTCACTGAGGGATTTTTTATACTGATAATATTAATGAAGTCCAAACTGTGTGGTCAGATGCAGGCTTTAGCATAGCCTGAGTCCCCCAGTTTCTCCCTTGCTTAGTATCTTTGTGTTCTGAGGGTAAGCCAACATCAAACAGGAACACAGACAGGATTCTGAGAACCTGATGGTTTTTCTGGAGGTTTGTAATAGGCCGTGCTATACTCCTAGTCCTGCTCTTATATTCTCATCACGGAGCCATTTTTAAAACCCTGGCTCTGCCTCACCATTTTTTCCAATCCTATGCCAGCACTATTTGTAGTTTCCCCACCTGTTACCCTGTGTATTACGTCGTAACTGTCTGCGTATTGCTCTACAAATTCCATCTGCTAACAGACTGACTTGCAGCATTGCAAATAAATTACCATATTCATTTCCCAGTTTTTTTTTTGTTTAGTTTTACATTTGTAATCTATGTAAAGTATCTATCAAAGCTTCTGATTTTGCTCATTATCTGTTCTGCTTTTGTGAGTCGTACCTATCCATAAAAGAACCATACAAGAATTAAACAACAGACGCTCAAAAGATTAGGGAGTTCAGGTATCATGTTTTTTTTTTGTTTTTGTTTTTCCTTCCTGAAATATTTAATAGAGAAGATAAGGGCTGAGGCTCACTGAGGTCTCTCCTCTTTCCAGAAAGCTATGATTTTATGTAGGGCTGCCTGGCAGTAGCTGTCACTAGAGGGTTTGTCCTCTGCTGTGCCTTATCTTTCAACGCTCACTTTGGAGTTTGTGATTATTACGTCTCACATACCAACAACAGAGGCCAGATTTTGAATATTGCTACTGATATTTGTCTTGAAGCCTTTCTGAGAACCAGGACTATCTGCTGCACCGACTACAAGACTGCTAATGTGACTCTAGGGATTGTGGGGACATCTCCTCCAGTGTTTGAGGGACCCTGAATGCCTGATGAAGCCTGACATAGTAGCTTACCCTCGTGCATATTTGGGTGCAGACTAAACACAGACCTCTGAGACAATAAGTGAAGCACATGGAGATTAGATTTATTCTGTAGGTTAATCAAGGCTTTTTTATGATTTAGATAGACATGAAGAATCAAAGCAAGCATCACTGACTGTTTTAGAGATGGGAGAGTGCAGCACAACAAGCCTATTTGTCTTTCAGTTGATGGGATCAGTCCAATGTGCCAAGACTTAGCTTTTGGGGAAAATATGACTTGAAGTGATTTGCTAAAGGTTATGTAGATCATTTTAAACTGAGGTGGGTCACACAGTGTGCCAGCCTCGTGACTTTCCTTCCGCACAAAGAGTTGGCAACAGCCAGCAATCCCAGTACAGTCAGCATTTTCTCCATACTCCTGAAGCCCAAGCTGTGCTTTAGTAGTATCTGTCTTTCCTATAAATGTTTCTTTCTACACTTCATCCATGGTTGAATTTCAGGGGTAGAGTAAGTTGTTTCTATATATGTACAGATGATAAAGCTTTTTGAGATCTTTTGAAGTCAGCAGTGCATTTGTTCTGTTCTTTCTCCATTTATATTTCCAGTACTTAAAATAATAATAAATATATATATAGTACGCACTTAGCTTCTGTTAATATTACCATACATGAGTAGGATAAAGATTTTCCAGAGTCAGAGACTGTGTCTCCTGTTGCTAGATGTGGGAGAGCTGTGCTGTGTGTCCACAGTGATGCTCTGACTGAGTCTGGGCAGAATCAATTTTGTTTCCCATTTTAAAAAGCAGTTATTACATGCTTTGAAAATAACAGTACTTGGCAATCCTTGTAAGATTCTGTAATTAACAGATTATGTAAGAGAACACTCAATTTGAATTTTTTTCTTCTTTTTTTTTTTTTTGGAAAGTCATCCTATTGTTCTTTTTACACAGAGAAATAGGCTGTCTATGGACAGAAACTTATATAAGTACTTCTGATTTATGGAGATCTCATAAGGTCTTTACTCTTCCTGTGGTTGTCTGAGACAATCTTGGCAGATGTGGCCTATTGTGTTTTTACAGAGAAATGTTAAAACTGAAAACTAACAGTGATCACTTTCACATGAGCTGATTGTTTCACAGATGATGATTTAAGCAGAGAAATATGGCTTATTTCTTAGTCTATATCTCACTAGGTTCAATAGAAGAAACATAGATGAAATTTTCAGCATTTTTGTAGTTTTTATTTAAAAGTTGAGGTTTTATCTTCCAAGAGTTTGTGAGAGGAAAGAATAAGAAATAGGTCAAGGGATTAAAAGTCTGATGAACACTGAAAATACAGGAGAGTGATTTCTTCAAAGAATTTTCTAACAGCTTTGGATGAGCAAATGGAAGTTAAAGAAATTGTTTCACAGTTTATTTTTTCATTAAAAAAGTGTTAAAGACTGGCAGTGTTAAAGGCTGACGCAGGAGGTGAAAACCATGCTTTGATTAGTTAGCAAAGCCCTTGGATTCTCAAGGAGCTTAATGCAGCTTGTGCCAGGAGACTTGCCTTCATAAGCTGGAGCTGTGGTAAGAAATATTGAGCGACTTCCCACAGACCTATTGCTCCTGTTTGGAAAGCTCTGGCTCTGCATTCCTCATACATGGGAACTACAAACAATATCTTATGGCCATAGTGTCCTCTGGAGTAATTCATTATGAAAATTTATGTTGACATGAACCACAACAGTATACCTCTTGTCAAATAAGAATAGCTGACAATTCAGCACTGCTGTCTCCACTGCTGATCTCCTAGAGCCATCTTATTTATTTCAGTCTGTTCGAAAAGCATGAATATTCTTTTTATCTTACTGTAAATCTATCTGGATCTCAAATATCCTGCTATGGCAGCTTAAAATTCTCTATGTGGGTCACCATCTTCCTTTTTCTCTACTTTGGATGTGTGTTCTTCCTTTTCTGATCAACTTGTTTATTTCTGTTTTCTTTTTCCTTAGGGACTTACAGTTTCTAGCTGTGTAACCAACTGTAGTGGAAATAGTCTTACTCTACCCCTGATGTGGGGATAAGCTGATTGAGAACATTGCTGCCTGTCCATGTCTGCTAATTCATATTACTCTATTGGGCTCAGCTTTCCTTTCTCTAGGTGATCTGGAACAGGCAACTCCCTTTCCTCTTTGAATTTGGCGTCATAATTCCATTTTGGCACTCTTTCCACTGTGGACCTTCATTCATATGCTTCTCATTACTATCTGCACAGTTCATTTACGAAATTAAATTAAAGTAGTAAACAAAATACCAGTTACTCCTCCTAGTACTCCATCTATAAATATCTTCTCTGCCTACTCATGTTTTCTGATTAAAGGGTAGTAAGTAGTTATTTAGAGAACCTAAAACAGGCCAGATTCCATCAAAGTAGGCTGTTCTTTTAAAATTAGAATATTGCATTTAGCTTCCTGTTTCAAGCTTCCTAATAAAAAGCTTGCCTATCTAAAAATGCATATTGTTAAAGCTGAAGCTCCCTCTTCTGACATTTTCAGAAAGGGAAAAAAAAGTAATTATGAGACCCTGTCCAACTAGATGATCTTTGAAGTCCCTTCCAACCTATTCTATGGTTCAGTGCTTTTCTGCAATAAAAATTCTGAAGTATTTTTTTTTTCATCCAGAATGCATTGGTATAACCTACCTGATGTGTATTTTGAAATATTTCCCCCTTGCTTAAAATGTGAGCGTGATCTTGAACTTTTGGTTCTCTCAGACTAAATGAGAGAATCTGTGGTTCTAGGTGTTACTTGCTTTGAACAGTGATGACATTTGTGTTGGTTTTGTTAATAAAGTGATACGTTTACCTGTGTACAAAGTAAACACGAAGAAAGGACATACCTTTGCAGCAGTGGTTAGCAATGTTTTGAGAAAGATTCAGTTATTAGTATACATATATCCTTCTTTCAGTATTCTTGGAATTAAGGGTAGATTTCCCTTTGATATTCACAAGTCTAGTGTAATCCACGGTATGATGGGATACTCGTTGTCATTGTAATAGCTCCATTTTTATTTCATGGCACAGTCACTCCCACCCATGTTATATGATGAGGTCCAGAAGATGGAGTGTGGCTTCTCCTTGTATGAAGCCATCAACACCCATAAAGCTCACCTGTGCTGTGCAGGGGAAGTGATGCTGTACCATTTGATATCACCTACTTGAATCCTCAGGCAAAAGAGTGTCAAGGAAAGGTTCACCTCTAATGCAGTAGTGCATTAAAAGGTCACAGGTCTTGTCAGCATAGGAGGCAGCGCTGGTTCAGAGCATTATAGCTTCGTATGTATTCTTCCCTGACTTTTTTCTTTTAATTCCTGTTTCTCCTCCAGTAGGTTCTCCTGTGCTGCGCACAGTGAATAAGAAGAAACGGTTTTACTAACTTCAGAGGCTTTAACAGTCCTTCAGGCAGCAGGAGTTGAGCATGCCTCACAAAACACGGATAATTACCCATCCATAAGCCACACAAATTACATCAGCATTGTCAGAATGTGTATGTACATGAACATTTTGTTTATAAACACTTTTAGACATGGGCTGAGAGTTTCCTAACAGATTACACATTTGCAATTGAACAAAAGTCTGTGCACAGGATTCGTCAACATTTGCTTCATTTTAGATGGAAATACTGTGGCAACTCTGAGAATATTTGTATTGAACTTCATGAAAAAGCATGAAAAGCTCAGCTTTGGTAAGCATTTTTTTCTTTGTAAGGTTCAAATTTTATCCAATGTGGACGTTGCTACAGAGGTTGGCCTTGGCTGATGGTAGGTGCAGGATGAAGAACTTAGAATCAGTTCCCCAAGAAACATTCAGTTGTCTCCAGGATGACTGAAATGGTCTGTCAAGGGAGGGGAAATATGCTTGGCAGTATGTTTGATCTCAGGTGCTATCTTCTCAAGTTTTACCCTGTGGAAAACACAGGTACAAATTTGTGGCAACAACCATCTGAAGTTAATGGTTGTGCAGAGGTTTTCGTACTCTTCTTGGTGTCTGGTTTTGAGATGCACTGAACATTTTTCCTTTATGTGCGTTGCTGTTTTAAGGTGTTTCACCTCTTGGGTGTCCTTTTCTGCATCGGCTGTAGTGAGCTGTAATCTGAGAAGTGGTTGATGGGTCCAACCCGGACTTTAGATTGATGATAAATTATGTTGTATGACACTAGCAGCTCACACGTGGCACTTGAGTAATAGTTCATGAACGTAGATTTAAAAAAAAAAAAAAAAGAATCTAATTAGAGAGGTAGATGAGTGGTTTTATTTTATTTTGTTTTGTTTTGTCAGAGCGCTTTCGGGAGGTGACTTGCCCTGGTCAGCCTCCCCCTCTTTTGCCGCGACGATCCCTCAGCTCCGGACACCGGCGGCCGCAGCGCTCTGCTGGGCGCCTAAAGGCGTCCGTCCCGGGGGCGGCGACGCTGCGAGCGCGGGCGCCCGCGACCGCCACACGGAGCGGCTGTAGGCGGCCGCCGGCGACCACGTGACAGCCCGGCGGGGATAATAAGCGGCTGCAATGAGCTGCTCTGGGCTTCTCCGGAGGGTCGGCCGCAAGGACCTACAGCAGCAGCGGAGAGCGAGCAAGCGAGGGAGAGCGAGAGCGGGAAGATCACCACCGATCAGTGCCTACCTGACAGTTAAAGCCTCTGCTCTCAGCAGCTCATCAGTACGCACGTCCTGTCTCCTTGGAAAAGAGAAAGAAAAAAAATAATACACACACTGCTGTCTTCGACCCATCAGCAACCATACCAAGCTTAAATATATATACATATTTAACTGTTAGAAGGCAAAGCAGTTGAAGCTGATCCCTGGGTAGAATGAACAGCATGAACCAGATAGAAACAAACATGCAGTACACCTACAACTATGAAGAAGATGAGTACATGACCCAAGAGGAAGAATGGGACAGGGACCTGCTCCTGGACCCAGCATGGGAGAAACAGCAAAGGAAGGTCTGGAAATAAAGTAATGTGTGTCTGTATATGTGCTTCTTTGTGGAATTCTGGCCTCGCTTGTAGCCGTGCTGCATCTGGAATTGCTGGGGCTGTGCAAGAAGGGGTTCTTATTTTATGTCTTCCTTTCAGAAAGTAGCTTCTGAAATGTTGTATGTGCCTGGTGGTTTCTCCAGAGCAGTAAATTGCAGCTATGACCTAAATGTTGCATGAAGTGGTTCAAAACTGCAGAAAAACCCATGAAAAATGACAATGTTTGAGTTTTATTAGAATTTGTTCTCAAGATGGACTGAATGATTTTATAAAGAAAGTACTGCCTAGAAATATATGTAGCATAGGTTTGGAAAACTGTATTGATTGAGTTACCTTCCTATGTGCCATTCACTGTCTGGGTGAAAAAACAAGTCTATAAACTCACTAGAATACAGTATTGCAGAGGAAACACTTCTCACCTTATAGGTTTAGGAAAGCAGTTGTGTCACCTATACTCAGTTTCTGAATATAGGCATAGACTGTAACCCTACCAACAGTCTTGTTAACAGTTTGGTACTGTAGTAATTATTACCCATTTAAAATGTGAGAGAAGAAAGATCTTATTTCAGAATATTGAGTTATAAGCAGCCTGTGGAGGAGAGGGATGAGAAATATCGTGAAGGGTTTGTTACTTCCTAATGTAGAAAGCGATGTTGAAATTGCAGCTGACAGATCTAGGATTACAAAGTTATCTACTGGTTACTGGAAGAAGAAAGGGACAGAGAGAAATGGAGTGTTAAATTATAGGGCTGCATATGCTTTTTGCTATGGTGAGCAACTCACTCCAAGAAGTTGCGTGGACTTTGAGTAGGATAATGTTTAGCCCATGTCAGATCAAGAAAAAAGAGTTGCAAAGATTGTATCTGAAGACAGAGTCTGACCCACTGTTGTAGTTATGGCTTCTGTATGACTGTAAAAGTAAGGGCTGTTAGAATTGTTAGGGCTGGCGTGTTTACTTTTCCATAATAGTTGATAGAGCCGATATTCTCCTCTTGTTTTCACTTGTGACCATCTGCTTAATGTGAGTTTTTCATCAATTTGTTCAATTTTCCTACATTGGTATCTGTTTAGATCCTGTTGTACAAGTATAGTGTGAGAAGTCCAACAACTGGAACTCCTAACCAATTATTATACACCAACTTTGATGCTCGTTTTAGTTTGATGCTCTTCATATGAAGTATTCTTTTATATTTTGCAGTGAGAATGACAGTGATTTAAGTGTTAATGATTTGAAAATGCTCAGCTATATGTTTGATGAAAATTCAGTTGCCCAGCATTTCAAAGAATACTTTCAAAATAAAGAAGTAATTGACTAGTTACTAGATAATCATCACTCTAATGTAATTTTCCTAGAGTGCAAATAAATAATGAGGATTTGGGTTCTGTAGGAGTTTTCTTATGTTTGCAGTAAATCTCTTGTCTGTTATAGAGGAACAGGGAGTAGTTGATATGAGGCATCATAGCAAATTTTCTGTTTCCATTCCTCCAAACAAATAATGCCGCAGCATAAAGTCTGGTTTCTACATTTAGAAATGAAAGCTTACTTCCATAGGGTGGAGAGATAGTACCTTTGCTGCATTGTGTTGTCTGTTTCCAGTATTTACTTTTAGTACTTAAGTGATATCACATTAAAATAAAATTTAAGATGGGGATCCTCATTCCTTGCCTTGGAAAAGAGTCTGAATTTATTACGACAAAGAAGTAATTTCACGTAAAGGGTCTGAAACTTCTTACAATTTCAAGGCTTCTATATTCTAAGTAGTGCTAAGACAGCTGCAGAAAGTATGTTCTCACTCCCCTTATGTTAGGAAAAGATTGCAGATACATGGGCACAAATCTTTATTCAAACTGGTAATATAATATAGAAAAATGATCTCAGTGGAGCCCTGGCAGTTGGCAGCATATATTTTCTGTTAGACAGTCTTGGAACAAACCAGAAATAAATGCCATTGTTTCTATTGTGGGCAGCCCTCTCCAGACTTGCCATTTCAGTGATATGCCTGGTATGAGATCTGTCAACAGATGCTGGTAACACATGATGACGTCCATAGGATTACAATGGATGTGACGCCTAATTTTAACCATGGTTCATAGAGTATTATGGTCTGCTGTTATCCAATCTCCTTGGTGGCTGCAGATGTCAGAATAATTATAAAGTACACTATATGAAGAGAGTTTCAATAGTAGCTTAGCTGTGACTTTCTGAATATGAACACCAATTTAAGTGCTTTGGTTAGGGTGTCAAATCAAGGAAGTACAGCAATTTGACCTTTTGTTGCATTAAGTGCTATTTCTAGGAACTTAAGTAGGTTCACATAGTTGCAAATTTCAAACAACAACTTTTAAAAAAACACAGAACAACGGATCAGTTTGTCTTCATTGCATTTGAGACAGATGTGCTATCTTCAGTAGGAACTAGAGAACTACAACCTTGCTGTCTTTTAAACATGTAGATAGAAATGATCAGATTGGAAACTTCAGAATGCTGCTGCTTGACCCAGTACAGTTTGATTGATCTCCTGTGTTTAGACAACAGTTGAAAGATCTGTAACAGTGGCCCCTTGTTTGTTCAGTGCTACACTGAAATTCAGAAGCAGAGTCTGGCTGATCAGAAGGACTGGGATCCTCTTCTTGACTCTTTAACCTGAATCAGGGTCAGTTTGCCTTCTTAGACTTCAGTTTTCCTGCTGGTTAAAAAGAGGACAAAAAAATGACAATTTGTAAACAAATCATTGATGTAGTCTATTTTATGGTATGTTAGACTAATCATTGACCCTCTTTCAATCACAACTATGGTGGACTGGAATGGAATTAAAAAATCATGCTACCTCATAGTAGAAGACTTAAAATCTGATATCTATCAACTTTCCAAAAAAATGTTCCACAGATTCTGCAATTCTTTTAGATTTACGAGCCTTTATCTCAATATAATTCAAACAGGAAAAACTACAGTTTCCTTTAAGTTAGAAGACCTAGGACAACTTAAAATGCAGATATGCTGTACTGTTTGCCACATGTTTGAACTCCCAAGATTGCTTAGTGAGTTGTGTGTTAAACAGTCGTTTTTTTTTTTCTCCCTCTTAATTATTTATGCAAGAAGAATTGATGCAAGAAGAAATTTGTTTTTAGAGGTCTTGGTGTGCAGAGTACCGTTGTATCACTGTATGCAAAAGGAAAGACAGGATTACGAAACATAGACCAAATGGATGTTCTGACAGTGTTAAACTTCAGAGAATGCCTGACGAGTCTGAGAAGGGGAAGGGTTGTTGTTTGAAGATTCACTAGAGACTTTCATAAGCTCATAAAGAAAAGGCTCTCTTGGCCTAGGAGCTTTCATGCAGATACCTACAATGAAGTTGATACTCCCACTAAATGGAAACATCTCTGTGCCCTAAGTAACGGGCAGTAAAAATTGTCTACTGCATACATTTTATTTTAAGATAACTGTTGTTATAAATAATTTATTACAGGAGTGTGCTTTTTTAGACTCTGACATCAAATGGTCATCATTAGCTTTTAAAAGAAGTCTTAAATCTTCTGGATAGAGAAAAAAATCTGAAGATTATGAAAGAGGTGTGATCCCTTCCTCAGGACGGTTGTACTGTAAATGGCTCAGCTGACTCCACCTTTGTATGTTATACATTTCTTCCAGACATTTGTGCATGTCTCTGACACTGTTGCGCTGATGTATGTAAGGAAAGAAGTGGAAACATACTCCTGGTCTTACTGATATTGTTATAGAAGAAAGTTCATATTCCAGCTTGCTTTATGGTCCTGATACCGCCACTTTGTTGATGTAGAAGAGTTTTAACGTAGGTGCCAGCACCAAGAAGGCCAGTGACATTGTGGAGTGCATTAGGAAAAGTGGTGCCAGCAGGTTGAGGGAGGTGGTTCTCCCTCTCTTCCCAGCCCTGTTGAGGCCACATCTGTGGTGCTGTGTCCAGTTTTGGGCTCCACAGTACAAAAGAGATGCCAGTGGAAGGCTATGAAGATGATTAGGGGTCTGGAGCTTGTCTCCTAAGAGAAAAGGCTGAGTGAGCTGGAGACAAAAAGACTGAGATTATCTCACCAATGTATTCAGATATCTTAAGTGTCAAGAGTATGGGGCAGGACTCTCTCCAGTGGTGCCCAGCAA
Organism: Odontophorus gujanensis; assembly: GCA_013399175.1. Taxonomy (NCBI): domain Eukaryota; kingdom Metazoa; phylum Chordata; class Aves; order Galliformes; family Odontophoridae; genus Odontophorus; species Odontophorus gujanensis. Next base: position 217,234 of record VXAB01014050.1, read on the forward strand.
CAAGATAAGAGGCAGAAGGCATAGACTAAAACACAGGAAGTTCCATCTGAATATGAGGAAGAAACTTCTTTACTGTGAGTGTGACAGAGAGGTCGTGGAGTCTCCTTCCCTGGAGATATTCTAAAGCCGTTTGGACATGATCCTATGTTATGTGCTCTAAGATGACCCTGACTGAGGACAGAGGGTTGGACTGGGCGATTTCCATCCTCACCTGTTCTGTGGTTGTGCATGAATGCAATTTCTGACTATTTTGTGGTCTTTTATGATGGAATATGATAAATAAGAAAACTTGGAATATTTATTTGGCTTGATGTTGCATTCTGCAGATACAAATCTTGATGACACTGAGACCGTGCATGTGTGATGATGTCAGGAAAGTTTCTCTAGGGTAGTCTCTGTCAGTACAATAGATTACATTTTTAGTGTGACCTATAAGGACTTATCTGCATTACCTTATTTCACTGATAATACAACTCCTGTTGTCCTTGCACATGGAATGGATAAATAAATAAAGCAACAACAGTGGCAAATTCTTTGAAAGATGNTTAAAATCTGATATCTATCAACTTTCCAAAAAAATGTTCCACAGATTCTGCAATTCTTTTAGATTTACGAGCCTTTATCTCAATATAATTCAAACAGGAAAAACTACAGTTTCCTTTAAGTTAGAAGACCTAGGACAACTTAAAATGCAGATATGCTGTACTGTTTGCCACATGTTTGAACTCCCAAGATTGCTTAGTGAGTTGTGTGTTAAACAGTCGTTTTTTTTTTTCTCCCTCTTAATTATTTATGCAAGAAGAATTGATGCAAGAAGAAATTTGTTTTTAGAGGTCTTGGTGTGCAGAGTACCGTTGTATCACTGTATGCAAAAGGAAAGACAGGATTACGAAACATAGACCAAATGGATGTTCTGACAGTGTTAAACTTCAGAGAATGCCTGACGAGTCTGAGAAGGGGAAGGGTTGTTGTTTGAAGAGCAACTAGAGACTTTCATAAGCTCATAAAGAAAAGGCTCTCTTGGCCTAGGAGCTTTCATGCAGATACCTACAATGAAGTTGATACTCCCACTAAATGGAAACATCTCTGTGCCCTAAGTAACGGGCAGTAAAAATTGTCTACTGCATACATTTTATTTTAAGATAACTGTTGTTATAAATAATTTATTACAGGAGTGTGCTTTTTTAGACTCTGACATCAAATGGTCTTCATTAGCTTTTAAAAGAAGTCTTAAATCTTCTGGATAGAGAAAAAAATCTGAAGATTATGAAAGAGGTGTGATCCCTTCCTCAGGACGGTTGTACTGTAAATGGCTCAGCTGACTCCACCTTTGTATGTTATACATTTCTTCCAGACATTTGTGCATGTCTCTGACACTGTTGCGCTGATGTATGTAAGGAAAGAAGTGGAAACATACTCCTGGTCTTACTGATATTGTTATAGAAGAAAGTTCATATTCCAGCTTGCTTTATGGTCCTGATACCGCCACTTTGTTGATGTAGAAGAGTTTTAACGTAGGTGCCAGCACCAAGAAGGCCAGTGACATTGTGGAGTGCATTAGGAAAAGTGGTGCCAGCAGGTTGAGGGAGGTGGTTCTCCCTCTCTTCCCAGCCCTGTTGAGGCCACATCTGTGGTGCTGTGTCCAGTTTTGGGCTCCACAGTACAAAAGAGATGCCAGTGGAAGGCTATGAAGATGATTAGGGGTCTGGAGCTTGTCTCCTAAGAGAAAAGGCTGAGTGAGCTGGAGACAAAAAGACTGAGATTATCTCACCAATGTATTCAGATATCTTAAGTGTCAAGAGTATGGGGCAGGACTCTCTCCAGTGGTGCCCAGCAACAAGATAAGAGGCAGAAGGCATAGACTAAAACACAGGAAGTTCCATCTGAATATGAGGAAGAAACTTCTTTACTGTGAGTGTGACAGAGAGGTCGTGGAGTCGCCTTCCCTGGAGATATTCTAAAGCCGTTTGGACATGATCCTATGTTATGTGCTCTAAGATGACCCTGACTGAGGACAGAGGGTTGGACTGGGCGATTTCCATCCTCACCTGTTCTGTGGTTGTGCATGAATGCAATTTCTGACTATTTTGTGGTCTTTTATGATGGAATATGATAAATAAGAAAACTTGGAATATTTATTTGGCTTGATGTTGCATTCTGCAGATACAAATCTTGATGACACTGAGACCGTGCATGTGTGATGATGTCAGGAAAGTTTCTCTAGGGTAGTCTCTGTCAGTACAATAGATTACATTTTTAGTGTGACCTATAAGGACTTATCTGCATTACCTTATTTCACTGATAATACAACTCCTGTTGTCCTTGCACATGGAATGGATAAATAAATAAAGCAACAACAGTGGCAAATTCTTTGAAAGATGCTACCAGAACTGTGTATTATGGACAGAATGCTTTTTTTACTTGCATTGGTGCGACTTAATAATGTTCAGCAGATTATAGGGGTTGATTGCAGCCTGAAAGAGAGATTGACCTTGTGTTCAGTCTGACTTCAGTGTCCATAAATAGAATTACAGTCAGCGTCCTGGATTCACTCTGAAGTCTGTGTGGTCTTCTGTGGATGAAATTCAAATCAATTTCTTATCAGAAACCTTTTCTTGGAAAAAGTCTGCCTGTGAATGAGAAGACAGATAAACTTGTAGAAGCCAACGGCTACATTCCTCAAACCGGGTACAGCAGAGAAATGGCCATGCTTGAATGAATGAAAAAGAAATGTAAGGCTGAAAAACGCTGGCAGGAGAGGCTGGATGCCACCAGAAAGATTCAGTACTGTAGAATCTGTGGATTTACAGGCTCTGGACTGAAATAATTGTCCTGGAGAATATGGCTATATGTACAGTGTGTACAGTGTGTTCCAGGCTGGATTCTGCTCTTTTCTGACGTTCTATGGAAGTGATCAGTTGTGGAGTGTTATATTTGTTTTTCGCAGACAGGAAAATACTTTTCCTTGAATTATCAGCCTTGGATTTAAGATCTCACATCCATAAACATTCATAACTTTTCATCTCTGAGGTCTTTCAGTGAGGTGACGCTTATGCACAAGGGTCTATGACAACCAGCAGTGAATGTAGGATTATGAGGGAGGGAAATGGTGCACTCCTTTCTAAGAAAGTACCAGCCTCTTGTTACACATTCCTACTACTTTCCTACTATTAATTGGGTACTTCTTAGGAAGATTGGTGCTCTGGGTTGTGTAGCTCCAGGACTAATTTCAGAAAGGGATTTCCTTTGTAAGGAAGCAAGTCTACCATGTACCAGTGTTGAAAGCAGAATGATATTGTGTGGAGAAATCATGGTATACTGAGTCCAGTACTGCAGATCTCTGTGTACTTTATCTTTTATTCAAATAATTAATTTTGACATAAGTGTCTTGGAATTTCTGCAGGTTAAGTGCAGGGTTTGGTATTGCTCGTAGTAGTTAGAAAAGCAAACCATTTCACCTTTCAAAACATATTTTATTTTTTCTTAGCAGTCATCCAGCATTGTACCTGCCTTCTATAGAAACAGAATGTGATTCAAAGTGGTATATGGCAATATAGATGCAGGTGTGCCTTTTGGTAACATTAAGTTTCAGCATTGCAAAGGCAGACACTTCTCCAGGTTCATAAATAGTTTGTTTTTAAAACAGCAAATGCCAAAAGCTCTAATATTAAGAACATGCTCACGTAAAGCATCTGTTGTTTCCTTTTAAGTCCTGGGTGCTCTTTAAGTGACCTTCCTGGTGGTAGATGGCCCCATATAGTAGGCCAAAGAACTTGGTCATCAGTGGGGACAGATTCCATTTTTGCTACCAGTTCGTCTTGGTTTTTCAGCATGTACAGTGATTATATTAGAGACTGATGAAACAGGAACATGCAGTTGCAGTGTCTCTGGCTCTGTGGAGAGCTGCCATGATGGTAGCTGGACTCTGTATAGAAATATGGGATGTGTTTAAGGCTTATTCTGTATGATTGGACTCCTAGTGATTAGCACTTGCTAAAATAGTAGCATGTTAAGTTCTTGCTGATGTTATTTGCCTGGAATGGTGTTTGAGAAGTACATGCTGAAAGGATAGTTGAATGATCGTATTTTGTCAATGTGCTTCATAACTGATCTTAGAAACTGTCAATGAGGTGTGCAGCTGAGAACTCTGAAAACTGTAGTGCTTGCATATGAAGGAAAATTCAAGTAAAGCTATTATGAAATTCACTTAATGAGAAATGATTATAGAATGGGAAGTTTTTCCTTATTAGTGCCAAATGTGACAGATTGTTATATTACTATTTTTTTTTTTCCTGTTTAAACTCAGCATCCCCCCCTCAATGTTACATTCCCCATTGTAAGCTCTGTATGCTTTTGCTAGTGTTGTCAAATGGGTAATTCCTACAGTTCCAGTTCAGCTGTTAATTTCTGCCAGCCCTCAAAGATCTGCCTGAAACAAAACAGTAAGCCTTACCATCCTCAGTGTAAAGAACTTCTTCATAGTGTCTAATCTTAATGTGCCACCTTCATTACCGCTTGTCCTGTTGCTGCACACTGATAAAGAATCTCTGTCTTTCCTGCTATAGGGTGCCTGCTTTGGCGGGGGGGGTTGGACTTGATCTCTAGAGGTCGCTTCCAAGCCCTACAATTCTGTGATTCTGTGATCTTTTTTGTAGGCCCACTTTAAATACTTGAAGACCAAGAAAATCCAGTCTCCCCGGAGCCTTCTCTTCTCTAGGCTGAACAACCTCAACTCTCTGAGGAGCCATTTTGTGTCAGGAAGCAAAGGCTACTACCTTTCTGCCTCAGGCAGTCCAGCAAAGGCTACTACCTTTCTACTCACAGGCAGTCCAGCCTTCTCTGAAATGTGTATAGCAAAATGTCTGCAGATACACTGATCCAATTAGTAAGACAATAAGGATTGGAAGAAAGTGTGGATCTAAGTGGGTTTCCATAAGCTGCAACCAAGGTGCTTAAGAGCTAAAGAAAAGCTGTGGACTTTGCTATAATCTCTTGAGAAAGGAAGGTCTGCATCTTTTCCTCTGGATCTGTGTTTGGGTCATTGAAAGGCTGAGTGGAGAGGTATGGGAGGTGTTTGCTTGAAGTGTGCTGAAAGTCCTCAGCTCTGAGACTGCAGTAAATGAGTCCAGAAAAGTGTCAGATACTGAATGCCTAACATAAATTTAGTCACTTTTGCACAAACTCAGATGCATTTAATAATGTTTAGCTTAAATGAAGCTGAGCAACAGGGTTTTCTTTAGTTATAAAAAAGAAATACTATATGGGTAGAATTTATTTATATAGTATTTATTATATAGGTAGTATACTCTGAGTGAATATATCTTTTATCTCTGTGCATTATTTCTCTCAGCTAATACCAGAAGGAAAATGTATTCACATCTAGTATTTCATTTCCTTCAAAATGAAATGTCATTGCTAGTAGTTCAGGGTGATTTTTCAAGTCTTCAAGTGTTTGAAGAACATGATTTCACTGAAAAGCTGTGTTAAAAAAGTGCAGTGTTTGTTCTTATAATATTACTGGGTTTGCTGGCTGTGCCTGGTGTTGAAAGACTGAAGCATAAAGCTGATGGAAGTTATACCAGCAAATACCATGTAATGGCCACCTTCTGTTACTGTTTCTGTACGTATTCTGTTGTACTACCAAGGCATAGAGCTACAAGTACCTCTTTAATGCAAATTGAGATTACATGGTCCTAGTAATGCTCAGACTTCTGGTGTGAGAGGGTTACAGGACTGGTGTTAATGCAGTCATGATTTTCCTCTGTTATTGTAAGTACTGGAACGGAGCATCTGCAGAGGTAAAGGTGGAAGAATTTGAAATAGAGAGTTCCATTTTACTGAAAGTGCTGACTTGAAGTAGTAGCTTGTAGAAATGCACTTAGTTCTTCAGAAAGCATGTTCAGCAGCAGGAACTGATAGTTAAGTGGCTAATAATGTTTGTTTTTATATTTGGACCTTCAATGTCCATTCGTGCACACGGGTGACAAAAACAGCCTTGAATGTATTTTCTTAGTGCAAGAATGAATGCTGCTGTTCCCAGTTTTCCCTGCTTTTGATTTGCAAGGGCTTTTCAGTTTGTCCACGTATCTCCAAAACAGTGGTTGTGTTATCTGTGTGGTGGTTTTACAGATGAGAAGTGCTAGGTGTTTCTTTTACTTGGTGTGAATAAGATGTTCTGTTCATGCCAAAAGCTTTCTCCTGACTGCTCTGAACTGTCAGAATCCCTTCAACTTGCAATTTGGTGCCAAATCAATCCAACCGCCCCTTACTTTGATAACAACTAACTGGACCTAATACAGAGTACATGGATTCTACTCTGAGCTGCCTGCTATAAAAGCTTGTTCCTCTGTACTACCATAGCAGGAGTCTGCGGGAAGTGGCTACCTTGAACTAAAATTAGCATCTGTGTTTATTCCTTAAGCGTCTAAGGAAACGCTCAGATTTTTATAGGTGTTGAACACCCAGGCATTTCCAATGACATCAAGAGGAACCTCTGAAAATCAGTCTGCTATTTTGGTGCTCGCCGAAAGGCCTAACCATCCAGCATTAAGTGATTTCTTTTTTTAAACTCAGTTTTATGTTTAATCTTGACAGCAGTGTAAGTTTTCACTGCTGCGAGACTTAAGATCTCGCATTCTGGCATATGAGACTAGAAGAGAATGGGTACCCAGATGCATTAAATACAAACAAAAAGTAGAACAAATGATTGTAGAGTTCAGGGAGTATTTTACCTAGGCTGATTTCTTTAGCCTATGGAAAATATCAGCAATCAAAATTTATCTCCAGCTGTATTCCAGGATGTAGTTCCACCACACAGTTTCTTTGATGGAGCAACTGTCCACCCTTGACTCTTCTCTTTTTTTGTAGGCTTACAGTCCCTTTCATTTTCTGCTACGATGATCTTTGGTTGCAGACCATATTGTATCACAGAATGGCTTGGGCTGGAAGAGACTTTAAAGATTATTTAATTCCAACCCTCTGCCTTGGGGAAGAAGGTGGTGCTGAAGTAATTTAAAAATATCTGCAGTATTCCCATTCACCTAGTCACCGCTTTTTAATGCCAAATCAGTGATGCAGTTTGTAGTGCAACATCACAAGCAATTTTAGCTGTACATGTATATATTATGTATAATGCTCATATAATTCATCTGGCATTACTATTAAAAGGCAAACAAAACACCATACATGAGGCTGAAGGTTACCTGCTCTTCTTTTGCCTGTGGCCTTCAGTTCCATACCCAAGCACAGGTATGACTCCTGTTAAGGACAGATATGCTATAAACAAAGCACTGTGTGTTTAGTTGAGCTTCTTGCTTATCACAAAATTGTACTGTCTAAAACAGTTCATGCTTTCAGCAATTAACAGTCTCCACTGTTTTTTATTTACCCATCTATTCTTAGCTGAGCCATTGAGAACGTGTTAGTTAAATTCTGTATCCAGTTAGAATCAAGCTATCCACAGAACCTGAGTAGTGTTTTGGTATTTTTAATGTCTATATGAGAATCTCAGTAAAAATAATTTAGGAACTCTGGAATTTTTTGGAAAGTCTTCTGATTTATAGGATATTTTGAATGTTTTAGAAAATATTACTTGATAACTCATAAAAACATTAGAGTTTAAAACATAAGCCAAATATACTTAAATAGTAACTTTAACAGCAATGAGGTGTTTTTTTTTTCTAAATCAGAATTGAAGAGTGTTATTTCCTAGTTATTATGTGCTGTAGTAAAATAATACAACACTCATAACTTGGTATATATGTTATAGAGATGTTTTTCACTGTATGATTGAGAATTAATGTGCAAGGTTTTCCTTTCTCTCTAAGAATCTCAGCCGAAACTTTTGTGTAGATTGCAAATGAAATTAGATTTGTTGATATTACGTAACAGAGTGCAAAGACGTTATTTACTGTGTAAATATCTCAGAATCTGGCTGTGGCTTCCTTTCCCCATCATATGTTGATGTCAAAGCCATAAAAAAGATGTATGTGCTGGTGTGTGCTATTCAAAACCTTTTAATTTTATAAAAAATATGGAAGATGTTTTTTTATGCTTATGGAAGTGCTTTAAAAATGAATGTAGTTTTATCACCACTTGTATTGGTGGTGTATACCAATTTGTAAGGGATTTACTTACCTGGCAATGTGGTATAAAATTAGTGGATAAAGATAGCATGGTGAAGTAAATCAACAGTGAAAGCAAGGGAAAAGACATTTGGAAATCCAGTCAACTAAATCCTAGATTAGCCTACTTTAATTAATCCTTCTATTTCCAGGGGGCATACCTTTAGTTCCTTCCATGCTACATGGATGTGTGAATGTTTCTTTCATCTCATCCTAAATTGATTTGGTCATTTAAATATGTATTTGCTGAAACAAAAATGTTAACCAGCACTACCTGTGATAGTTCAGGAACTCTTGGGACACGAGGATGAGGACTCTGAGGCACAGTTGGTGAGAGAAGGAATGGAGTCTTGAATGGAGAATGGGAAGCACAGTCACATTAAGGAGGCTAATTTGGCTCTGATATTGCATTGTTAATGCATGCTCATTGCTTAATGTACTTAAGAGAAAGCCTCAAGCAAGAAAAAGGACATATACCTCACCTTGAAAGCACACCTGCATATTTGTCACTTGCAGGTCTACTACAGTAGTTGTGATATTTTTTGGATTACCTACGTTCCATTAAAACTTGCCAGGGAGTGGCAATAATAAGAGATTATATTTTTGTTTCCTTATAACAAAGAATTGACCATTCCAATGCTGGAAAAAGAGAATAGAGGGAGAGAAAAAACAAACAGAAAATTGGCTGTCCTAAAACTTTTTATGTTGCTGAAAAAGTTCCCTTCAAATCTGTTGTCATTTTTACTTGGAATTCCTTTCATGAACACTTATTGTTGATGCACTTGTAATGCAGAGAATGTTATATTGCATTATTTTTCATTCCAATATCTTATTTAGTAAATTAGCTTTCCTCCTCAGATCATTGTCGCAGTTCTGGTTTTTAGACCCATCTTCCTACCCTTTCCCTTTTCCCAGGGCATGGGTCTGTGGGTGTCCCCACCCCATTTGTCACAGAACCAGGCCAAAACAGACCATAAACCATTGACAAATGAGATCATTGCAAACAGTGAGGGATTTGCTCTTTATTACTCATTCTAACTAGAATAAATTATCTGTAGCTGCTGTAGGATAGCATCTTGTGGCTCTTGAATGAAAACTTATCACAGGGAGTGTTACTTGGATGCTGCTTGTGACCAGCTTTTTTCAAGAGTTTGTGCATATCCAAATAAACAAACTAAACTGAAAAAATAGTTGTTCACCTCCAAGAAAAAGCTACCTTGCAAAACTCTGCCCCTTGGTGCTGAGGAAGGTGGAGAAAGCATTATTATAAGTCTTCCAGTGTTGCAAACCTGTCTAGTTACAATATTCGAATAGCTCCTGTACCCCAGCTCATGTTAGAAAATATCTTTGCACTGAAGTTGGGCTTATAATTTATAGGGTTAGGTTGTATGGCTGGGGGGAACCTTTCACTTTTAGGTCACTCTTTTGAAACCAGGCCAGGTGAATAACTGACAAGGTTGCTAACACATGCATAGTGTCTATGAGATGAGTTGTAGTCCCAGTTTAGCTCTCGAGGGGACAGGTGTCCCCATCATTTAAGTGACCAGAAATGGCAGCTTCATTGGAGATGCCCATAACTGGTCTTATTAGTGAGAGGTTGGGGCAGTGACTTTTCATTCTAGAGGTGAGAGCTAAAACAATTTCTATTTGTAAAAATGTGCTCTCAAATTGCATTTGTGGGGTTATTCACAGTCATTGCTATTCTTAATAGTTCCCTGAGTGATTTTTTCTCCATACCTAAATGGCTGGCACATTTTATAATTCAGTAACTGTTTAAGGAAGGAAAGATAACTAGCAAGCAACTGGATTTCTGACTTTGATTTTTTAAATGTAAAATTAACTTTGGATGACTGAAAAGAGATTCTGAAGATACTGGCAATTACTACATGCCATTTTTCTCATCTTCACTGTAGGTTCTCATCTTGCTTAACTTAGAGTTTTTTATTCACAGGACATAGCTCTATCAATTTTTTTTTTATCTTTCTTGCTACTCTTTTTATATTGGGATTGTTTTCAGGAGTATTTAAAATACCTTAATATTTAAAACACCTTAAAAGCCATGGTGAATTTTCACTGCAATAGTGTTGTGGGATGTGAAGAGCTTATTCTCATTATCCTTGAATACAGACATGGAGCACTTAAAAGTACTCAACTATGTCTAACATCTGCTTCTGTTGTTGTTAAGTGGTTTATAGTCCCAGGTAAGGAATCGTGGATCATAAAATGCTCAGCATTTACACCTATATATATGTATATATGTTAATTGATGTAGGCATGATAAAGTTAGGAAGGAAATGTAAATATCACGATTTCTTTCCCGGGATCATAATACAGACTTTGAGCGGTGTATGTACACAAATAATAAGTCATTACATCTGGTTTCATTTTAATTTGCTTTGTGTTTTACTTTCTGTGACCACTCTCCTGCCTACTGACTTTGAATCTTCTTCATTCTGTTGCATTTTTTCAACTTTGTTTCTTTATTATTGTCTTCACTTTTCCACTTCCTTATCTTCAATTTCTCTGCCAAATCTCCCCCCAGAACTGCATTTTTCCTAAGGGAAATTATGGGGTCATAAAGTAGGAGTGGGAAGGGACCATCACTGCAGAAAGAACACCCAGACAGCATAATTTTACAGCTATCTGCTAATTGCCCAGTACTTGGATTACTAAAAGGTAATTGTCATCTGCTGAATGATTTTTTATTTTGCAGTTTTAGGGCCCCTCTATCACAGAACCTGGAAGGAAAACTGGTGTTGGCTATTCTCCCTTTTTAAGGTTACAGTGTGTATGTCAATTAGGATGGGAATCTTCCATGAACGTTGTAGGAAATGTGACTGGGTGAATCCATCTATTCCTCTGCTTCCGGGCAGAAACAAATACACTGTTCATGACACATTTAACCAACTTGTTCTAGATGATCTCCAGAAGAAAGATTCTACATTTACTCAGGTGATCTCTTCCACTATTCTGCTTATATAGTTGAGAATTATGTAAATCTTTCTCATTCTTGTTTATGCTCATAACTCTTTGTTAGCTTGAATGAATGCAGACAGCTGATTTATTCTCTTCCCTGATGTGACTTTTTAAATGGTTGAGTCAAGAATTAGTCTTATTTTGGGCTTCTATTGATTAGATATTTTTATAGGATTCTTGTCCCTTTTATTTGTATATCACTATTTTTTTTTTTGGGGGTGTGTGTGTGTGTGAGATTTTCTTATTCAAGTGAATTTCTGAAATTTCTAACATGAAAAATAGATTTGGACCATAATTGCCCTAAGATTGATCCTGAACACTTTTTAGTTTCAAATGGGATTTTAAACACTGCAGGTACTCCTACTTTTTAATGTCAGTGTTTCTGATTGAAGATACATTTGAAACAGGCAAAATTATCTAGAATTGATAAAAATATATGAGTGAATGACCCTATCACATTGCATTTTGAGAAGTTACATTCTTGGATCATTTAGGCACCTGCTGCCGTAAATAAATGATATCATCAGTGGTAAAGAAAAAGGAAGGAACTTCCTGCAGGAAACAGAGCAGCAGTAGCATTTTACCAGTGGTCCACTGAAGTCCTGAATTCTATGGAGACTTACCTAAATTTTCATGCTCAGGGCTGATGCTTCTGTTTCACACATTAAGGCTTTCATGCCTCAACACTTCTGTCTTTTCCAGACGGGTCAGGTGATCTGATAAAGATATTGTCTGCCTGTTCCTAGTAAAGCAATATTCCCTCCCCCCCCCCCCAAAAAAANNNAAGCAATATTCCCCCCCCCCCCCCAAAAAGCCCTAATGAAACCTCATCTTCTTTCCTTTCATCCTTCTTGAGGACAGCTTATGCAGAAACCCGTGCTGAGTTTCCCTTACATCTTGCCACCTCCTGAGTTTCCTTCTATTTTATACCAACAAGACGATGTAATCCTTTTCCATTGTCTCCTCTGAAAGAAAGATCTGTTATCACTTTGTAAGAAATGGTTCAATAATCTTAACATTTCTCAAGGTTCAGGCTTGCCAGATTATTCTTGGAGGGATATTTACATGCTCTGTTTGGTTTTGTTTGTTTTTTTAATAGTGGGCACTGTAAAACAGACATGAAATCATCCAGCACTAGGAGAGGGTCACGTATTTTACAGGAAACCCTAGACTCACATAGGATTAGACCACCTGCTTTTTAAGGATTGAGGTTTCCCCAGGCTGTTCCGTGCAAACAGACCACAGAAGAATGCTAGCATGACTTGTACTGTATTCTGTGTGATGAATGCATCCCTTGGATGATGTTGCCTAATAAAATTAAGGAACTGGGACAGTATGCCTTTAGGAGCTGATCTACTGGTAGTGGAAAGTATATCCACATAGCATGTCTGACACCGTTTGTTCAGCTATAGAGAGGGATGTGCTGGAGCAGGGTGGGCTTCACTCAACTTGAGATTTGGGGATCTTGTGGTCAAACTTCTACTAACTTCCTTTGTGTGATGGTTTCATGATGTGTTTTCTGCTGCTCTGAGGAGTCTGGCTTTGAGGTACTGCCTGTGGTTTGAGTTTCTTTTTAATGGCTTTTTGGAACGTGCAATACATGTCCTACACCTTAAACTCCCTGGCATTCTTCACCATACTTTCACTGTGCTTCATTTGAGTTGTTACTGCGCTCTAGTCTGTTTTAGTGCAGTTGTGTAGAAGTATATGGTGAACTGCCACTCCTGTTACACTTACTCTAGTTGTCTTAATAAGAGGTACCATGTTTGTAACATGTAACATAATGCAAACACGTACCATCTATTGCAGTGGGAAATAAGGGGACAGTTAATAGTTATTCAAACCAGTAAGATGTAACATTTTAGTTGTTTTCAGTTCATGCAAATACAGTCCTGCACTAAATGAGCAAAAGGCAGAACTGCAGAAAATCTAATCAGTGCTGTTGGTTTACGTCAAACTAGTTTATCAAGGCTGAACAATTTTCTGCTGTTTTGCACCTTCATGCTCTTTTCTGGGGGGGGATCAGAATAAAATATTTAAGAGAATGAGGGCCAATGCAGACTGTATCTCGAACCCAGGAAAAAACCTTGATCCTGAAGACATTAGAATGCTGTGTGGACTTAGGAGCTAGGGGGTCATGTTGCAGGATCATGACTTACATTTTAAAACATGCATAACAGACAGATGGGCAGCTCTTCAAGGGGGAAACCTCAGTCTTGCCTGTGGGAATGTTCTGGCAGTGCTCTCCGTAACACTCTTGCTGTGTGCTCAGAGAGCAGTAATGTTCCATATAACTACAGAGTGAATCACTGCATCCCATTTAGGCTGGAAGTAATGAAAACCCCCAGCTAGCACAAGCAGAGAGGAAAATTACTTTAGGAGAAGGGCTGTAAAGCACTGTATTAAGAAACAACGCTATTAGAGATATTTAGGGACAGCGTGTATATGTAAATATATTTGTACATGCACACAAATGTATTGAATGCTTATAATCGAACCAAATTGTCTTCAGGTGTGGCTTCCTGCTTTGGGTATTAGAATTTAAAATCTGCTTAGAATTATACTCTTATTTTCTTAGCAGATACAGGAATTATTAAGCTTCCTATTAATGCAGTCTTTCTCATAAATTTCCTACATTAAAATTGTATTTTTTTTCCTGTAATTTTCTTATGGAGCTATTACACAAAGGCTAGACCAAAAAAAAAAAGTCCCAAATGCGCTACTCAGGCCTGTTGTCTTTCTGCAAGGGGGACAGATAGGCAAGAACATGCATTTTTAAGTCAATATGGTTTTTAAAACTTATGATAGCAGACAAATTAATTTGAGTTGGAAAGAGTGAAAAGTTGTGTTAACCTTTGTTATGAGCTAGATATAGTAAAAAGGACATGGATCTGCAACACTTTTTTGGTCCAGATCCACTTTTGAGTGCAAGTGAATTAATCAAATAAATCTTCCTGAATTTGTGAACAGCGTCTTCTGTGCATATCCCCATGAAAATTATGTGGTTATTTTGGTGGCGTGCATTTTAGACTCATTGTCAGTGCCTAACTGGAAGTATACCTTATATCTTCAGCATATGCAACAAATTGTCTTATGATCTACACCGTGGAAAACTGTATTGGAAAGGATGGTAACTGGTGCTCTCTCAATTCTTTTTATCCCTGTTATCGCAGGCACATATGGAGCTTCTTACTATAGTATCTTTCTGCCTTTCTGGCTTTGAAGCATTAACAGAAGTAGGTTATCATTACACCCACATGAAAATGCACATGTGGACTTTCTCAGGGGTGTAGGACTGTTGAGCTCTCAGACATATCACTTTTTCTGTGAAAGCATGTCCTTTGTTGTGCCCATATAGCAGTGTTTGTACTAGGGAGCAGGCATATTCTGTTATTTCCTGGCATTAGCTGCAGTTGATTGATAGTTAATTAGGGTTATCTTCTTTCTCTGTCCTTCAATTGCAATTCTACCTGTAAAGTGATGGCAAAATTATCTAAGTTTCAGCTAAGTTTCTCTGGTAGTAATAGATTTAGAAAGGTAAGGTTTGTTTATTTGTCTTTTGTAGAGTCATCCATGGTAGGTAAACAAATTCTAAAAAAAAATATCTAGCTTTCTAAGTACTTATGGCTTCTGGTATTCAACTTGGTGCCTTCAGTCCTACCTTATCTCTCTGAGCAATCTGATACTCTGAGATGCATCCAGCAGAGAAAGGAATTTGCTTTGTCTAAGTCATTTAATAGCTTTTAAATCCCAATGGATTACAGAGTTGAGGGATACTATATGCTGGCTGTATCTTGATCTCCAGAACTTAAACGTGCTTTGAATTGCTTCTTAATAACTATTAATAGAATGGTTAAAATCAAAGCGTTGAGAATTCAGTTTTGGAACAAGTGGTATCACGATGAGAATGGAAGGATGAGGTGTTAAATAAAATGTGAATTGTGGATAGTGTTAAAATTTGCAAGTGAAAATTTGCAGTAGCTTTAATACTTAAGTCAGCTGATTGCATCACTGACATAAATGGTAAATGGCTCCTTAAGTAATATTCCTGTAACTATCTTTAATCCTAGGGAAAAGCTGGCTTGGAAGGCACCAGGCTAAGAGGCCAAATGCAGAAGAGTCTTCTGTAATGTTCTGAATTTACACTTTCCTTGACGCAATTGTTACAAAGGGATAGCAGCATTTCATAAATAGGAGAGCACTGGTAAAACAGTGAAAAACTGTAGTTTAGATAAAGATCTAAATCTTTTATTCTTGCTATAGTAGGGAAATCTAGACTATACAAGTACAGATAATCTGAGTAAAGAATCCATGTAGAATGCTTCAGCAGAACTTGATTTGTCTCATGAATGGAGGTGACTCCAAGCTTATCATTCAGAATGCTACAGCCCTAATGATAAACCCCAGTATTGCTGGAAACAATTGTAAATAACATACAGATGTAAAAAGGTAGCCAATAAAAAAAAGACTGACATAAAACTATTGAAAACAGCTTGACTCAGCAGTGGTAGCATCTCTGTTTATATCATAGCAATGTTGCATGCTTAGTGTCTTCATGAAGTGATCAATATTGAGAGAAGATGTGGAGGTGTGCAGATTAGGAGAGAAGTGTTATCTGATTGTCTTGTTACTTAGAGATTCCACTGAGTGCTGGAACATCCAGTGCAAATTCTTGTTTTTTCCACCAAGATTCAGTGAGCTTCTGTGACTTAATGCTCTTATTTTTCTGCACTAAATATGATGAAAATTTTTTTCTTTTCTGCTGTTAGATGTGTAGTTGTGCTCATTCTTTCTGTCATGGTGATCCCAAAAAGCTTACTGGGATTATTTGAAATTTGCACTCTCCAGTTTTAACTTCTTTTATAAGAACAGCTGTATCCCCAGTATATTCAGTATGTCCTGCATTTTGTCTGTAACTCAGTGCCTCACAAAATGACCACACTTCCATCGCACTGGGGGAAAATTCTGTATTTTGGTCACATGCTAAGTGCCCAGCTGATCCCTTAAACGGAATAAAGATGTGGAACCTGAAGAAACAAATATGCAGAGATGAAGCTGCAGGTACCAGAACAATGTGTGTGTCCTACAAGCTGTTCTTTATCACTGTGGAATCTCTGAGACAAGCGCCCAGCAAACTGCAAGAATTCTCTGCATACATTGGATCAAAGAAAACAATGACAATGAAAATGTTACAGACAGAATGCTGCACTTAAACATTCTTTGCGTGTCATCGAAAAGTATGAAATCTGCCCACTATAATATTCTTGATTTAGTTTCAGGGAAAGTTTTTACCTTTGTTTATTGCTCTTTCCTATTCTGTTTCCGGGATCGAAAATTAAATAGTCTGATCAGCAGGAGAGAAGAGAGAAAGTCAAACAAAATTTTCCAATGAAAATGGAGATTTGGTGTATCTTTTAATTTTTGAAGTAATTACATTAGAAGTTCTTAAATTGCTCATTTAAGATAGTATAAGAAAGGAAATTCCAAGTATCTGGCAATTTTAAGTATCTGAAGGCTAACTTACCAAAGTTAATTGACCTGTTTTATGTACCTGGAAAATACCTAGTAAATATAAATATGTTTTATGTGATTTAACAATCACTGAAAAACAAGGAGAATTTGTCTAAAGTTTGATGAGTACAGAATATTTGATAACACATTTTAACTGTTCAGCTGATTTTAATTGTTTTGAAAACCATTTTAACCGCTAAATTTTATAGTAGACTCTGTTCTGATTTCATTCATGGAAAGGGTAATGCGCTTATGATCTCCCATAGATCAGTGAAGTTAGTTTTACTTGCTTTTCATCTTTGCAAATAAAAGCACACTTGATTATTTACACAGGGAGAGAAGTGCTCATTGGTGGTACTGTGATGATTTTTACCTTGCAAAACTAAACATCTGCATTTGTGCATTTCATGAAGTTGTAGTAGTTTGCTGAAAACTATATAATACAGTTTGGAAACTAAATCCTTATTAAGGCAGTCCACATATGCAGCATCTTAAAAGAAAAATTCTTCACTTCAATTATTGTAAAATTTGAAAATCAGTTTAAATTGTTCATGTTTTCAAAAGGCATTCCATTTCTTACTGTAGTTAAAGTAGAAGCAGATGTGATTTTATTGGTATCCCTACTATATTAACGCTCTTTTCTTCAATTATGTCGTCCTGAAAATTGTTCTCACATCCTGTGAAAAACGTGTCCTATCCCTGGCATGGATAGTCTGCATAAGAATAGTTTACCCTGGCATGAATTCAGGTAGTAGTGGTTTTTGTCTCTGCACTTGCCATTGTCTACAACTTGCTGTCACACAGTTTCTCTGATGACTTATCAATCTTTCTTTTCAGGAAGAATGTGTATAGGGTATGTCCCAGCATCAATTTAAGTAATCACAATATTTAAGTGTAGTAATGACTATTAAGCAATTTTGCCTTCATGTGTACATCTTTTACGGAAGCATTTGCAAACAGAATGCAGCACAATATTGCTTCTAACTGAGCAATTATTTGCATCTTCATTAACATCTATATGAAGGATTATAGGGAAGATCCAGGAAACTACAGATCATCTTGACTGAGATCATATGGCATCCTGGCTTGTGTCAGCAGTAGTGCAGCCAGCAAGAGCAGGCAAATGATCATAGCACTGGTGTGGCTGCATCTTCAGTACAGTGTTGAGTTTTGGGCACCTCATTACAAGAAAGACGTTGAGGCCTTGGAGTGTGTCCAGCGAAGGGCAAGAAAGCTCATGTGGGAATTAGAGCTTATCAAGAGTGATTGAGGGAACTGGGAATTGTTTAGTCTGGAGAAGAGTCAGGGGAGACCTTATTGCTCACTACAACTCCCTGATAATGGAGGTTTTAGTGAGGTGGGAGTTGTCCTCTTCTCCCATGTAACTAGCAATGGGACTAGAGGAAATGGCCTTGAGTTGTGTCAGGGGAGGTTCAGATTGAATGTTAGGAAAAATTTATTCTCTGAAAGAGTGGTCAGGTGCTGGAATGGGCTGCCCAGAGAGGTGATTGAATCACTGTTCCTGGAGGTGCTGTGCTAAGGAACATGATTTAGTGGGGAAATACTGGTGGCAGGTGGATGGCCAAACTAGACGGTCTTGGAGATCTTTACCAACCACGGTGATTCTATGAGCATCTGAGATAAGAATTTTGAACTCAGTGATGTATAAAGTGATCAGGTGGTGCATGCAAATTTCTTAGACAGCTATGGATGTCTCTGATGCAGTGTTTACTCAAATGGCTCAGCAGTATTTTGGAAAATATTATGTTGATAAGGCTATTTTTAAAATTTAATTATTTTATTTACTGTTACAGACGTTTACAGCTTGGTGCAATTCCCACCTCAGGAAAGCAGGCACACAGATTGAGAACATTGAGGAGGACTTCAGAAATGGCCTTAAACTGATGCTGCTCTTGGAAGTTATTTCAGGTTAGTTAAAGTTTGCTATGTATTCCTCTCTGCAGTTTGGAGATGCAGTCACCAAGGTACAGTCAAAATACTCCTGAATGGGAAGGGAATAGCTCATGTTCCAGATGCACAATGAAGGTGAAAAAGGGAAAGTTGACTTCTTATGAGGAGCAATTTACATTTTTACAGGAGATTTCAGAGGGGAACATTTCTAAATGATCATTCTTTGTGAAATAGAGAGTCTTATTTTCTAAAATAATTGTTTTTAATGATCATCTAAGAATGTAAATTCAACTAGGTCTGTCAATTTATATTCTGAAATTGACTGACCTACTGCCCTGAATAAGGATATTAAAAGCTATCAATCTTGGTCAGATTTGAAAGGATGCAATGGCTGATCTGGATAGAGTTCAGCTTTTGTTTACAGCCAGGTAATGGTGATGAGAATATCCTTCCCTCTGAATAATCAAGTACTCTAAATAGATGATAACAGCAAACCAGTGGTCTAGAAGCAGGAATCAATTGAATACTTTCCAGATATTTTCTGTGCCCAAGGCAAGCTCGTTCTTGAGTTCCAGTCAGTTGAGTGTCTGTAGCCAAGTTTGTATAACAATAAATGCATTCATTTTGTTATCCCATAGGGGAAAGACTACCGAAACCAGACAGAGGGAAAATGCGCTTCCATAAAATTGCTAATGTCAACAAAGCTCTGGATTATATCGCCAGCAAAGGAGTGAAACTTGTGTCAATTGGTGCAGAAGGTATGTAACAATGCTTGATGGTGGACATGACACTACGTTCTAGGTATTCATGTTGCAAATGTCTAGATTGAGACCCTAGAACAAATTGTGCTAGCTATCTCTGGGTGACTCAAACAGCTCTTAATACTGACTTATATTTCTGAAAGAACAAGAGATGGAATTGTGTGGACACCTGTGGAGGGATAGGGGTATAACTATGCTCTAAGATTTGTTTTTCTCTGAGGTTAATTTGTCTGCAAGTGTTTCAGTGGGTGTTTAGATGGTGGTTTGTTCATCTTTACTTTTTTTCCTGTATGTTATTAAAAATAAATAACTGCTAGAAATCAGATTGAAATCTAGGGTATGCTTTGTTGAATCTGAGATCTTTTTTTTTTTTTTAGCTTCAGAAGCTGGGACTTGCTTCCATTTTATTATGTGCAAGGCAGGTGTGCTTCTAAAATTCAGGTGTAAAGTTAAGGGGATGATCAAAAGCAATTCTAGTAGACTGAACATATGAAGCAACTTTTTTTAATAAAGTTGTTACTTTGTTGAAGTTCTGCTGTGCAAGTATTAAAATAAAAACACGCAGCTAGCTAAATGCTGATGACTGTGAACTGAGCAAAGGAAGACAGGCTCTGACTGCAAGTGAACCTAGGCATTCTAGGAGATACAAATGATGTTATAAAAAAGACAAAGGTCACAGAATTGCAGATTTGCAGGGGTTGGAAGGGACCTCAAGAGACCATAGAGTCCAACACCCCTGCTAAACCAGGTACCCTACAATAGGTCGCACAGGTAGGCATCTAGATGGGTCTTGAATCTCTCCCTTAGGAGAATCCACCACCTCTCTAGACAACCTGTTCCAGTGCTCTGTCACTCTTACCTGAAGGAAGTTCTTCCGCATGTTAGTACGGAACTTTCTATATTCATGTTTTAAGCTATTACTCCTTGTTCTATCACTGTATACCACCAAGAAGAGCCTGACCTCATCCATTTGTCTCTCACCTTCCTTTAAAAACATTAATAAACATTAATCAGGTCCCCTCTCATTTTTTTTTTTTTCCCCCCCAGGCTCAACAGACCCAGGTTGCTCAGCCTTTCCTCATATGAGAGATGCTTCAGGCTCTTAATCATCTTTGTGGTCCTCCACTGGACTCCTTCTAGGAGATCCCGGTCTTTTTTGAACTGGGGCACCAAGAATTGAACACAGTAGTTTAAATGTGGCCTCACCAGGACAGACTAGAGGGGGAAGATCACCTGCAGGTTGTTGACTTGCAGGTTGTTGTTTAGGGCTCTCTAAAATTATCTGGTCCATACATCTGTAGAAATAATGGAAAATCTATTAGCATTTGATCATTCTACAAAAGTTTTACCTCACTCTCACTAAATATGTTATGGTTCTGAATCCAGTGCTCCAAACTCCAAAGGAAATAGAGTTTCTCAGGGCAGAGCATTTGGACTGTCTGGATTCACCCTTAATTCATTGGCAACTGAAGTGTGTGGGCCACTGGAGTCCAAAACCATGCCATCTATTTTTAGATGCATAACAAACATTTTTGGGAATATATCATCAGTGGGTGTTGTAGTTTAAATTCATAGTGGCCAGCCAAGCTCCACACACCTGCTCTCTAGCTCCAACCGATGGGATGGGGAAGAGAATCAAAAAGAGAAATGTGAGAAAACTCAGTGGGTTGTGATGATGACTGTTTAACAGGTAAAATAAAAACTGCACGTGCAAGCAAAGCAAAATAATAAATTTGTTCACTACTTTCCATTGGTAGGCCAATGTTTAGCTATTTCCAGGAAAGCAGAGCGTAACAGTTACTTGGGAAGGCAAATGCCATAACTCTGAATGTCCCTTCTTACTTCTCCTTTCCCTGTAACTTTTATTGTTGAACATGCCATCATATGGCATGCTGGGATCAGATGTCATGGCTTTGTCCCTTATGTCCTCTGCCAACCTTTTATGCACCTCCAGCCCTCTTGCTGGTAGAGGAATGTTAGAAACAGAAAGACTTCGACTCTGTGGGAATCTTTAAGGTCCCTTCCAACCCAAACCATTCTATGGCTTATGTTATCAATACAGTTTTCATTACAATTATAAAACAGAAAGTACTGTTCAAGGCACTATAAGGAAAACTATCCCAGTAAAAACTAGTACAGTGGGAAAAGAAAGGCAATTCCCAAAAGCACTTCAGATCTCAGAAGAGCTCTGCTGAGTTTCAGAGGTCCTCATCCCCCTCCAGTAACTGTACAGGCAGCCAGGGGGCAGCTCAATTAAATGAAGTGGAATGGAAAAATGTGCTTCTATCCTAACCCTCTGCAGTTAGGGGTATTTTAAGAATGACATGGCATTAAGCGGTCAGTAGAGGGTACTGAAGAGAGAGTTTATGTATGGAAATGAAAATGAAACATACAGAAGCATGTCTGACAGTTGGTGCAGAAATATGGAGAATACAGATTATGGAGCAAAAGAATGGTAGTTTCTGTGCTGTTGTGCTGGGACTCCAGCCCTGTCTGACAGAAAATAAAGAGTGTAACAAAAGGTGATCTTGTGGTTATTCTCTGATCACAGTTTGCACAGTGAGGTAGTGTTTTCACTCATGAATTCTTCAGGTAAGATTGTACCATTTAAACTGAGATGCATCAACTCATATCTGCTGCTGAAAGGAGCAAGGATGCCCTCTGCACTCCTATCTCCATCGTTTTGCTTAATTATTTTGCTTCTAGCAGGGTGCTTAAACTAGAGAGTGGCATATAAGCACTTCCTGCATCATCTGAAAACAAAGTATCTGTGTTATCTCAGGTCAGCCATTAAAGAAGTTTAAGTTAATCCTGCTGCTCCCCTTGGAAGCATCTGGAGTAAATTTAGATTGTCAAAACAGGAAATTCCCTCTGGAAGGGAAGTGTGACAAGGAGCAATAACCCATTATGGATGTTCTGTAAGATAATGTTCATCCATACCCTTAATATTTCTTGCTGCATGTAACAACAGGTTATAATAAGGGAGGAGATTAAAGTGATGTTCTTGGCTGTGCTGCAGGTTCTTAGTCTTTGTTTCTGGAATTCTCGATCTGTAACAAGAGAGCATTAGAAGTGAACCTTCATTCATCAATATTTTAAAACTATTTTAAATTCTTGAATGGAACCACGAGTGGAAAAACACACTGTTACTGTCATAGCTTGCAAGTAGAGAGAAATCTGTCATTGTAAGACATTGCACTATCTCAACTATGGCTACTAATACACATTAGATTACATCTGTGTGGGCAGGAGCAGATAGATTCGTGTGCCTTCCCCTCCTACTCTGAACAGGCTGAACACAAAACTAGCTTTGGCCAAGGCACGCTTAGTGCCCTATTAAGTTTATCACATCCTTTCTGCTAAAGTTCTCTAAAGCACAATTCTGTGCTGATGCAGCAATGTAGTACTGCATCTGACTGGGTATAGTTTCATGGGTAGGACCAGTAGGTAAAACCTGTACCTTTAAACAGGTACAGGTCTGGCACCAGTACCTGTTTAAACGATCCCTACGCCCCTTTGTCCTGCATTCTTGCTCCCACACTTCTCTGCCCTACCCTAGCACTTGGGCTGACAACTGTTTTTGTAGCTGTCCTGGGGATTGGATCAGTAACCTGATCTGGATTTAAAACACATTCCACCTCTTTTAAAAAATTTGTTACTTTTTTCAGCATTATTGGCTGGGCAATCATTATAATATGAGGGTGGAAAGTAATGCCAGCAAGGAGGCAGAATGCAGGTTTCTTGAGCTGTTACAAACATCCTTAACCTCTTAACTTACTGCCCATCCGTATGGCATGAACCGTGTGGGCTTGACTGCACCCATCATTTTTGGCATGCTCTGAATTACATGGGTATCTGGAATACTTTTTAATTTCCAGAGCATGAAAGTTTTGTATCTAAGCCTGCTGAAGATCAAGTTTTACTCTGTGAAATACTGAGTGGACCAAGAGGATCAACTGGCATTTAAAATGAGGCCTCCAGACAAAGATTAAACTCTAATTCCTGTTGGATATCAGTTCAATTTAATATTTTTGAGGGACCAAGTATATTCTTTAAAGCCATCATTAGTGCACTGAAGGCTGACATTCTTGGGCTGTTTGTGGAATGAATTGGGAGAGGTGATCACCTTTAACTGCGATGCTGAGCAAAATTCCAGTTCAGCTACTCTGATCTGGACTGTGGGAGAATGTTTCTCTCCCTTCATTAAAATGAGGCTAGGAATTCAAAAAGCTAAAGCTAAAGATGTGAAAATAATCCTCATGAGCCATTCGTAGTCCAGAAAGATGTTTATCCTTAATTTAACAAACAAACAAAAAATTACAAATGTGTGAGGACTCAATTTGCAAGGTAATTGTACCCTGAATGGGAAGAACAAAGATATATAACTATAAAAGATAAGTATCCTGTTAAAAGGAAACCATACTGCATTGTTTTATCTTGGGGGGAGGAGGGAGAAGTATTGAATACCAAATGATGTGTTTCTGGTACAGAAGGTTAGATTAAAAAAAATGAAATAAAACCAAACCCAAATATCAAGGCAGAGGTTTAAAAAACAAAACGTTGCCACATTGCTTTGCCAATCTTTTTGCCTTGGTAGTTTTTATTGGCCCCTCTTGCACTTCCCATCTCTCCTTTCCTGTTCTAATAAATCAAGACCTTTTTCCCCAGAAAGTGGTAGCTTTGCATATATGAGGTGTAACAACTGTGTTCCTGCAAGAGCAAACACACAATGTGAAGAGAACATCAGGAAGTCATCTATTGTCCTGTAGAGTAAAATTATAGGCATTAATATTTTTTTCAACACTGATACCTTTCAACATCCAGTGATTTTGTTTTCCTTTTGTTTAGATACTTTTTCATGTATTTTGTATGTCTTGTTGGGGTGTTGTTTTTGTACTGATCAAAATGCAGTGAAATACGCGACCATGAGGCTGAGAGGGGAAAGAAGTAGCTACAAGCCCTAATTAAGTTTTGAGATTTGAAGGCACTTGAGGTCTTCCAAGACAAATAAGATAGTAATAATGCATGGAAGACGGGCAAAGTTAGGTTAGAATTCTGGAAAATAAATGTAGAACCCAAAGAGGAAAGCAGAAAACTATCCATTAATTTATAAACTCGAATTATCATGCCAACAAAGGATAAACAAGTGATGGGTGAGATATCTCCTATCGCATTTGTTAATTCCATAGGTTCAAATGACAGCTTCTGTTGCATACTAGTGCAAATTAGCACGTATTTCAAGTCCTGGGGCTACCAGCTGTTTTGTTCTGTGAAAGCTGTCCCTGGATTCAGGCAACTTTAAAGTGGCGAAGTGAGGTCGGTTCCTTCTGGCACCTCTTTCAGCATTCCGTGTTAGATGGAAGAAATTCTTTCTGTTCCCTCCCCAGGAGAACATCAGTGTGCCCACAGGCAGCCACGGCTGCTCCATTTCTTGTGTGGGGCTGGAGGTGGCTTTCAAGCAGGGGAGCAGCTGGTGCCTTCACTGCCCCACTGCTCATTTGGCATGAAGTGACTGGAAAAACAGCCTGCAGCTCCCTTCTATCATCCTCCCACCTCCTTCCCTTCCAATGCTGGACTCTCCTTACAGTCTCACTGTGTTCTTTCAATTATCTCACTATGCTTTGCAAACTGATTTAATGTTATCACCACACAAATGTTTTGGCAGTATATTTTTTGTAGTTGAAAAACTGAAGTGGTTTTGCTATCAGTACTACAGACAATGTAGGAGCACTAGATTCTAGTTGGCTGAAGGGATGCCCCTGTATCTGTGAGAAGGGTTGGAAAAAGCACATTGCTAGCATTCTGTTATAGATAGACTCCAGCAGTCTTGAAACAAGTTGAAAACCCATAAGTCAGAATCCTAGAATGATTTGGGTTGAAAGGGACCTTTAAGATCATCTAGTTCCACCCCCCTGCTGTAGGTGGAGACACATTCCTCTAGACCAGGTTGCTCAAAGCCCCATCCTGCCTCGTTTTGAATACTTCTAGGGAGGGAGCATTCACAACCTCTCTGGGCAACCTGTTGCAGTGCCTCACCACCCTCACTGTAAAGAATTTCCTTCTAAATCCAGTCTAAATCTACTCTCTTCCACTTTAAATCTGTTTTCCCTCATCCTGCTGCTGCCTGCCTTTATAAAATGTCCCTCATCAGCTTTTCTGTAGGTCCTCTTCAGATGTTGGAAGGCTGCTATGAAGTCCCTCCAGAACCTTCTCTTCTCTAGGCTGAAGAGACCCAGCTCTCTCAGCCTGTCCCTGACCATCTCCGTGGCTCTCCTCTGGACTTGCTCCAACAGCTTCATGTCCTTCTTGTGTTGGGGGCCCCAGCTGAAGTCTCACAAGATCACAGTAGAGAGGCAGAATCACCTTTCTTGACCCTCTGGTCACAATTCTCTTCATGCAGCCCAGGATACAGTTGGCTGCCTGGGGTGCAAGTGCACGTTGCCAGCTCATGTTGAGTCTTTCACCAAGTGACACCTCCAAATCCTTCTCTTCAGGGCTGCTCTCAAACCATTCTCCACCCAACTGGTATCTGGATAGTATCCCTTCTCTCTAGCATGTCAACAGCACCACTCAGCTTGGTGTTGTCTGCAAACTTGTTGAGGGTGCACTCAGTACTGCTGCTGTGGGAAAAAAAACAAAAGGTGAAAAATCTCACTTTGTATTCAAGTTATATAAGCATGTGTAGGCATCAGAGTTGTAAGACATCTGCAGTCTCATGGTCATGTTTCTAAACTGCTTGATAGGAAGCCTTGTATCTTAGTCTCTGGAGGTGCTGTGTCCAGTGAGCTGCTCTTCATATCTAACCTGTGCTGGTACCAAGGGGTAGAATTCTCAAAAAGACCTAAATAATATAGGTGGACTTATGAACATTTTAATTATATATATATATATATATTTATTATAGAGGTAACCTGGGTTGTAGATTTCTAAGTCATTTAAAAATTCCTGTCTCTGAGACAAATTCTTGATTTCTTCTTCAAACTGCAAATATTCTGCAGTTTATTACAATTTGGTGTAAACACATTTTTTTTCCCAGATCTTTCATACGTGAAAACAGCAAGGTTGATATTATTTAAACTTTATATATGTATTTCCCCTTAGCCATTATCTACAGAAGTCAATCTGAAACTTTTGGAGACAGTTACAAATTGCTGGAGAACAGGCCTTTTAGCAGAGAAGAGATAAAAGGACTGTAACCTCAGTGAGCTTCAGTCCTACTGTCAGGGCAGGAGAAACATGAGCTTATTGAAAAATGAACCCAAGTGAACTTTGTATAGGCAATAAATTATGGTAGAAATGTAACATATTTTTTAGATACATATCTTTAGGAGAAAACAACAAAAAATGCATTTTAAATATACAATTATGTCTTTTTCCACCTTAGAA
Organism: Odontophorus gujanensis; assembly: GCA_013399175.1. NCBI lineage: Eukaryota > Metazoa > Chordata > Aves > Galliformes > Odontophoridae > Odontophorus > Odontophorus gujanensis. The sequence continues at coordinate 243,902 of VXAB01014050.1, forward strand.
ATTGTTGATGGCAATGTGAAAATGACACTGGGTATGATCTGGACAATCATCCTTCGCTTCGCTATTCAAGATATTTCAGTGGAAGGTAAGAGTAATGCAACTGTGTTAAACAGGAAATTTGTTTTAAACTATTACAAAATAAATAGTATGCAAATGAGATTAATATTTTAAGAATGAATTATTTTTTCACAGAAAGTGATATGGCTTATTCTCTACCTTGTGACAAAGTCAGTTTCTGGAGGGAAAAAGTAATTACTGAAATGGAGAAGTTCTGAGCATGTCTCTCATTTATAAGAGATAGAAAGCAGTCTGTGTTCATGAGTTTCAGTGGCCTGAATCTATGCTGTCCTCTGTGTGGTTGTCCTATTTCCAAAATACTTATCTGACCTGTACATTTCTATCCTTTTTTGCAAATATTATCTGATTATAGCCCTCTTCTTTCTGTCATTTTTTTTTCCCACTGCTTCGGGTTTTTTCTTAACTTTCACTTGGTATTTGCCTCCATAAAGTGCACTGTTGTAGTAGTCCTTAAAACAAATCTAGCCTGTCAAAAATCTAGATTTCTAGAAACTAATCTCTGTTTTCAGCAGAAGTAATGCCAATTCACGATTAGCGTGCTGTCCTACCTATAGTGTATGGAATGTTATCTGTAGACCTAGAATTCTCATTGATTGAGTTGCTTACAGGGTGCAAATAATGAAGATAATTTATTCAGAATTTATTCTTTTGCATAAGCAAATGAACTGAGAGCAGAAGCATGTTTCATGTAGACACCAACTGAATCTGTTATGTTTAGTTCTATTACATTTATATGCAGTGTTTTTTCTCCAAGTATAGGTTCTGCTGCCCAATTAATGTAATTTCTTAACCTCCTAATATCCCAGAAATATTATGTGGGGGAGGAGTCTGGGTTGTTCCAGTAGAGCTGATGTCTCTGTCCTAATGAAGCCTCTCTAGTCCATTTGCATGACTATCTTTTAGGATTAAATATTAGTTTATGCTAACCAGTTTTAAATGAATGTCCACATTTCAGACGAGAAGAAAATAATTACTTGAGCTCTTCTTAGATTTTTTTACATTCTGGTGTTTGTTACAGAGACCTCTGCCAAAGAAGGGCTGCTGCTGTGGTGTCAAAGAAAAACTGCTCCTTACAGAAATGTGAACATTCAGAACTTCCACCTTAGGTAAACTTTCATTGTTTCAAGAGGTAGAAGCAGTCTAACATATATTAGGTCAGTTTTTTTCCCCCACAATTATTTGGCATAATTGAAAGCAGAATTGCACTCTTTACTGTTAACCTGGGCTTTTTCTCACATTCTTATGATCTTCAGAGTCTTACTCTGGTTAGCCTTCTGTGTCATTTACCATGGCTAATGTAGTTAACTATGTAAATAAAAAATCCCTACTCCACAAAGAATGAACATATAATACTACTAGATGTCCCTTTTGTATGGGAATATTTAAGTACCACTGCATAATGATTCAACAAATTATTACTCTCAAATGAGAGCCACTGGTAGGTATAGACTGTTCTTGGCAAAAATTCCAATATGTTGAGCACACAGATATTTCATTTTGTTGAATCAGTCTTCATTGTTTTGTAAAATAACTATAAATTAGGAGACAAAAAAGGTAGTCATTACCCAACAGTAGCACTTTAAATGTTCGTTTTCATTATCAGAATTATTACCTAAGCTGCAAAACTTAGTGAAGCTCGAGCCCTGTAGTTCTGCATTGTAAAAGGGATCTCCAGGCCTTGCATAGGCTACTTGGCTTTTGGGATTTCACTCAGCTAGTTCCTGTAACTCCGCTGGTGATCCACCTAATAAAACAACGTGATTTGCCATTCTCATTGTTTAACCATGGATTTTACCTTCCCTGAAACCTCTGGAGTACTTAAGAGGGCTCTGTATGACAGTGTTTTGGGTTTTTTGAATTCATTCTTTGTGTGAAGCTCCAAGAACATATATAGTGAAAGAGAAGATACAGTTCACATGTGCATCCACAGATGAAAGAATTTGACACACAGTCCCTGACTTGCCTTGAGAAATCTGAAATTTGTGATGTGTTACTTTCCTAGAAAGTGCAGCAGTATATTTTAGTAAGGCTTTGTATGGATGCAGGGAGTAGTGTAAATTACAGCACCCAAATCGGAGCCTTTATATATACACATGCGGCTCTGGTACATGGTGTGGGGAAAACATCTTAACAGAAGTACCCTGATTGATATTTGTGGGTGTTTTTGCTCTTACAGAGGTGCTTTGCAATGAGCTGTCCAGACCATTCTAGTCTATACCTTTTGGAAAATTCTTGTTGTTTTGATGCTCCTTTTGATTCAGTTTTATCTTCTGAGTGATCTTGTTATACAATGTATGTACATTCTGCTTAGTTATATTACATTTTTATTCAGTATGGTTATATTGTTTAAATCATTTATCTAGACTTCTCAGTGACAGGGATTTGAACAGTCTAACACCTTTAGTATCACACAGTTACTGCACAGCATACAAACTCAAACCCACAGTCCCAGTGATCTGTTTTCATAAAGTATCTTTCAAAGTAATTGCTTCTAGCTGAAAGGGACCTCTCATAATCTTTCCAAAGAGATGTTATTCACAGCTCTATGCATCTCCTATGCTTGCCTTGAAAGGTAGTGGACATGAAATCACAACTAAGTGTCAGACCTCAGGTCTGACCTGTAATGTCTGTGAAATATTTTAAATAAAGATAATTTTTGACTTCATGCTTCTATGAGCACAACATAATTGTGTCATTAAAATAATCTGAACTAACTGACATAGAAACAGTCAATTACTTAAGCAAATTCAAGTAATTGAAGGTTTGTTCTCCTTTTATATTTGCACAAACATGCTGTAAGTGTAACAGGAGACTGTGCACTTTCTTGAATGTATACTTTGAGCTACCATGGGAAGTTGCTTAATTTAAGCAACTAAAATCAGGGTCTGTTGTACATAACATACACTGCCTAGGAAGTATCATAGAACCCTTAAGTGTGTGTAGACCACAGAATAAATTATGTGCTGTAGGAGAAAAGTGTACAGTGACAAAATTTCAGAGGAATGAAAGTTGACAGAACATAATTGTTGAGATTTAACAGGGGGATTCCTGCTAGATTTTAAGCCTTGGGCAAGGATCAAACTGTAAAATGCTAAGTCTTTATTCATTATTTTTTTCCATTCCATTCCATTCTTTTCTTTCTTTTTTTTTTTTTTTTGTTTGCTGTTGTAAAGCTGGAAAGATGGCCTTGGATTATGTGCACTTATCCACAGACACCGGCCTGATCTTATTGACTACTCCAAGCTAAATAAGGTCAACAGTCTGGACGGTAGAGCATGTTGTCCTGCAGTGATTTGGCTCACTTCTGGTTTGCTTAGCATGTTTTCCAGAGGACAAGCTGAGGAGTGTATACTAATTCTAACTAATTTTCTATGTTCACTCCAAAATACATTATTTGGAGGAAAGGAGGCCATGACAGTCCTTTGTCTTTCTTTCCTTTTTAATACAGTGACTTCAGTATTAATTGCAGAAAATCCATTCCTCAGCCGCCAGGCAGTTTGTCTTTTTTTGCATCCCATAAGGATGTTAAATCAAATACATTGTAATTCTCAATTCACAGCTGATACATAGTACACACCATCCTGCTGTGTGTCCAGTGTGTATAACTGTGTAGATTGGAGAGCAGTAGACAAAGACAAGATCATTAAGTGTAAGATTCATTAGAACAAACACTACCCTAGGAATATGCAACTGTTAGGATTACGTAGAAAATATCCACCAGTTCTTACTTTTAAATTTCATTATATTTCTAACTATCCTTCCAGAAAGTGCAAAAGAGATAGATACCATAACTTATTTAGGTAGCATCACATAGGGATTACAGACACATTTTGTTACATGGCAAAATGTGTTTGTTCTAAAAGTTACAAGCTGCTTGATTTGAAAGTGAGTAATGAAAAATGAAGTAATAATCTTGGAATTTCCGGATCCTATTACCGAAGAATAAAAACTGAAAAGACAGTGGCATGTTGGCATTTCATGTTGGCTTTCAATAAATTCATACTTTTTTTCCTCTCCAAGATGAACATATCTTGGATTCTTTTGTGAATAACAGTAAAACAGAAAACTTAATCATGGTTTAATTTGTTGTGTGTCCCTTCTAATTGGTGAGAGAATTTGGTAAATCGAAGATAATACTTTTCATTTCGTACCCCTCTATGACAGATTCATTTTACTGGTGGAATCAGCTCTTTTAAGAAAGCCTTTTTTGAGGGAAAAGATGACAGAAAGAAGTAAGACAGTTTGAAAAGTTTGTCTGCCTTATCATATGTTAAATTTATGCTGGGACCTTCAGATTTTAGTTAAAATTAAATGGATTTAAAGACACTGTGTTTAATTTAGGCAGTTAAGACAACTGCAAACCTGAACAAACGGACAAACAATAAACTGTCAGTACCAGATTATTCTCTAATTCTATATACATAACATTCCTATGGATGGACAGATGCACGGAACGACTTAGCTACCTGTCTCTGTGTATGTGTGCTCAAGCATGGCACAAACAAATTAGTATGATTGAGTTTTTGCTTAGAAAAGTGGAACACAGTACAAAAATACTTCTTGGTAAAGCCAGTCTACATGTGAGTGCTAAGGGAATAACACAGAAACGGATCTGCTTCAGCATTACTATTTCCCTTTAAGAGGTTTCCAAAATAAGAACAGGTCAGGTTTCAAATTGAGACTGAGCTGTGGCACGTAAAGCACATGCAGAAAAATCCAAAAATAGATCTTGCTTTTCTGGCCTGGCTGCATTTGATTGACTACTCATTTTGGTTACATTAACAGCTGTCTTGGTGTCCTGTTTCTTGGTTTCTTATCTCCTGCATGCTGTCTTTTATTTTTCTCACCAATGTGCTTTGTGTGAATTTGTAGCTGGAAAGATGGCCTTGCTTTCAACGCCCTTATTCATAGACACAGGCCCGATCTTCTTGACTATGACAAGTTAGATAAGGTATTTCTCTAGTTGTAGCAGGGGCTTTTAGTTACTGTGGCTTGTAGTTTTGTTTAAAAGTATGGGTGATTGGGATCTCCAGAATCTACTGATTTTAGATAAAATTGTTTTGTTGTGGAGCAGTATTTACTCATGGGCATAGTACCAGGCACAGGAGGTGCCCATCACTCATCCATAAGCAAAGCGTCTTGATCAAGTCAGTAGGTCTCAGATTTAGTGTATGTCTTCCCATTTAATTTCAGTACAAACTTTTATATGCACATTTAGTAAATGTTGTATTACACAGTGTCTCATGTAACAGCAGGAGTAAGTTAATGGGTTTAAATATTGTCCAGATTTCTTCTTATGTCAGTGATGCTCAAAACTGCTAAATGATGATTGAGAACTTAAAAAAAAAAAAATAAAAAAAATCAAAGTCTCTAAAAAAGATAAAACTCTTGATTTTCAACAGCTCAAAAATTCAGCATGCACACAGGAGTTACAAATATGGCTATCCAAGTCAAAACCTTACTTCTGTGTAACCATTTTTTGTGCTTCCCTCTTTCCATGCATACACTAGAACAACAGAGAAATTGTTAGCTCAGTAGAATTTTTATCACTGTAATACAATGTTTACTAGGTGTTGAAATGTCCAGAACTAATTTTGTGATGAGCAGTCTAGTATACCTTACTGGACCAGAGACCTTAACTGTATGTATTACTGCAACGTGTCATTCAGAATTAACTCTTTATGAGTGTACATTGCTTACGTTATCTACATTTCCCTTCAGAATGTATTGGAACGTATATAGAATTAAGAGAGTTCTAATGTCTTATTAATGTTTACCTTTGAAAGAATAGTAGTAGATAGATCAAAGGACCATATACCCATACTCTGCTTTTTGTAGAACAGTAGTTGTGATTCTGCTATACAATTGGGAAAAACAGAGTAAGCTTTAGTGCACCTACTTTATTGCTTCCACGAAAAACCTGTATTTTTGACTTCTGTTTTTTTTTTTTTTTTCTTTCAGGTTGACCCCATAGGAAATATCAACCTTGCCATGGAAATTGCTGAAAAACATTTGGATATCCCTAAGATGTTGGATGCAGAAGGTGAGAGCTATAGTGAAGTTTGCATTACTCATAAGCAAGAGACAATAAAACTTCTTTTGTTTTGTATCTATGACATTTTCAGCATTCTTTCCCTGTGAATGGTCACAAAGAAACTTCTCCTTTCTGATTTATTTTCAGTCTTCTTCTTCTTGTTCTACATGTATTGGATAGTTCCACTCACTTTTTTATCATGCCTTATTCTATATGTTATTGTTTGTACTTGTAGCACTTTGGACCCTAACCTCACCACATGGCCCCATTGACAAATGAGGTTCAGATACAGAATGAAAAGATAATCCTTGCCTATAAGAAAGTATAATCTATTATTAATAAAGAAAATACGACTGTTAGCAGCTTAAAACATATTTACATCTCTAAAAGATAGGACTGGGAAGAAATAGAAGTACTTTTCAAAACGTACTACTGATAACGTGACTTCTGTGAAAGAGCTAGGTGGAAGCAAGTTAGTTTTTTTTCGCATTTAGAATCCTAGAATGGTTTGGGTTGAAAGGGACCTTTAAGATCTTCTAGTTCCAACCCCCTGCTATAGGTGGAGACACATCCCTCTAGACCAGGTTACTCAAAGTCCCATCCAACCTGGTTTTGAATGCTTCCAGGGAGGGGGTGTTCACAACTTCTCTGGGTAACCTGTTCCAGTGCCTTACCACCCTCATGGTAAAGGATTTCCTTCTAAAATCAGTCTAACTCTACTCTATTTGAGTTTAAAACCATTTCCTGTCACTACATCAGACTTCCTTTATATTCTAGCCCTTTGTATTATTCTTGGCAGTTATGTGAGGGTGAATGAAATCATTCATCTTCTGGCACACTCAGAGTCTTTGTCATCAATTTTTCCTCTTGTATTTTCAATGGAAATGTGTTTTCTTCTTAACTGTGTGACAGTGATGTAGATCAGTAAATATGTTGGTCCTCAAGTTGGAAAATCTCTCTGTTATTATTGAAATTGTCATCTCATTTATAGATCTTCACATACTACTATCTTCCCTTTTCTATGCTGGCAGAAATCCTTGTAGTTTGCATGAGCATTGTTCATCATTCAACCATAATTGTTGTGAGACCACCTTTTTTCTGCCTTTGTCTGTCAAGTAATCAAAAATGTCAATTTTTTACTAATGCATTCATACCTCAGTCACACCCTCTCTATGCTTTTAATCTTTCCTACTCTAATAGGATAAAGCTATCAGTCAACCAAGCCATACTCTTCTGTGGTTTATACTATTAACTAAAGAGACAGACCGGCTTAGGAATAGAAAAATGGTTACTATCCAAGCTTTTCTTAGCACAAAATGTATATCTACAGGAGTTCTGCAGGTTTCCAGCATATATCAGTACTTTGTAAGTCACAAGGACCCTTTGCTAATATAGTCTATATTCTTATTTTGTGTCAGTTGATGGCTGTATTTTCTCTTCATAGAATTATTGCAGTGATTTAGCTGAAGTTGCTCTGGAGTGGCAATTTAAGTGAACCCAGTAGATCTATAAGCCATGTCATCTGCTCTGGAAGTTTCCACAAAACAAAAATTAGCAATACCTCTCTGAATAGTCTCCATTTTCAGATGCTATACCATTTCTAAGAGACTAATATATTTTCCATTTTTGATTCCTAAAGCTTAGGTATCTTCACAATGAAATCAGTAAGCTGAGTCAGGATGAAAGATGGTATATTTATTTTTAATCCTTGTAGCTCTGAGCTGGTATCATCAGCATAATCTAATGGAAGTACCTCATAAGAATTTCTGAGCAGTAAACCCTTTTCTTTCTACACAGATATAGTAAACACTGCCAGACCTGATGAAAGAACCATTATGACTTATGTTTCCTGTTACTACCATGCATTTGCTGGTGCTCAGAAGGTGAGGTTGTAGATAGATCAGATCTCACCCTCCACCTTCTTTGTTGTTTCTTTCAGCAATTTTTTTTTTCCTCTTCTGATCTTTCCCTCACTAGTTCTTAGGACAGCATATTAGAGCTGAGCTCATTTCCCGTTGCCTGCTTTTCTCTGTGAGATACTGTCTCTGTAGAGCCAGTAGTATCTACCCGTTTGTTCTGTAGATACAAACTTTCCTCTTTCACCTGTCTGTATATTTACTAATAATATCCAGTAGTTTTTTGACATCTGATTACTGGACTTGGTAGGACAATATTCTTTGATGGAACTTTTATGCTTTGATTAGAAGCACTCTAAAATGTTAGAGGAAAATATGCTTACAGTGAAAAAGCAATTCCATTAGCAGAAATTCATCTTTTTCTGCGTACTGGATATTATTCTTGTTACATATGTCAAAATCTTCGTTAACAGATGATCAGAAAATGAATCCTTTTCTTATGCTTTCAGGATTGTTTTTTAAAATGTTAAATACTCGATGGTAAGTACAATCAGCAACGTAGAACATTGCTACTACAAAACAGATAGGATATACAGACGTCTCAGAAGAGCTCTGGAATCATGTTTTAAAGAGAAGGGTAGAAAAGGCACGGCAAATCAGAGAGTTGGATGTATTTTAGGCATTAGTATGGAGTTCTGATATATAATGTTACACTTAAAACTGATCCGTATGTAGCTTCCAGAGAAGATCTACTCAGATCAAAATCTAGCTTGTCTTTTCTCTGTATTAGTTCATGCCAGTTACCATGCAGACAGTCTGTATAAAATTAAGGTAATTTCCTCTGTGGCAATACTTCAAGATCAAAATCCACATTTTGTAAGAGTTTCTGTTGAATTCCTAGAGTACGAATTTTTTTTCTGTCAATGCCCATCAAACTAAAACCGTGTTTATTTCAGCTTTTTATATTTTCCAGAGTGCAGGGCTATCAATGTACAAGAAAACATTTACAGTGACAACTATGGTGTGCTTTTATTTATTCACCCTGTCTTCTACTCCTTGTACCTTTTTTTTGTTTGTTTTCATTTCTCCCCCACCTTATAGATATTGTGAACACTCCCAAACCTGATGAGAGAGCTATCATGACATATGTGTCCTGCTTCTACCATGCTTTTGCTGGAGCAGAGCAGGTATTAATCAATTGTCCCTTCAGGTTGCTGTGTTTTTGATTGTTTCACTTTTCCACTAGTTTATATTTAAAACAAAACAAAAAACCAACACCCCCCCCCCCCCCCCCTTCAAAAACCCCAAACTCACTAATTTTGTATTTTGCTGTTTTAATTAACAATTGCAAGTATTACTTAGCACTAATACTTGTTTTTAACCAGCACTGAACCTGTTTGTTAGATGTTGTGTAGCAAGTTGATCCTTTTTATTCTAATAGATATTTGTGATTCTAATGTTGAGTGTCTTTGTTTGGTGATTGTGAAGACCATTTCAGAAAAACTGCATTCAAAAGCGCTGTGAAAAAGAGTTGTTTGTTGCTACATCAACATCTTACGCTTTTGCTGCATGAAAGTTTAAGACTTTCAGAGGCTGAGAGTATTTCAGACTTACTTACATGTTGAGTAACAATTCAGGCTGCCTAGAGATGTGGAGAGGCACAGAAGCTGCTGAATTATTTGTAGACCAAAGTGTTAGTATAAGAAGGAAGAACATCAGAAGATCTAGTATAAAGAATGGTATTATCACAAACGTTTCATTTCCAACTGCTCTATTTCTTACATTTCTAGCCTACAAATGGACACAATCCAACTTATGTGGAGGAAAATAATGCCTTAAAGTAGTTGATATTTTTTCTTCTTCCCCTGAACTGAATTTCCCTTCCTATCTGGTAGACCTCCTACACCATATTGTACCATAGCTATGTTGTTGTGCACTCTTCCAGATGGGTGTGCAGGTTTTGTTATTAATAGAAAAGAATGATTCCAAATGCTATTTGTAACAGATTTTTAATTGACAGGATATACTTCAGATTCACCTTTGTATGAAAGTATGCAGTTGTTATGTGAAACTATTAATGTCAATTTTAAATGTGGCAGAGCTGCAGTGCTTTCAGAAATGAATTTGGCAGGAGTCTAGAAAAGATTTACTGTCAGTAGTTAAACTGTATCTATTTTCAAGGGTGTATGTGCATGTGGGTCCCCTGATTTACATCCTGTGCTTCCCGTGTGGCTAACAAACCTAATACCTTTTTAGTATGCTTAAAAAAATTAACCTAATAAGATAACTTCAAGAATGGTCTAATTTGCATTTGAAAGGAAGGTATTAAACAGCTGTAATGACAGTGTGAAATTCCCCCTTGTATATTAAGGCTTCATTGTACAACTGAGTGAGTTCTATGCCAGTCTATGCCTCATTAAGATCACTGGACTCTGTGAGTATGGGGGATAACCTAAAGGCATAAATCAACAACTATAAACGAGTGTGATTTTCATTTGCAGCTGCCACGTTCTCTTTCTTTCTCCAAACCTGTTCCTTTCTCAGAATGTTTACAAGTATGTCCTGTTTATTTGCTATATTTTATAGGCTGAAACTGCAGCAAACCGGATCTGTAAGGTGCTTGCTGTGAATCAAGAAAATGAGAGGTTGATGGAAGAGTATGAGAGACTTGCAAGTGAGGTAAAGACAGCATTTTCTGTAACACGGTGATGATTACGTTCATGAAATACTGAAAGCTGAAAGATTCACACACTGTCTGCAAGAAAAAGAAGTAAAGGTGAATCTCACAGTTGTAGGGTACAAAGTTCAGTATCTCCAAAATGCCAAATTTCAAGTCAGTTCTTTGCCACTGATTTCCTGTGTGACCTACAGCAAGTCATTCAGTGTTTGTTTTCAATTTTGTGCCAAAAAGAGTGCTGCCTTAGGGCTAAGCTGGCTGTCACTGTAACCTCCAATGATAGCTCATCCTTCACCATATGTGGAACATACAGGATTCTTTTACTCCAAGCAAGCCTATTGGCTTTGTGTACTGCAAGCTGCACCAGGACAAGGTCTCAGTGTGTTTGCAAAGCACCTGTGAACACAGGCAGTGAATGAATGAAGAAGAAAGCACACTGCTTGCATTGTTTCTGAATATTACCAGAAGATTTTTTTTTTCCAATACACAGATAATATAAATTTTCTTCACAAAGACGAACATACTGCAGACTTTCTGAATCAGCTCCTCTTGTCTTGGTATATGGTGAATTTCTTGTGTCTGGACTGCAGATATGTAATGCACAAGGGAGAGCTCTTTTGTCTTTATAATACACCACCTGAAAAAATGTACTGAGATGACAAACACAAAGGGAGTAGTGCTGGAATAGTACTTAGGATTTCTGCATAAAAATATTTACATGTCTTGAGTTACTTGACTGATGTCCATTCTGATTTAATAGCTATGACTGCTTGAGACATATATATAATCAAGATTAATTTTGAAATAATTAAGAATAATCTTGCAGTATAACCAAGATTAATACTTTTGAAAGTGTCCAGTGATACTGGGACTTAATTAGCTGGAGTCACCTTACATGCTCCATGTTCATACCTGAAAGTCAAGGTATTTCCAGAAACATCTAGAATATCTGAGAAAGTTAGGATTATTGTTCTGTTGAGAAAATCTTGTTCTTACTTGCCATTAAGGCCCTGACCCAATTGAAGTTGATAATAGTAAGATGGAGCAACATGATTGAAATTTATGCATTCAGTGTTATCTTTTTTTTTTTTGGTTGCTCTTCTGTTGCCTTTATTTCAAGTGTTTGTGTTGATTTGAAAGCTTTTAGAATGGATTCGCAGGACAATTCCTTGGCTGGAGAACAGGACCCCGGAAAAAACAATGCAGGCCATGCAGAAGAAATTAGAGGATTTCCGGGACTACCGCCGCAAACACAAACCTCCCAAAGTTCAAGAGAAGTGTCAACTGGAGATCAATTTCAACACCCTGCAGACAAAACTGAGAATCAGCAATCGACCAGCCTTTATGCCATCAGAGGGAAAAATGGTTTCAGTAAGTAAAGGAGGCATTGATATTTCATTCTTCTTTCTACCAACATTCTCACAAAAATTTCAATATGAAAGGTCTGACTTGCCATTTTGAGCCATCCTCAGAAACTTTGGTTTGCTGCGCTCTGTCAATATCAAATCACTCTCTTAAACATTCCCTTTCATTCTAAAATCTTTCTTAAGCACGCTCCCCACTCTTTGAAAACTTTCCTTGGTAGCAAATTGCCTTGAGATGGAGCTTTCTTTGGGTTTGTTTGTTTACTTAAGCAAAACTTACACTGATTTCACTGACGCTTTGCTCATCAGACACAGAGAAACAACCAGAGCTGAAAAAATATTTGTTTTTCTATTTCTTAAAATTCAATTTTTCTCATGTCCATTAAGATAATAATAGTCTTACAGTGGGTCAGATCATTTTTTGTGGAATACAGCAAACCTGTGTCTATACTCTGTTTTAGCACCATAATTTTGTTGATTAGATTTGATAAACAGATGGTTGCATTACTTGCAAAGGGTATCTGCCATGCCCATACTCAGAAAATAAGGGTTCTTTCACTTCAGTTTCCTTCTCACACCTTTGAGCTTCTAAGAAAAACCATGAAACTTTGTACACCACAGATAATGAAATGAATTTGTATTCCAGATAAGGTAAACATAAAATCTTCTTGATACTAACTGTTTTGTTGTTGTCAGCTTCTGAGAGCACAGCACATTTATTTTGATTACAGACAACTAAATCATAAAAGAACATGTAGCTGGAAGATGAGAGAGAAAACTAATGTGTCATGAAGACACCGAGCCATTTGTGGAGGGGACTCTTTCATGATCCTGAACCCACCTGGTTGGGATGCTTTGTCAGGTGCAGTTGTTCAGACTGTCTGACTTCTAGAGCTGCCTGACAACTGACATTTTCTGTGGTTCTGGTATTTGGCAAAATCTGGACATACTGACTTTTTTTTTTGGAGGAAAACTGTGAACAAGTCAGAAATCTGTGAATTTGGATAAAAAAGAGATTATGGTTTCATTCACTCTTTCTTGTGTATTCTCTTAAAAGGATATTGCTGGTGCTTGGCAGAGACTTGAACAAGCTGAGAAAGGCTATGAAGAGTGGCTGCTGAATGAAATACGAAGACTGGAAAGACTAGAACACTTGGCTGAGAAATTTAGACAGAAGGCTTCCACTCATGAACAGTGGGCATATGGTAAGCAGAGATGGTCTCTAAAATTTTTCACATTTTAACCTTCAAGGTTGAACTGTCAATGATGGATATTTGCCAACTAGGAGTTCTCTAGAAATTGACTTGGAAAGCTTTAGAAAAGTAAAAATGTAAAAACAGATAAAACTGCAGGTTCTGTTGCCTACAGTAATGGTCCTAACTTGGAGGTATATTGCTAATGAAATATAATTGTAAAAATCATACTCTTTTTCCACTAAGCGAAAAGTCAAACCTATGAAGACTATCCAACAATTGAATAAGGGCTCTTACTGGTAATGCATTTTTATGTACTTGTATACCAATGATCCAGCCAGGAGTGCAGTGAGTACCGAAATTCAGTTCTGCATTCTAAACTCAAAAATAAACTGGGATCTGTGGCTGGCTAAATGTGGAATTATTAAGAGAGCTCTTCTGTTTGGTCATCATTTGACCATCGTGATTTTTAATAGTTCACATAAACTACATAATGATGGACTCACTTCTGCTTTGCTCCATACCCTGGATTATACTTCATGTATGGTTCTGTTTTTTAAAGATAGCCTAACCTTAGATGTAGTTGTAATGGCTACAGGATCATCTATTTTACAACACCAACACAAAGTTTTGTTGACACCATTAAGCACAGTGACACTGTCATCTTTTTTTTTTTTTTGCCCTGACAACCATTTTCCTGTTTCTGCCACACTTTTGTCTTTTTCCAGCTACAGTCTTTTTACACGGTGAAAGCAAAACTGAGGCAATCCAATAACACAGTTGCATACACAACAGTAAAAGGCTACCAAGCAGATACTTGAAAAGAAAAGAAATAGAAAAGAAACTACAGTGTTTATCAGCCCTTAGAGCCTATTTTCTGAGCATATTCTACTCATGGTGACATGTTATGGCTATTATGCAGGGAGAAATTCACATAATCTTTAACATAGTAATTGAAACAATAGTTCCTTCTAGCTCTAGATTCTGCAGAGCTATGTAATATCATGTGGTAAGCTATAGTTGTATGGGCTGTCTGTGTAGATTGTTGTCCAACACAAGAGTTAATGAGAAGTAATATTTCAGTTTCTGATTTCATTTCTGCTTTTCTTGCCTCTTGCAGCTATGTTGGCATTTTCCACTTAAAATTCAGTAATTGATATAAAATGCAGCTTTGTATGTCTGTCTAGTTTTGGCAGGAGAGTGCTGAAATAAATAATGAATTGAAAGCAGAACATAAAAAAGAGTAACAGTTGATTAGCAAGAGTGAAGCTGAGCATAGCAGTATGATTTCTGGTTCTGTAGATTAGTAATACTCTCTAAAGTATTTGTCAGAATAGTTTAGATCCTTGGTTTTTGCTAATATACCACTTAATGAGAATTTCTCCAGTAATACAATACTAGCTATTTTAGACACATATAATCATCCTGTGCAAGAATCAAGGAGATCTTTAAAAATATTTTATTTTCATAATTAACACTGTTATGCTGACAAATTGCCACTCATTTCAGTGAGGCAGGGATTTCATCTTATGCATGTGATTTTGACCATGCCTCAGCTAAAAAAAATAGACTAAATTCACTATTGTTCTCACCAGTAAATTAGTAAAAACAGACTAATAATTTAATTTCCTCTTTCAGGCAAAGAGCAGATCTTACTTCAGAAGGATTATGAATCTGCATCTCTGACAGAAGTCCGTGCCATGTTAAGGAAACATGAGGCTTTTGAGAGCGATTTGGCTGCTCACCAGGACAGGGTGGAACAGATCGCTGCCATTGCCCAGGAGCTGAAGTATGTTCCATTTAAAGGCTTGCAGCTGCTGACATTTAACTTTGTGATAAACTCTTTCCAATGAATTTGATAGTGTCATAGGTACCAACGTAAGAATTCCAGAGATAGCTTCGTAAGTATATTATCTGAGCTGGTCACTGAGACCTTTCCCTCATCTCCCCTCTACTTCCAACCAAATATAGACATTCAACTGAACAAAAATATTTGAAAACAAGCATTTTCAAATTCATTTTGAAAATATGCATTTCCTTCTGTTAAAGAGTCCATGATGTGTTCATGGGAATGCTGGAGGTGTCTGTTTCTTAGTTCATATGCTCTCCTGAGAGGTACTGGTGATAAATTGTTAATTTAGAAATAATACCAGTTAGACAAATCACAGATCAAACGTCTTCCATTTAAAATCTGGTATTTTCCCACAGGTTTATTGGTCCTTTAAAAAGACTTGATATCCTCAAGTTATCCTTTCTGTGTTGGTATTGTGTCATTCAATGACATCTCTGAAGATTTTATTGTCTCTAGTATACTCCAAGGCAAGCAAACACACAACCTCTATTGCTCATTCAGCATATAGTACCCAGAGAACAAACTTGAGACCAATTATACAACTATTTAGCTGTATCTGTATGGTTGACATCAGCTAGGTAGTTCAGAGGTGAGAAGCCTGGCTGACAGACACTTCTGTGGCAACAGAAGTCCTGAGCATTGGTGCAGTTACTGTGGCTAGGCTCTGTCTTTATTGGTAGGTCTGCTTTTTTTTGTGGGAAGGCTGTTAATTCACATGGGTGAAGCACAGTTTTGTCAGCAAAGCTCTGCCCACGCTGACAGGACTGTAGTGATAATGTCTCTGTTCTGGTAAAGTCATTTTCATGTGTGCACCAAGCAAAGGACATTTGATTTTATAATCTTATGCATTTAATAGCAGTGATCTTGTACTGTAAATCGGTAGCACTACTCCTGATCTCAGCATCTGGCACATAATTAAATTCATTGCTCACCCACAGTACAAATCTGCAAAGCCAACAGGAACAAATGTGTGTTAGTGGTTGAAAGAGGAGCCAGCATCAAATTCCCAGACTCCTCTGCGTGGCTTCAAGCCTCCAAGTTTCAGTTTTTTGATTCCCTGAATAGACAAAACAGGTAGTACTCAGAAAGCAAACAACATATCCTCTTTTTTTCACTTTGTAAAGGAGCTGAAATCATAAGCAGCACCACTTTCATTAACCATTAGGAAACCAAAAAGCCATCTAAAAATATTGTTCATACCTGGTAGCAGCAGCACTTACAGTAACTGTAAAATGGATTTAGAGGAGAAATACTATTTTTAAGAATTGGTTGTTTGAGGAAAAGAAAAGTACGGTGGGCATAGTAAATACTGTCCTTTAGTTAGTAGGAAAGAAGTCTGAACAATGTAGAGGATGCAGATTTCATTAGTTGTGCCAGCTTGTGAAACACCTTCTGACATATCCTGATCTTTGCTGTAAAGTTATTTGTTCCTTTTATACTAGAGAATGTTTCTGAAACACCTAATCATTGTTAATTAAGCATTAGCTTTGCAAGTGATAAAAACTTTGGGAATGTAGTATACATAGCACAGCATCTGCTTACCAGCATTTTGAACCCTGTGTCCTTTACCTTTGCTGAGGCCAGTGAACACTGTATCCTGTCTATTTTGGGGCTGTCTATTCTCAGTTGTTTCAGTAATATGAAGTTAAACAAGATATCTGTGGCCTTGGCTCCAAAGGTGCTGAAAACCAACTGCTTTTAAGATGCTCTACTTTGACGTCTCCTCTAATCCACACAATACAACTATCAGTTCAGTATTTTCAATATTCAGTGCTGGTTTTCCCCTGAGACTTTGTAGCTCAGTAAGACTTATTGCCTGTGGAGAGTACTGAATAAAAGGATATAAATGTCAAGTTTTATTATTAGCTGCAATCGAATGGGCAGCTTCTGTTTAAATGTTGATTTTAATTATTTATCCACAGCACAGTTCTTCAGAAATCCCTTGAAATTATGGAGGAAAACTAATTTTTTTCCATTGTATTTTTACATTGAAATGTTAAGCAGTAATTGAATGTTAAGGAATGTGCGTTGGCACCATATCCAAAGCCTATTGAAGTCAACGTGGGTATCTTCTTGTTGGCTTTTTATTTTTATTTTTTGTGGTCACTGGATCAGACCCTTACAGGAATCATCCCCTGAGTCTAAATTACAAGTCAGTACACCTCCGTGTGTTTTGCTTTAGTCATCCCTTGTCTGCCTGATGTTACAATTTGAAACTGAACAATCACTGCATGACCTTGAACCACAGCAGTTACAGCATTTTCTTATCTGCTCTGGTATTTTCTGCTGCAGCAGCTAAGTCAACCATGAGATAAAGTTGCTAAAAGTTTGTTGATTGGTGTGTGGGTGTGAAGCAGGTGATTCCAGCCAGGATGCTGCTATATGACTGTTACGTGCTCTAGCCTGTATAGAATTTGAAATCCTTGCCGTTGAGGTATGGAAAGACTTGGTTGACACTGTATACAAGGCTGGAAAAAAAAAAAAGAAAGAGACTTAGGGATCTTTAAAATGGGACTTGCCATTTGTGGCATTGCAAATGCTAAGCAGAACTAGGGTGAGTTTTAATACGAAATGCTGAATTCACCTATGGTCTTGTATATTCATTTCAATGTTTTCAATAATCAAGGTAATTTTTAAGATATCCATCATTTTTAGTATAGCACCTTATTTTCAGCCAAGAAGACAGCTATCTGTAGTTGTTTTGAAGAGTCTTTTTGCTTCTGGAAACCTGGGCTCAAATTGTGCTTACATGCATGATATTATAATATGAGCCTGGTTATGAAGCAGTGCTAAAGCATGATGCTCAGCAGGTTATTTTTGTGACACTATCATGGTTCATAAAGTGAGGTCATACTCAAATGCTTCTCTGGATCAGGACAAAATCTGACTAAACTTTTAATTCTTCAAAGGTAAGGCTGAATTATGCATAAGATAAATAAAAATAATTTCAAGATTTTCAAATTCCAAAGGATGTAGATTTCAAATGAGAAAATAGGCTGTTCTCTTGGAAGTTCTGCTGCAGTGCTTGTTTTATGCTTGATAAGAAAAAAACTGTAATGAATATGAAATCCAATGTCTTCACAGCTTCAATGCACAGCACATATCCCAAGAAGTAGTAGGGTAGCAGAGATCCTACAGGGAATGGCTGAACCTCTCTGGCAGATCTGCTGCAGAAACACTGCACATTACTTTCCAAGACCCTAAACAGAGCTGGTACAATCAGTCCCTCACTTTCATGGGAGGATACTTGCCCTTATCTTAATAAAGTAAAGGAGTTAACTGAACCCTTGAAGCAAAAGTATAATTTGCAGTACTCTCAGTGACGTGACTGGGAGCATGTGGAAAAACATCCTGTCCATGTTCTGGTATATTCCATTAAGTATGCAAAAAGAGACCAGAATACAAATCTCCACATTCCATCCAATTAGTGAGCTCAGAACTCACACAGGATCATCACCTGAAAGTCTCAAAATAGTCGCAAATGTCCAAGCTCCTGACTTAGAATTTCTTGACAAATACCTGGTTTATATTGCATTCCTGGAAGGCTAGCAAAAAGGCTTGCTCCAGAGTAGGGAGCAAGGTTTTAAGTTAAGGACTCCTTGTGTAGGATGTGTAGTCCTTGTGGGACAGCTTTCTCCTTAGACATGAGGGGATTTTTTTTACAATTTTGAGTTGTTCTATTAATTATTGTGGCATTTTTTTTCCACTTGTTTTACCATTTTTTGCTTTCAAAGGTCAATTGATTGCAGCACGTTTGAAGCCTTATTTAAACAGAATGATCCAGATATTTCTCAGCTTTATCCCTAACCCCACTGTTCCTACTGAACTAAGGGGAAAAAGGATAAGCAGTGCCCCTGGCCTACAGTGTACCTTCACAGAGAAAATCTATTCCTGCTCCCATTTTGTCCTCTGTGATTCTCTCAGCTACTGGAGGAAGAGATCTGTACATTCCTCTTGCCACTTGCCTACAGAAGGATGTTTAAAAGGATTGAACAAATTACATCTGCATTTAACATCTTGTTCAAGCCTTAGAGTAAATCTTAGCTTCATATTACCATATTGTCACATAATCACAATCTTTGCAATGCTTAGTACTGTGCAAAATGTCCTCAAGGAGCAGCCAAGAGCTAAATTCAGTGGATGATGATACACTGATAAAAATGAGCTTCTGAAGTGCCTAACATATTTTATTATGGTCATGATGGCTTCAGCAGAATCATGGGGATTATCTGTCAGTTTGAAATGGTATAGAATCTCAGGACAGAGCTTAAAAAGTTGGTCCAGGCAGCATAATAAGTTGTTTTCTGTCAGGATAATAAAAGCATATTAAGTAAGTGAAAAAGCAGTACTCACTGCTACATTCTTTTTGGGTGGACTGATTTGCACTGGTGGCAAACCTGAGTCTGGAGGTTCCTGTACCTAATCAGTTCTAGCGTGGGAGGAATTCCTGAAGAGAAAGATGAAAACTGTTCCCCATGACCCAGATCTAGGCAGCCCCCGTTAGAGGTGGATTATGCCTTGGACATGAGCTAAGGTCTACTTCTCAGTTAAATACATAGGTCGCTCTGAAAATAATGCCTCCTGTTTATTTCCATGAAAACTACAACAGACACAAAGAGCACAATAACAGTATTTAGTAGAGAAAATTCTCAGCTACAAAACACTATTTTTCAATACAGTCACTATCGCTAGCTGTGTATTTTCACCAGTAATGAACAAGAGCCTGCACGGCACACTTGTAAAAATCCACACCAATGGAGGTGACTCACTGTTGTGGTCACCATGACTGAAATGCATCACCCACCACCTCACTACTCACATCCACTGTTTGGTCTCCATTGATGTATCAGTGAATATTCATGAATGTCCAATGGGTGCAATTCTTTCCACACGGAGACATTCAATTCTGCACACTTGCTTCATATACACTTCCATGTCAGATGCCACTTTGTCAGACTGCTCTTCTGCCACCATCTGTCACATGGCAACAACATGTCATGGAAAATTCAACCTCTACAGCCATACCACCACCATCTGCCTCAGACTTTGTGGGCTAACAGAATAAAAAAGGAGGCATTGCTTTTAGAGCAGACCTTGTAATTTCACAATGCATTAGTCTGACAAGGATCACTGGGTTATTTAAAATGAAGCTGATATATTTCAGGCCATTTATTTTAATGCTGTCACCTTGATAAAGCCTCAGACTTGAAGCATTCTGGTCTTTAGGAGACCAAGATGCTTGTACCACAGGAAAAGCTGAAACAATGATGGTTAGGCACCTTAATTGTCTTTATTACTTGAATGTCACAATTAGCTGATTTTTCTTACAATGGAAGAGATTGATTCTGTTTCTGTGCTGTGCTTCTTGAAATGTTGCATTTTAAATCATACATGTCTACACTGCAACACTTGCTTATCTACAGGAGAAATATTGTAAGAAAAAAAAAAAAAAGGGGGGGGGGGGAAGAGCAGTGCAATACCATGCAAAATGCAACTGTTCCTGCCTCTCAGAAAGTTCTCAGACTTTTGTTTTCACTTCTTCTTAGTGAACTGGACTATCATGATGCTGCAAGTGTCAATGATCGATGCCAAAAGATATGTGACCAATGGGACAGCTTGGGAACACTTACTCAGAAAAGGAGAGAGGCACTGGAGGTAAACAGTATAACAATGATCAGCTCAGCTGAGAGGAGAAATTTATACTTAAAAGAAATGACTAAAGTGAGATTAGCAGATTTTAATTGGTTTGCATATAGATTGCAATAACAATAAAAATAGTAGGGATGGGAAAAACACTTTCATCTGTTACCCTTGAAAGGCAGACATTTCTTTTAATGCCTGATATGAAAGTATCTTTAGTACTATTGCCATAAAGCAGGTGGTGAAATCAATCAATTATATAATCATTTGCTTTTGAAAAGATGAAGCATGACTTTGTTCATAGGTATGTGTATAAAATTAGGTCTTGTGCCTGATAATAAAGGAATTTACCTTTCCACACCTATACAGAGGACGGAGAAGTTGCTTGAAACAATTGATCAGCTTCACCTGGAGTTTGCCAAAAGAGCTGCTCCTTTCAACAACTGGATGGAAGGTGCTATGGAAGACCTACAGGACATGTTTATTGTTCATAGCATAGAGGAAATTCAGGTAAACGATTGTCTGTTTTTTTGATTTATGTTCATAGGAAAGACAAGAAAAGAAACTTTATCTTTCATGGAGAGTACAGCATAGGTAAGATATTCTGTCCTGACAAGTCCTTTGTGATTGACAATGTCTTTTATAAGTAAAGTTATTTCTTGATTGGCATTGAAGTAATTGAAGTATTCTGAAGACCACAGAAGATCTGATAGTCTTGGTAAAGTTAATGAAGGCTTTTTCATGACTGTATCTATGGATATTATTTCATGTACATCAGATACATGTACACAGGGTGTCTGTGAGTCTGAGAGAAGGAACTATGCCTATTTACAGCAGATTCACCAGATACTAGAAGGAACATTGCAGTTTTCATGCTCTTCTTCTCTGTTTCTGATTTTAGAGTTTAATCTCTGCGCATGATCAATTTAAAGCTACTCTGCCAGAGGCAGATGGTGAAAGACAGGCCATACTGTCAATCCAGAATGAAGTTGAGAAGGTTATTCAGAGTTACAGCATGAGAATAAGTGCAAGCAATCCTTACAGCACTGTTACTGTGGAAGAGATTCGTTCCAAGTGGGAAAAGGTAATGTACTGTAAATACATAAAAGAACATTGTAATGCAGAATTTTGGTTTAGGAGTACTGAGAATATTCAGAGAACGTAACAACAAATATGTAAATTTTTCTAGATCATCAGATACCAGAAGGAACCAATCACTGTTTAAAAACTGGTGGAACTGGCACAAATTAATTATTTCTTTTTAAATATATTTACTAATGTCGACGGTGGAAAGAGGTAGCAGTATAAAAGTTGTCACTTATTACACTAGAAGCATATTAAATACAGTTAAACACATTTTGCAGCCATAAGATACACTAAAATTAATAGATTGTGAGAGAAGCTGATGTCAAGATGAAAGAAGTAGAGGGATATGTTAGCTTTCATAATATAAAATATTTTGAAATATTTCAGTGATTTCATATTAATTATAACATAGATTTCTGGATCTGTAGATTACGGTTTTCTTCAATCATATTTTTTGTAGTTACATTGAGAACAAGAGCTCAGTTCTAGAGACAGTTTCTATCAACAACAAAACTTTCTGAGGTTTCATCTACATTTAAATGAACTTCTGACATCAGTAGTGATAATGAAGGTGTCTTTCTATAATTGTGTCCTATACCTCAATCCAGCTTCAGTGCCACTTCTATTGTTTATATTTTGTATATTCCTTTACAATGTCCTTGTAATATCCCTTACTACTCCACTCCTAAATTTCTTGGTACTTTCTACAATATGCTCTCCCATTTGTTTGCTAGGTTCAATTCACAACATTCCCTGCTCCCATCACTCAGTATTACCTATAACTTCTCTTGACTTCTTGATGAGGCAAGAAAAATACGTGTTGGTGTTAGTACAGAGGTGGTGTCTGACCAGTGGGTGCCTGCCAGAAGAACAGAAAATGATTGAATTCATTTTCTCAGTATAAGCAGTAGTTTGCCTGTCTCTTCTACCCAGTTTCTGCTTTTCACAAAAGTTGTAAAAATCTGGCATCTTTGGAACCATTAATGTTCTGTCCAGTCAAACTGAAATGGCTATTACCTGAAAAAATTAGAATATATGAATTTACCAAATCGCTAAACCTATGTAGACAAGGATGTGATTTTAGTGGGTTATAAATACCAAGTAGTAAGGACTAAATTCACAATGTTAGGTAAATCTAGAAGGATAAACCCAAAAAACTCATTTGCAGCATGTGAGATACCTTCAGATATACAGGAAGGACAGAGCATATCTCATGTTATCCTACCTTAATGGCTCTGACTGAATGAAATATTTTCCACTGTTTATTCCTGGAACTATTACTTAGAGATTGAATATTGTCTGTGCTTCTATAGAAAAGCAAAACATCTGCTCTAGTACCAGTTCAACTTAAATAATCCTGTTGAACTTGAGTCCCTTCAGAGGTGAGAATTTCAGTCTCTCTGGTCAGGCTGCCCAAGACTGTGGTAGCAATTTCTTATGCGAGCATAGAGGTAAATAGAACAGTGACAATTTTTCTGGCTTGTTGTGATATTAATCTTCAGGCCAATAAGAAAAATTACTTACTGTAGACTTATTTGTTCTACTTGTTTTAGAAATATTCAGTCATGAGCACTCACACTTAATGCTCTCTCTTTGTAACAGGTGAAGCAGCTGGTACCTCAGAGGGATCAATCCTTGCAGGAAGAACTAGCCCGCCAGCACGCCAATGAACGCCTGCGTCGCCAGTTTGCTGCTCAGGCCAATGTCATTGGGCCATGGATCCAGACCAAGATGGAAGTGAGTATCAGACAGATGCCCATGCAGAAGCTGATGAATAAAATGTTTTATTGTTTATTACCTTTGTTGTATGTACAGGAAGTCAGCAATCTCTCTGATAGTTCGCCAGCTGTTTAATCACAAAGAGTTTAGTACCTGTTGAGTTGATTCTTAGAACTGTAAGATTGTACAAGTGGGACCCTTGATGGCTGGTAGGACATGTAGCTTTGAAAAAAATATGACTAGACTGCTCTCTCTTTTGCAGAAAAATATTGGGAAATGGCAACTCAGTACTGATTCCAGAAATAAATGTATCACATTTCTTCTGAAATGAGTTTTCTACAGTAAAGTTTATCATCTCTGTGTGAAATTTTTCTTACTTTTCCTTCTTAGTCTGAAACTATTACATACTTTTGTGAATGCAAGTCATATTAGAAAATCTGAAGCTTAAATTTTGCATGGTGGGGGTGTCTTTTTGCAGGAAATTGCCCGCAGCTCTATTGAAATGACAGGGCCTTTGGAGGACCAGATGAATCAGCTGAAGCAATATGAGCAAAATATCATCAACTATAAACACAACATTGATAAACTGGAAGGAGATCATCAGCTTATACAAGAAGCCTTGGTGTTTGACAATAAACACACCAACTATACTATGGAGGTAAGCATTTACTCCATTTTGTATTTGTTAGTTCATTTTGTCCTCTTCTGCCCTTTAACTGCCTTCTCTGATCTGAATACACAACTGTGAAGGATGAGATTTGGCAGACTTTCTGATAATATTGTAAAACTTTTTGTCACAAATTTTTTTTGTCACAAATTTTTTTTGTCACACATACTGATGAGAATGGCCCAGTGCAAGGCTGAGGCATACGATACTATGAAGAGCCCTTTCTCATTCTGATAAAGGTGGAACAGAAATTAAGTGCTAGTAAGTGCAATGTAAGAGCTGTTGAATTGATTTCTCCTCTGATTTCCTGCAAACAAAAAGTTCAAATGAAAATATAGCTCATCATGGCTTAACTTGTTTTCCTTCAGATAAACAGTAGTACAGTAGTGGATTTTTTTTTTTCTTATTTTTGTTTTTCTGCTACAAAGCAATGTTTCATCTTTACTAATTTGCTATGAAAATTTACAGATTACCAGTGAAGATCCCCGTGCTGCTGATGAGTAGGAGGACAACTATTTTACACACTCATGGGAGACTCCTCAGTTTTAAAGAACACTTTCCATATTTGTAAAGTGACTTGTGAGATTAATTATTTATAGAATGTTGGAAAATGACTGAAATTGAAATGCAGGAAACAGTGTTGTTTGAATTCAACCTCTAACTAAACTGAGATTATAGAAAATAACAGCACTGAAGTTCAAGTCTTGTGATCCAGAATAAACTCAGGGATGACTTACAGTAAAGAAGTACCCATTTAGAACCCAGTTCCACATTTTCCCGAAGACCATTTTTATTTTTAATGACCATCAGTCATGATGTATAGTTAGTGGTATGGATAAGGCATCACATAAGTATTTAAAGCTATTTTTTTGCTGACTGTATTTTTCATAGTTTTAGAAAAATATATTTGCTTCTTTAATGAATCAGTATTTTCTTCTCATAGCACATCCGTGTTGGATGGGAGCTCCTACTTACCACCATTGCTCGAACTATCAATGAGGTTGAGACTCAGATCCTCACAAGAGATGCCAAGGGTATCACCCAGGAACAAATGAATGACTTCAGAGCATCATTCAATCATTTTGACAGGGTACAGTACTCCTGCCTTTTCTCATCTCATCTAGACTTGTTCCCAAAAACAAGTGTCTTTCCATTCCATATATAATCTTAAAAATCTTATAATGCAGTAACAATAGGCTATTTTTAAAATGGTAATAAAGATCGATTCACAAAGTGTTTACAGCCTTATGAAATCTTAGCATTGTACACATACCCTACTCTCTCTAAATATAATGCAATTACAGTTCTGCTAGTATTGTTGAGCAGTTGTTCAAATAACAAAATGGTCAGATACACTGTGTTTTGGAAAATAATGTGCCCCTTTACTTTAAGGCAGTGCAGCATGGCTTCCACTTCATTAAACTTAGCTGTAATATTGATGACAATATTTTTGTTTACTTCTTTTCAGTCACAATTTGTAGCTCTAGAAGTAGATTTGTGGGGAATATAGCTAAAGCACTGACAGTTGCCTAAGAAAATCTTTATTTTCCTGTGTGTAATAAAAGTCAGTATGTTTCATTTATCTAATAAGAAATGAATAAGAAAGTAGGAGTTAAAACACTTCAATGAAGAAAACTCACTCATTCTGTGATTTATACAGTACTCACACAATCACAGAATTGTAGGGGTTGGAAGGGACCTATAGAGATCATCTAGTCCAACTCCCGATCTGTTTATGGAAACAACAGCAAAAGAATGGATCTGATATTCCCAGCTGGAGAACCATCTTTTACATGAGTTAGATCTACTAGCTCTGTGCTCACAGGGCCAACTTCAAAACTGAGTTAGAAGTAGCTTTCTTAGGTAGAAGAAAGTAATATATTAAATGGTTTCTTCAGTGGCCTTCAAGCCAGGCTTTCTGCAAAGGATAGACAACAATAACACTGATAAAGCAGAAGCTTATACTGATTAAATTGCACTGTAACTTAAAGGGCAAATATGGCTTTATCTACACAGGCTAGAAGGAGACATTGAGCAAAGGTTTCTGAGAGGAGCAGGCTTGTTTTTCATTTTTGTATCCTCCTTGTTCCATTGCACACTTGAAAATTTATTGTCAGTGACTAAACGAAACCTGGGAAGCTTCAGGGATACTTCTGGGTACACAAAATAATGAAGGCCCTAAACTTGAAAATTAGATGGGACGGGCAGAAATTGGTTATTTTTCGGTCTTGATCACCTCAGAGAAATGAACGTAAGCACTAACATGAAAGTACTGACTTCTCCATGTAAGTAGAAAAAAAATAAAAAATCAATCATTTAGCAGTATATGTAATAATTCTGTTGCTCATAGGAGCATTTCTGTATTCCTGGCTTAGTTTAAAAAATACACTGAATTAGTCTGCAATTCATATTGATGGATATCCAGAAAAGATTTTAAAAATTAATGCTGTCCTTGACCAGGAGGCTTTAAATACATAAGCAAAACAAAGTCATTTTATGCATGCTAAAACTCTGACTTGTAAGGCAGCATTTCTCCAATTTAAGGAATGTGTTAATGTTTGACCCTTAATGTGAGTTGAGGATGTCAACAAAATACTAATGTGCAGAGCAGCTCCCTTCTCCACTCTGAAGAATCTGTTTTAGTATACATAAATCTAACAATTTTTTATGGAGTATTTCTAAAGAAAATTTGCTTTGGTTATAAATCTGAGGACAGAACCCCTTTCTTCCTCTCCAGGAAAGCAAATAATGTGTTTTTTTTTTTTGTTTATAATAAATCATGGGGCTTAATTCTGTAGTTGTTAGCTCTTTGAAAGATAACTAAGTTGTTGTTTTAAATGGTTTCTACATCTTGAATATTAAAAAGACAGCTGTTTGATATTTTGCAAGTTTTTTGGGGGGCTACGTGCTCCTGACCCCTAAATTACACTGAGTAAGGGGACACCGTGTAGAGAAGAATTATAAGGGCAGCAAGAGTTTGTGTTTCCTTCAGTATATCCACCAGTGCAGCTATGCTAGCAGAAAAACCATTACAAGTTGTCGTGTTACAGGCGAGTGGTAAATCCACTGCCTCCTTTTAGACAAGGGGACATCCTTCTAGGATCTTCTCTTTCCAACAGACACAAGTGCAGGCTGGTGCCCCAGAAGTTATTCCTGTGGATGTTGCTGCAAGGTAACTCCTTGCTGGAGGCTATGCCTAAGGGCACAGTCTAGTTGTAGGTGTAAATATAAACCTTTAGTGATGCTGGTGTATTTCTTCTCTTCACTTAATGTGTTTGCACAGAGGAAAAAAAGCAAAACACTATGTCTAAATCACAGCAGTTTAGAAGTGTTCAAAATGGTGCATAGCTGAATAATTGTATGCAGCCAAATTGGGACAGTGAAATAGTTACGTTGTCAGTCACTGATTTTCAGTGCTTAATGTTGGTTTGTAAACAATGCAAAGAACCATTTCCCAGTGAATAATCCATTACATGGATTTGATCTATGACTTGATTGCAAAATACCATTGTATCTCATGCAACTGATATATGGCAAAGGCAAAGATTTTTTTTTAGATACTGAGGATGAAACAGATTAAAAAAAAAAGTCATTGCAAGAATGTGAAAGCCTGCTTTAGAAACAAGTACTTGAGCTCTCTTCTGGGGAATCCCAAAGCCAAATGCTGTCTGGGAGCTCAAGCACAACCATTGACTTCTCTTCTAGTTGCTTTGGTAGATACGCTAGCCTCCCTTTCACGATCAACTCTCCTCCACTGCCTGTTAGATAACTACAACTGACACACGTACTGACCACCCCCACACCCCTGGTTTACTTGAATAGCTAATATTTTCCTAC
Source organism: Odontophorus gujanensis (assembly GCA_013399175.1). Lineage (NCBI taxonomy): Eukaryota > Metazoa > Chordata > Aves > Galliformes > Odontophoridae > Odontophorus > Odontophorus gujanensis. The sequence goes on from VXAB01014050.1 coordinate 271,905, forward strand.
CAAATCCTGTAGGAAGAGGAGGAGGGACAGGATTTGGATCTTAGCTCCAGTTTTGAAAACACGTAGTCACGCAGAAATTTCATTGACTTTAGAAATAGGATAAAACAAGCTGACGTTGCTTCTATAGTGCCCTGCAGTCATAGCCTGACCTCAGAATGGTTTTCAACAGTTTTGAGTCAACCTACGTTAACATTTTCAGTGAATGATAAAATAAACCAGTTTGAATGCTTTACAGCAGGAATTATCCCATAAAATAGAGATGTTAAAGGTTGTGGTTTTGACTTTCAACTAAATTCTGCTCCAGATTTGAAGCTTTGCTTTCTTTCACATAATTCTTCATCTTTCCTTACTGGAGCTGATTTTAGTTAGTTACCTGAAAATTCTGAAAAGCAAGTTATTCATCTACCAAGCAAACCCTTTCTCTTATGTGTAGCAGTCAGTCTGTCAAATCAATAAGGGTAGTATTCTTTCAGCTTAGGAACATCTTTTTAATTGTATATGTTAACACAGACAGGACATGTTTTGTATGAACAAGAGGAAAGAGATGAGCTAGTCTATTTTGAAGAAGGTAGTGTGAATTTTTTGACACACAGAATGGAAAAATTAATTAGTTCATAACAGTGATGCAGCTTAATGTGGTAGTACTAGGAGGCACTTAACTTAGAATTTAATGGGGAGTCTTTAAGATCAGTTTTCAAAGCAAAACCTTACTTTATAGATGATTAACGAACTGAAAATAAGTTATGTCAGTTATAAATTTCTTTCAGATCTAGGCAAGTCAGTTGTTCTTTCATTTGATATATGCATGTTCAGTTTTTAAGTAATATCAGATCAAGAGAGAAGTAACTGTGATTGAGTGTGGAAAAGTTTTGCACAGATTCCGTGATTTCTTTACTGCATCTCAGATACACTGTATGGCAATAGAAAATGAAAGCAGCAAATGGTAGTTCAGCAGAATAAAGACTGCCTTATAAACAAAAATGTTAAAAAAGTACCTGTAGAGGAAGCACAATTTTAACATAGTAATTGAAGTCAAGATCCAATTCCACTAAGCAAAAAAACTAAAGCATGAAACTACAGAAGATTTACACATTTTAGTTAATTCACTGCAATAAGTTAACATTACATTTCCATTAAGTTCTATAAACATATGGTTATTAATACAAGTGTAGAATGTTCTTTACTAACCAACTAACCTGGTCTGTGATCTTTTTCCTACTTTCCTTTTACCTTCCAAATGCATGACCTGTTATGGAATGCTAGGATGAATCTGACAATCTACACTCTGATGAATTTAAAGCCTGCCTCATCAGTCTAGGACAGGTTGGAAATGACCTGCAGGTAGAGGAAACTGCTGTTACTCTGTTTATACTTAGGTCGATGTAATAATTTTCAATTGTGGATTTAAACACCAATGTATGCAGCACAATGCTTTGAAAGGATCCTGTGACTGGGAAGGCAGCTGGGTTAGATGAGCTCTCTCAGCATACCTTGGAGCCACACTTCTCTGACTGTGCATTTTTTCAAAGATTTTCCAGGTTGCTTCTTTTACTTGATAAGAGATAACTATGGGGAACTCCTATGCTTCTTGCACCCATACTTCTGTCCATTTTCCTTTCCTCAGACTCACGCAAGCGCTGTACTGCTCTCTCCTTACTTAGGATGATATGGTTCATTCTAAACCACTATATTACACTGCAAAACAGAGGAGCCAGGGATGCTGCGTATGTGTTACTGCCTTTAAAATTAGAAACCTCCTTTTATACAGTCTTCCAGTTACCTCCTTCTAACTCTAAGTGTCATCCTTCAAGCAAGTATGCTCATCTCTTTGTTATAGTTCAGATTTTGATAGCTTGTAGTCAGAAGAAGGAAAATCTCTATTTTTCTCACATATGAGCAGACAGTTTTTCCCGTGTACCTTTCCTAGCCTTGGAGTGGAGTCTTTCAAACAGTCAGTGATACGTTATTTTCAGACTGTTTTCAACTACACTCCTATTCACTGCACTGTCCCTTGCAGAACCTTCAATAGACATTGCATATCTGGGAGGCAGTTTGTGTGCATCACCTGATTTTGGCTAGTTTAGTAACAAATTTTTCTCCTTGTCCTTCTCTTTGTCTTCACTTGTTGTGCTCTGTGTATTCTTGTGTTCTCCCTTATCTCTCCCCTGACTTTTCCTAATGTTACTCCTTGTGCTGAAAATGTCTGTTTCCTGTGTGTGATATGTTAGTTACTTCTTTCTTCTCTAAAACTGATGATGATTCTGATGACCTGCTTGGGCAATGTCAATGAATACTGTTTATACACTGGATCCAATTTCCCAATGGTCTAAACTCATCATCTCTGAAAATGACCATGGATGCTTCAAACCTTCCCATCCATATTCCTTATGTTATTTTGGTCAATAGAGGAAGAATGGACTGATGGACCATGATGATTTCAGAGCTTGCTTGATTTCAATGGGTTACGATTTGGTAGGAATTTTAAGAAACATTAGCAATTTATTCTGCTTACTGTTTGTAAAATTAACAACAGCAACACTAAAGCTTATTTACGGTGACAGAATGCTAATAATACATTTTAAACTAGAGATACTAGTTCCTTGTTTGTTTTTTCTCCACCTTCAAATGGTTAAGAAGGAAGTTAAATGTAATGCTAGGCAGTATATAATACTAGACTTCTGCATCGCTCTTTGATTTATAAGGAAACTTTTGAAGTTGAAATTAACAGTTATTATATGAATATATTTTATTATTCCTTCTCTATAAAAATTTTTGTCTGCATGAAGAAGGATAAGTTTGATGTTTTTTAATTCTCACAAACTACCTTTGGACACTGCATTTAACTTCCTTCATTTATTTTAAAACGTTTCCCCGTCCATACCAGTTTGTTCTTTGTACCAGAAAGAAAGATCAATGTAAGTTGAACTGTCCAGTATTTGGCATGACATTTTCAGAATTGCTTCTTCTAGTTCTCAGTTCAGAGAGTCTGCATGTGCCTTCCTGGGATATTTTTCCACCTTCCTGTGCAGTACCTTAGTTATGATGGGAACATTGCTGGTTTTAGGAGGGGGTGAAAAATGAAGTATCAAAACTAATTCAACAAGTATTAGAGTGGGAAAAAGGAGAAGTTGAAGAAAGTTAATTGAAGGTAAATACTATGTATTTGGGACAAATAATATTTTTTTCAAAAGCACTAAGGCCATTTTACAGAAGAGAAGTAGTCACTTAAGATCCCACATTTCACTGATTGTGGCATCTATGATCTTAAGTCAGTAAGGTGCTTTAGAGGCTTTGTAGTTGCTGCTCCTTATTGGTTCATGAGAGATACGGGCTGTCAGAGCTTGATATTACGGTGACTTTTTTTTTTTTTTTTTTTGGATTGTTTTGGATTCTCTGAAAGGGTGAAGCTGAGTTTGCTAGAATCATGTCTCTGGTTGATCCTAATGGACAAGGAACCGTCACTTTCCAGTCCTTCATTGACTTCATGACCAGAGAAACAGCAGATACGGACACAGCTGAACAAGTGATAGCTTCCTTCAGAATCCTGGCTTCAGATAAGGTCAGTCATTTAGCTGCTGGCTCTAAGGACTCAATAGCTCTCCCTTTCAACCTTTACTAGTAATAGTAGAGCTTTGTTCTACTAACTTGTAAGGGTTCAGAGAAATTACTTTCTTCTTGTTTGGAACCAGCTCTCTTAGCTGAAATGTGTACAGTTTTCAAGGGTTGGTCTGTATCCTCTCACATCACAAAGAGCTGACAAAATCAGACATCTTAGACAACACTTAAACCATTTGTCTGTATAATCAATATATTGTACAGCAAGCCTATTTCCACAGCAGCCTTCATTAGAAGGGAATGCATTCTGCATTACATTATGTCTGGATGTTTCAGTGCAGAGTTTGGCCCTCTGGAACATAGCCTGAGGCAACTGCACCAAGACTTCACCTAATTATGAGCCAGGTTCTGAGCTGACAACTCATTCAGCAGGGTGATGCAATGTGTCGTTGTCCCATCCGAGGAGGAGGAGGATTCCTCTAGTTATAGGGTACATGGAGGAACATCCCGAATATGGCATGCTTTCTTCCCCACATCTAGATATGCTGCTGAATGGCAACATCATAGCCTCTGGAGGAGTGAGGGCTCCTGTAGCCAGAAAACCCATCCTGTGCTATTGAGAAATGAGAGATCACAGCAGTACACATCTATTTGCTCAGACTCACTCTATCGATTTTCTCATTCTGGCTGTTTCTATTGATTTTGTGATCTTGGTTATTATGGACCACATTCTAAATTCAGGACATGTTCTCAGCACAGCTACTGTGGAACATATTTTGAATTCCAGATGTGTTCTTGGTACAAATTCCTGTGGAAGATAAATGCCAATGTCTTAGGCAAATGCAGTTTTCATTATGTTGCTATTTTAAACAATGCCAACTCTGCTAACAGTTGATATGAGTGTATCCTTCATATCATAAGTGAAAATCATTCAGAGCAGTAGTGTATCTTTAATAATAATGCAGAAATACATTAGGCTGTTGAACCTAACAGCGTCTAACTGAAAGCATATCAATCCTGTCACTGCAGCAGCAGCAGTGAGGCATTCTAGAGATGAGCTCCTGTAGTAGTAGCAGGTTATCCATGGCTGCATAGTACTCACACACACTGTAACACACACAGTTACCTAGCCTGAGACTGGATTGTGACCTAATCAGTTTGTTGGTAGGACTGTCTCCTTCAATGCATCATTAAAGGTAAAGCTGACCAAGGAACATTTGGTTTCAGGAAAGTAGGTAGGACATCCAAGCTTATTAGTCACATAATGAATATATTTGATGTCTTTGAAGAATAAATACTGAATTTGTCCATCATTTCCCCCCTCACAGCCTTACATCCTGGCGGATGAGTTACGTCGAGAGCTGCCTCCAGAGCAGGCTCAGTACTGCATCAAGAGAATGCCACAATACACGGGCCCGGGTTCTGTTCCTGGAGCTCTGGATTACACCTCTTTTTCATCAGCACTGTATGGAGAGAGCGATCTCTGATTCTATAATTGGCTGTATTCATAGTAGACACAACAAATACCCACCTGATTGCCCAGATTGCTTCTCAAAAGGTTTGACAAGCTAATTAAAAAAAGGAGTTTTACAGATGCAGTAGGTACCTTCATTGTAAAGTTCTATTACTAAAGTAACTAGTGTATGTTAATGTGTGCAGCACGCTATATTTCTGCATTGTTGGTTTTAGGTTGTCTGCCCAATGCCAAAAAATATAAAAAAAAAGATGCAAGATATTAACTTTGGAAGTATCTATTACAAAAATAGAATGCAAGACCTATGAACATTGAAACTGTCAATTGTTAAGAATCATGAAATATTGATCCATTTATCAGAATTTTTCAATGCTACGTATGCTTCTTTTACAGTCACGCTTTTACTTTCATGGAGCAATGTTATTTTCCTCTAATGCTTTTTGATTTTACATCCTGGTGAAAACTAGTAAGATGTTAAAGTTTTTCAGGGAAGAAATATATCAAACAAGTACAGTACTTAATTACTGAAACATTTGAGAATGCTATGTGTCTGTCTCTTAAAGATGGTTTTACATACTCACAAGGAATTGTAATATAGGTGAAAAAGGCCTGAAAAGCTGATTAAATTGCAGGTTCAGCGTTATGTAAGCAGTGCTTTTCTTTTAAGCCTTTAACTTTTACAGCTGAGAAAGTACAACTTTTATAATCAGAAATAATAGGGAACCTAATTTTATGTGAGTTGTTTTGTTTTGAAGCCCTCATTCTTGTCTGTGTTGAACAGTCTTTGTTTCTTGGTATAAGAAAGCCAGTCCCTTGTTGCGTTAGTGGGCAACACTCATCTCCATACTGCAAAATGCATTCTGAGTGAATGTATTGCAGTTGTCTTGCAGCTTTAACTGTTCAGTGCTCAACTTACAGTTCGTCTCAACTTCTACTAGTTCACAGGCAGTTCTGTCTGTATTATTGTCTTGATTTCAGCTGGTTCTCAGGCAGCTCAGTCTGTATTATGCTCCTGTGCACCAGTTGTTCTACTGTTTTTTTCCATCTTGAGAAATGATTAAAAAAAAGCAGTAACTTTTTTACTTGAATCCTACTGTCACTGAGGAAATGCAATGTAATCAAACAAAACCATTTACAAATGGTGAAGTGAGCTGTGCAGCCCAGTGCTATTAAAGCAATGATGTGCCTATTAAATAAAGTCTGCTTTTTAAAACCTTATGAGATTTCTGTCATTGGAATCATCTAGTATTTCCCTCTAAGAACCTGAAATATATCTGAACATTAAAGGAAGTATGTCTGCTGAAAGTAAGAGTTAAAAATAATGTCACGCATTTCTCTACACTGTGTTTACATGAACAAGTGCTATGTGCTGGAGATACACTTAAGACCTCATGAAGTGACATGGAGCTAAAAGTGAATGGGACAGTATTAGGACTCAAATCACCAGAGCACATGTGTTAATAGCTTATCAGACTCCTAGTGTAGATGGATTCGATGACATTGAGGCTATAGTAGTTTTGAAGATCCTGGCATTAACATTTCTGTGTATCTCTTTTTCTTCATGCACAAAAAAGCAGATGATAAGTACACAATAGTGCTTTCATTGGGCCTTCCTTTGATATCTTTGAGTGGGAAGCACTAAAAATAATCACTTTGTATATGAGTTCACTCCTAAAATAATCATCCTGCAGGTAAGATGCTTGTGGTGTGAGCAGTTCCAAAGTAATCCCAGAGGAAGACAATGACAAAGTCACTCTTCCTCCACTGCCTTGTTTACAGAGACCAGCAGGGGGCTTCAGAGGGAAATACAAGGCTAGAAACGCATCTCCACCAGTACGAGTGCAGCCTTGCACACTGCCAGAAGCTGCTACTGCCACTGCTGCTACTGACATGGTGCAGCATTATTCTCTTTTTGTGAAGACAGTGCCTGTACAAGCAAAGTTTGGAGAGCTGAGCCTTAGAGCAATGACATTTCCAGGCAAACAACTTTTGAGTAGTCCAGATCCCATTAAAAAATCTATCTCTAATTGTAACAGTTTGATGCAACTAGAATAATAAAATGTTGAACATCCAAGCATAGTATAAAAGTAAAGTCTCATTTCTACACGCAAGAAAATATTAAAAAATGGCACTATGTCTTTTTAGATCTGACACTCCAGTTGGGTGCCATTTGTGTCCTCTGCTAATGATTACTGATGGTAGTCTAATTGTGATAACCTCCCTGCTTTTGATAGTATGAAAGAGACTTCCAAACTTGTCCTTCAACTAAATGTTCTGTTGATCAAAGCAAATGAGAAGTGTTCTCAGCACCTTGAGAAAAAAACTTCTGTAAAGCACTTTTTCCATTCTCAGATCAGGTTTCTAGTTGCTAAAGTAGACCAAACTAAACTGAGGCAGACAGCTGAAGGGATTAATTATTGATCCACACTTGCCTAAAATGTCATTCCACATTTATATCCTTCTTACATAGTTTCCTGAATTTTATTTCTTACCTACTGGCCACAAAAGGCTTGGATCAGAGCCACTTCTGGTGGCATGTGTTTACATCAGAAACACATTCTCTGTTTCTTGGAAGAGGCCATGCACTTTTTGCAAGGTAAGTGCAGCTCTCTTTTTTGACTTAAATGGCTTGTGGTTTATAGCAGTTCTGTAAGGAAGTAATCAATAGCTGCTAATACATGAGTAGAGCTTTACGCATATGACTTCAGCATTGACAGTAGTGTCAGTATTTTTGGTGTGTGAGTTTTTAAAAACAGCTTCAGTAATATTCTGAGAATATTCATTAGGCAAGAGGTAATGGTTCCCCAAGTCTTAACGGCCTGTGCACACCTTTTCTTGTGAATCTACTTTCTGCTTCAGAGGGCAATTCACTTGATACTGTTTCAGACCAATTATTTTAATATAGAAACACCGACCGTTCTAAGCTGGATTTTATTTTGCTTTATTTTGCAGATTCTTTTTTTAAGTGTTTTATTCCTTTCTGATTTTAAGTCAAGGTGTGGGCTGCCATCACAAAGAACAAGCCAATCTGCACTTTTTCCATGATCCCGTTTATTTATAAATAGAAACAGTTCTGTTCTGGTTCCCACACCAGCTGGGAATATACATCCAGTGTACTTAGAAGGAAGATTATCCCTTCCAACTGCAGCCTGTATTTGCATTATCTTCAAGTGATTGTGGTATTGAGCCATACGCTTACGCTAGGAGTCATGTATTATTCCAACAAACATATCCATATGACTAATACTGTATTGCACAAATTTGATTATCAAAGTGTGCCTCTAATTACCTGGAAATCAAAGTTATTGGATAAATGTCCTGAGGATATAAATGTCCTGAGGCTATTTTCACATCTGTCCATCCTTCATCTGCTTACTTCTCTTTGTGCTGTTCTAAAACCTGATTCTATTCGATCTCAGTTCATGAAAACTTTCTTCCCTCTGAGATAACTCTTAATGCTTTAAATGAAAAATGCTCTCAAAAGCTGTTCTCAGGAGGAGTGGTTCCCATCTGTGCTCTCCTGAAGTTGAGCCTTCAAACTGAGCACTGGCTACTGGTATCAGGAGCTCAGATACAGAAGAACTAGTGGTGGGCCACACACAGAGTTCTAGCTAGTCTGCCATCAAGAGTGCAGGCAAAGAACTTGCCAGCAAGTTTTGCTTTGACTGGGACTTAACTGTCAATATAGGCAGACTAAATTAATATTTAAAACAAATAAAAAAGAAATCCAAACCAAGAAAACAGAATGGCTGTGCTAAACATCTTGTTTGGATTGCCATCCTGGCTCCAACAGCTGCTGAGAGGCACAGTGAAGGAGTGTAAAAGCTGGGCTGCACGTTGCTATGTGTACCCAGAACAGTCTGTCAAACACCAGTTATTTGTGCATCAGGAGCTTGTGGGACAGTGCATGCTGATGCCAAAGATTTATTCTGTCTTTCTGCTGTTGCAGTATCTCTGAGAACTTTTTCCTTTCCCTCACTAGGACCTACCATTCCCTTAAGTTCTCCTGCACGCTACTGGATATGTTTATAAAAAAAAAGGAAAAAAAGTTTACTGCTTTTTCTTTCACCTTTTGCAAACTGATCCTCAAAGCTTTTGTTTTCAATTATTATTATCTCTTTATGTTTAATATGCCAGAATTTCATTTTCCTCAGGCAATCAAAGACAGAGCAGATCCTACCTCATGTGAGATAAAAAAACAGCAACAAAACCCAGCCAAGTCAAAGTTTTAATAAACTCTTATTATTTAATAAACTTATTTAGCTGAAAACCAGTAGTGTTTGGTGGATGCCTGAGTGATTGTGGTGAATAGGTATGGCAGACTCAGTGCTGTCCAACATTAAATCTCTGAGATACTACCTACCTACATGTCTATGATCCACTCAGCCTTAAGAAGACTGTGAACTCTCCAAATCAAATATTTGGAGTACAAATATTTCAGAGTAAATAATTGGAGTAAATATTTTACAGGGAAAAAATACCTAAAAGCATTCATTTATGACTGACCCCATTTGACCACCCTTCAACTCTCCCTTTTCTGGGAACTTGGGCTGGTTTTTCATTAAGATGTCGCTCCTTTCAAGCCAGGCCCGTGACACAGCTTGCTCATTGTCCTTATTTGCAGGGAACAGTTGATAAGAATAGCTATAGTGGAACAAACATTCTGTCAAAGTCCCTTTGGAATAGCTCCTCATCTCAAGGTTTAGCTGAGAGTAGTTATCCCTTTAGATAATGGTGGCACTTAACTTAAGTGTTACTCTGCAGACAGAATTTTCCTTGGCAGAGGCTGATCTTTTCTGAAGAGCCATATTTCTTCATGCAGCTTTATGGTCTCTTCTCAAATTACCCCTTTCTAAAAAGGCCTTTTCCCACTTCTAACAGCTGTCCTTAAGAGCTTACATGTTCCTGACTGGGGATGTTAACTTAAATTTAGTTTAATGATCTCAAGTTTCCCTTGAATCTGATTTTGATGGGGGATGCTTTATTTCTGCTTGGCCAGAAAGCAGTTATTCTTGTTTTGTGCAATAAATGAAGTATTGTTCCCTTTGGCTTTATATTATTATCCTTAGAATTACCAGCTGCACTTGGAGCACTCACTAAATTAGACCCCTTGGTGAACAGAATTGGTAGTATGCCTCTGCAGCGGCTATACATGGAAAGGCATTAGTACACTGTGTGCAAAATGAAGGTATAAACCTGAGACTGCTCTACCAGCACTTTCTGGCACCAAAATCCAGCTGCTTGTGTGTAGGTAATATTTCCAGTAAAAGCAGTTCATATTTCTGGAACCGGTTCCTTAAATGTTCTTGTTTTCTAGCTCAAGTCTGGGACTTACATCTTTGCCACCTGTCTCAAGCTGACACAGGAAGCGATTTTTGTGAAACTGCACAAACCTATACAGCTTCACATCACAACTCTTGGTAACCAAAACATGACATTTTCCCCACATGAAATAGCTAGAAAACATCCTCAGTTCTACAGACTATCCAAAGGAGTTGTTCCCATCTTTCTTTCACAAGAGTACACTACCTTATTTTTGGAGGACACACACTATCTTTTTTTATTTATTTCTATGCTGACAGTTCATCTAAAAAAATCAGGTAAACTAGGGCTTTGGTGCAGAACTGGCTTCAGATAAGGTATTGGAGAACTGAAGCACTTTTACACAAGGAATATTTAGTGTCACAATCATTTTTTGCTACCCTTAAATTTGCGAAATGAAACTTAATGGCTAGCAGCTTCTGAGACCACTGTATAGGTTACCACTAAATACTAAATAAATTCCAAGAATGATGCTGGATTAAAGTTTAATTTGACCATCCATAGTGCTCCTAACTCAGCCTCCCAAAGGGTGTGCTAGAGTAGGATGCAAGATTTTCCCAGATGTTGACACCTTTATGTTTTATTTTCCTTTGCCCCAGTGTTCTAGCAATTCTAAACTGCTCCTGGTGTTAATCTAAATGTCAGAAAGGGAAAAGTATTTTGACAGTCTAATTTAGCAAAATGACAACAGCACTCCAAAAGACACAGGAAAAGCACTTCTCAAGTATAAGGGCATTCTCGGCACAAGTTCTTGAAGGTTTCCTGCAAACAATCCCTGCAGCAGCATGAGGACAGCAACACACGTGACTTTTAGCACTGCTGAGCATAGTAATCACTGAAAATAAGACAAGAAAAAGGACTCAAAATCTTCCAATAAGCACCACAAATCATATTAAGGGTAATGTTCCTTATAACTGCTCCCCTGTTGGATGGTGTGGTTTGATAATCACTGCTCTCAGCCACTCAGTGCTCTCCCCCAGAGCCTCTGCAGAGTATCTTGGCTTGTTGCACTCACTCAGTTGTCCTTAAAGCACACAGATTAAGCAGAATCCGAGAGTGAGGTGCTGCTGCCTTCTCTTCTTGCTGTTGCCCTTTACTAGCTCTGGAGGCTGTACAGCTGCAGACGAATCAGATTTGAAAACCGTCCTCACTGAAAATTGACCTTTAAGGAAGTGCTCTGTGAAGGCTAGAGCCTGCACAGGGGCAGCACAGAAACACAAAGATGGAGCAGGGTGGTATTTAGGACTGTTTTTTCATAGCGGTGCACTGTCAAACTGGCTCAAACTGGTTGTGAGACTGTGAAGTAAACGGGATTATGTGAAATGATCCTTTTCAGGAGCACCTTCAAACTTTCAGCTTTTTTTTTTTTTTTCTACTGACCTACTTTGCAGCAGTTACACAAACAACTGCATCAGATCACGCAAGGACGTGCTGATCTGTGGTGCAAAGATCTGTCGCCACAAAGCAACTGTGGAGACTGAGTTATTTAGCCTGAACTGCTGTCAGAGAAAAATCCCATAGCATTGTACAGCATGTCAAAAAGGCTGGCAATTGCAGGAAGTCAAACAAGGAATATATCACCCTGAAATCACCTGATTGAATGATGCTTGAAGTGTTGCTTATTTCCTTAACATGTGAAAATACTGTGTGAAAGTGCTAAAATTAAACAGTCTGTAAAAGTAACTCACTTTTGCACATTATTCCACCTCTGTTATTAGGCTTTTAAAATATATGTTTCCAGACCATTAGCAATTTACACTGGAATTTCAGGGCACATGTCCAGTTGATTTGCAGGCCTGACTGTATTTCTTATGAAGCTGAATTAGACATTTATTTAATCAAAAAGCTGAGTTTCTATGTGTACTTGCATCACCATTGAAATGAGAGTTGATTTAAGTTTCTAGATCACATTGGACCCAAAGGGTTTGTAACCAACTGGTTTTGTATCTTAAAAATTTACTTTCAAAATCTGAGAGTAAATATTTAGCCTACAGGATTAATTTACAGAAATGGCTCTTAATTAATTCTGAGTTGCCTCAAAAATGTCTAGTGAAGGGCCTGTTGTAATATGGCACATGCAACAACACACTCTCATTGCATCAGTCTTCACTTCTGAGACCAGCTCTCTGGAACCCCAGACTCTGAAGACCAGGAAGGAAATACAGAAAAAGAAAGATTTCCCTTGATGGAGGAGGCTTGTGTTTGAAATGATTTGGGCAAACTTAACTCTCGCAAGTCCATGGGCCATGATGGGGTGAACCTAAGAGTGCTAAGGGAACTGGCAGTTGTTACTGCTAGGCCACTCTCCGTCATCTTTGAGAGGTCACGGAAAATGGGAGGGATGCCTGAGGTCTGGAAGAAGTCCAGTGTCACTCCAATTTTCACAAAGGGCAAAGAGGAAACCCGGCAGGGGGGTTGGACTAGATACTCTCTAGAGGTTCCTTTGCACCCCTGTAATTCTGTGATTCTGTGATATACATGTCAGCCTCACCAACATACAAGGAAGGGTGATGGAACAGCTCAGCCTGGAAACAATCTCTAAGTATGTGGAAGACAAGAAAGTTTTTGGGGTAGTCATCATGGTTTCACCAAGGGGTAATTGTGCTTAGCCATTCTGATAGTCTTCTATGACAGAACAATTGGCTGAGCAGAGGTTGGAAAAGCAGATGTCTACCTGGACTTCAGCAAGGCTTTTGGCAGTCTCCCATGACATCCTCATAGGTAAGCTCAGAAAATGTGGGTTAGATGAATGGGCAGTGGAGTGGATGGCAGGCCTCAGTGTTGTCATTGGCATCATCATTGGCACTGAGTCAGGTTGGAGGCCAGCAACTATTTGTGCCTGTCATAGCTCTGTTCTGTGTCCAGTCTTGTTCAGCTTATTCACCAATGACCTCAGTGAAGGCACAGAGTGCACTCTCAGCAAGTTTGCTGATGATACCAAATTGGGTGGAGTGACTGGCACATCAGAGGGCTGTGCTGCCATTCAGAGAGACCGTGATAAGATGGAGAAATGCACAGAAGAGAACATCGTGAAGTTCAGTGAGGGCAAGTGCAAGGTTCTACTTCTGGGAAGGAAAAACCCTAGTACAGCTAAGGGGCTGACCTACTGGAAAGCCATCCTGCATCCCTGTAGAGAAGGACCTGGGTGTCCTGGTGGACAACAGGTTGGTCATGAGCCAGCAGTGCGCCCTTGCAGCTGAGAAGGCCACTGGTATCCTGGGCTACATGGGAAGAGTGTTGCCAGCAGGCTAAGGGAAGGTTATCTTGCTCTGGTGAGGCCACATCTGGAGCACTGTGTCCAGTTCTGCACCCAACAGTACAAGAAAGACATGGAGCTCCTACAGCAAGTACAGTGAAGAGATACAAAGATAAGCAAGGGGCTGAAACATCTCTCCTGTGAGGAAAGGCTGAGAGAGCTGGGATCTTATTCATGTGTACAAATTACTTACAGGATGGGCCAAGCTTTTTTTGTGGCACCTGGACAGGACAGGAGGCAGTAAGCACGAACTGAAACACTGGGAGTTCTATCTGCACACAACAGCACACTGTTTCACTGTGAGGGGGACTGAGCACTGGAGCAAGCTGCTCAGGTTGTAGATTCTCCTCTGGGGATATTCAAAACCCACCTGAATGTGATCCAGGGCAGTGTGCACTAGGTGACCCTACCTGAAGCAGGAGGTGGAATAGATGATCCCAAGTGGCTCCTCCCAACCTCAACAAAGTCTGAGATATCTGTGAAAAGCCTTCACAGTTAAAACACATAACTGAAGCTCAGACACCTAAAGAAACAAATTCTGTCCTGTTACACAGCATCAGTGGCCTCTGCATCTTCACACACAGTACTGAAGTTACTGAACCAACTGAAGAACAGGGACAAAATGGTCAACAGCCTATTTCATACACTTTTCTTGTTTTGAATATGGAGTTAAGATTGTCTAGTTAAAATTTTAATGCCTTTCATAGTTACTACTGGCATTGGAGCTACTGATGCTTGTTCTGAGGGCAGTGGTTATTAACTTCAGTTATTCTGGCTTGAATTTGAGCAGCAGTTCTCCTCAGTGTAACTATGGAGAGGCCGATCTGCAGCAGGAACAGATCAACTTTCCTTCACGATGCAAGTCGTCAGATAGGAAGACAGATTTCTTGCCAAGCAAGACAAGTTTGCTTCCTTCCTCAGCGCTGTGGAGGTCTTTAAGGGCGCTCCAAGCGCTCCTGCCACGTTCCAGAGATGCTTTTCCAGCTTTCCCCAGCAGGGGGCAGCCCTGCTGTTCAGCCCTGACGTCTGCACAGCGCTATGAGGAGAGCCGGCTGGGAGGGTGGGACGCGTTTTCCACATCCAATCCGCAGTTCAGGAGAGCCGAAGAGGAAAGCAAGCCAAGCATGCTGCGTTTTACCCCGTCTGCTGCAACAACAGCGGGCGTTGCCTCACCCCCGAAGGGCAGCACGCTACGTCTAACGGCTGCAGCGGCCGCCCCGCTCGGGGCGGGGCTCACGCGTCAGGGGGTGGCGCGGCGGCCCCGCGGTCTGCGCTCCCCCGCCGGGGTGCGTCGTGCCGGCAGCATGGCGCGCGTAGGCGCGGACCCGCCGGGTAACGGGCGCGTGCGCTGTGCGGGGCGGGAAGCGGCGGCCGCGGGGGGGCCGGGGTGCGGGGCCGGGCACGTGTTGCTGCTGCTGCTGCTGCGGCG